>VXBJ01006734.1:475372-490142 GCA_013400055.1 Nycticryphes semicollaris | reverse complement strand
AAAAAAAAAGATTAAAAAATTAAAAAACACACACAAAAAAAAAAAAGGAAAAAAAACCCCAGAACATTTCTTCCACCATAAATTTTCCCAGTCCCACCGTCCAGTTTGTTCAACCCTTTAAAGCTCAGGAACGCCCCAGGCTCTTCCGCAGCCGAGCTGGGGACGATCCCGACTTTTGGCAAGCAGTTGGGAGACTCAACAGAATTAAAATAAAGAGGAAGGCGGGAGGACTAGACGTCGGGCACATCTGTAAACACGTTAGACATCCGAGAGCGATACACACCTATCGAGGTGGTACAGTTTTGTAGGTGAAACAGAACCATTTGCGACTGGCCAACCACACGTTTCCTGAACCTGGACTGACACAATACATGATTACTATATAGCATGACACTACAGCGTTATACTATATAGTGTTTTACACACAGAATGAAGTAGGCAATCCGTAGTCAAGCTTTTAAAACTAAGCGTGGCAGAAAAGCTATCGATCTCACAGAAGGTACAGAATTCAGTTTCATCGTCCCACCATGAACCTAAGCGTCTCATTCAGGAACAATGTCATTAGAAGAATAAAAACAATTTAAAAAAACAAAACAAAACAAGAAGCACACTACGTATTCCTAGTTAACAAAAATAAAAGAAAAAAGTGGATAAATCTAAGCACAAGGGGTAGGCAAAGATGTTGGGCTTATCTGCTTCCTGTAATGCCCCATAGGGTCCAGTCTAGTTTTAGGAGACACCACCTGCTGCTTGATGCCCAGACACATATATATCGCCCAATATTCAGCCACAAACACCCACAAGGAGCGTTGATGTGGAGCTCGGGC
This sequence comes from Nycticryphes semicollaris, assembly GCA_013400055.1. Lineage (NCBI taxonomy): Eukaryota > Metazoa > Chordata > Aves > Charadriiformes > Rostratulidae > Nycticryphes > Nycticryphes semicollaris. The sequence continues at coordinate 489,315 of VXBJ01006734.1, read as the reverse complement.
AGGTCGGAAAACCCTATTTTTGCTTCATTCATTGCTCGCACTTGCACTGGACCCTGTGAACTTTCCACCTTTTTTTTTTAAGCAAACAAACAAACAAAAAACCCAACCACAAACCTAAACAAAAACCCAACCCAGAAAAATTACCCAACCCCAAGATGATTTGGACGCGCTACACAAGCTGCAATGGGACAGAGCGGGTTACACAGCTGGAGCCTGCAGTCTGCTCAGCCTTCTCTACCACTGCGAGGAAGCTTTCCTTTCCTTGGGATTTATTTTCTTTATTTTTTTTTTTAAATTTTTTTTAATTATTATTTTCATTCCTAAGTCCTCCATTTTTGTAATAAAATATATTTTTATTAAGAGATAATTAGAAGCAGAGCCCGGAAATACACAGACTGCATTAAAATATAAAAGAGCATTTCCAACGGGCTGGTGTGGGAAACCCAGCTGTTGGTGTTCTATGGATAAATTGAGAAGGATTCAAATTCCCATTTTTCTATTTTTTTCTTTCTTTTTTTAAATGTTTTTCCTTTTTTTTTTTCCTTTTGAAATTTTTTTTTTAAAGAGAAAAAAATAATTCAAGAAGGGTGAGAGTTAGCAGAACTCAATTCCTCTTCAGTTTTCCAACGAAAATGGGAAAAAAATCCAGCACATTTAGTGTTAGGAGACAGACAGAGCAAGTATGAAGCACCTACAGTTGAAAGCAGAAGATTTTGTTGTTTTGGGTTTTTTTTTTGTTGTTTTTTTTTTGCTCCCAGTAATACAATGGGATTAAACTGTGGGAACAGTTGGGTTTTGTTTTTTTTTTTTTTTTTTTTTTTGCCCCCAGTAAAAAAAAGGCCTTAAACTTGGGGAAAAGGAGGTTTTTTTTTTTGGTTTTTTTTTTTTTTTTTTAAACCATATTAAATGCCTAAACAGATTGCTTATTTTTGCATGTTGTCTTTTAAAATGAAAAGAACTCTTCAGTTGCAATAGTCCAACGTGTAACCGGAGCCAGGTCAACTGTGTGACTTCACCATGCATCCTAGAACTGCAGTATTACCATCTTTCCCCCAGAAGAATGATGCTTTAAGACAATATTCCCCAGCATAGGATTGGCTGCTTTACTCCTGGCAAAACATGTGGATTATAATTCTCTGGAAAAAAAAAATAAAATAAAATAAAAAATAGAAGCTCTGCAAACTTCAAGGTGTTTCTCCAGCATTCAATGCAAAAAAAAAGAAAAAATAAAACCCCAAAAATAAGCAAACCAAACCCAAACAGGGGAGGTGGAAGGGAAAGGGGAGATGAAGGATGGTGAATCATCCTGATTTCCCTGTGATTAGTGTGTCACTACAGTCGCAGAACAAGAAACAGAAACCTTGTCAAGTGGAAATGCCTCTCCAGTGGGTTGCTGCTGCCCATGTAGACGACAGCAGGAACTTTAGAACTGGGCTTGTAAATTGAGTCTGTGTTCGTTAATCACTTGCATTCACTCTTTAAACAAAAACAAAACAAAACAAAAAAAGAACGAGGAAAAAAAATATCTATTCAGTACCGGAGATTAAATAATCACGTGTGTAGTCTCGTTGAAATAAATTTTCAGATTCCTTAAGAAGTCTAATTACTTTCAGTTGCCATTTTTAAATAACTATATATATATTTGTATATATTATCCTGTGATTCTAGTTATGGTTCCTCTGCTGCACTGAAGATTTAGAAGGAGCATAAAAGCCTTTTGTCCCCCACGAACAGCACAAATGCTGCAGAAAGGTAATAACAGGCAGTCTCGTCTTGCTACCTTCATTGATCCGGGCGATCCATGGCTTCATCGTAAGTGATTATCCTTTTGGGATCTGGAAAGGAAGCAAAATCCCAAGTTTTCAACAAGTTTTCAGGACCCGTGGCTGAAGATATTCAGAAGAGATCTGCAAAGCACTCAGCTCTTGACAAACTTTTCCTGAAGACTCCCAGTGTCACCAGCTCCTGCAAAGGCACTCAGGAGCCTTGGCTGACCCAAAGAGCAGGGTACCGGGTCCCTTTGTCACCCCCCAGGGCAGCACCACGAGATTCGCCCCTGACCCCTCTCTTCCCACAGGATAACGCTGAGCACCATCACCAGCAGAGTGCGGGGACACACCAGAACTTAAAACTTATTCTGGGGTGTGACACCCAACAACAAAAATAGAAAGCAATTACGGTATACACAGCAAAACAACTCATTAAATGTAATCTGTCACTGTTCTTACTGCTCTTTTGCAGACTCTGCTTCTCCCTGAACCCTTCACTGTTTCTCAACGCCCCTCCCAACAGACAGAGCAATCGGCTTTATTCGTTCTTTCCAATATCCTTACCTTGCTTCTGCAAATTCCAAACCGATTCCATTTCTGTGGAGGCAAAACGAGAAGAGCATTGTTATTATTAATTATTATTATGCAGATTTATGCTGCTGTTAAGAGACAATTCCAAATATGCTTTAATTTTCCTGAGCGTGGCACGGCACCACCGCAGTCGTGCTGAGGCTTTTGGACAAAGCCAACCCCATCCAGCCCAGCCCAGTGCCCACAGGATCTTATGGATTTGATGTGAACAATCCAGGAATGGGAGGCAGAGGGATGGCTGTAACATGGTCTTAAGGGTCAGGTGGCCAAACCGAGCATCACAAATGCCATCATCACTCTCTGCTTCTTAAAAAAAAATATATATATATATAAACCACACTCTGAACTCTGGGCTTCACTATTCTGACTTCAGCGCCGCTTCACACGTTTCAGCCTCAACAAGCAGCCCGGAGAGGTGATGATTTTTCACAAGCTGACACTTTGGCACGTGTGAAATCAGAACCGCTGGACAAAGGCAGTTTCTCACGGACCACAGCACGCGTCTGGGGAAGGACACCGCGCAGAGACATGGCTCCACTGACAGCCTCCCCACACGGATCACCCCCAGAGCAAGGTGCAATGCTCCAGAGACCCAGCTGCCTGCTTGGGATGCAGCTCTTTTCCCCACTTTGCCTCTGCAACGCACTTGCGGGCTAAAAACAAGTAAAAAACCAGCAGAGTTAAAATATCCCCCAAATTAAGTCCCTTCTTCAGAGACCTATTCAAAATAACTATTATTTAGCCATTATCAAGTTGGAATTTTGTGAGCTAGGGTATCTATAAAGACACTAACTGTAGCCTGTGCCCAAATTTAAGTGACAAAATTACCGAAAAGGAGCCTTTAGTAGGAAGACAACCTGCAAGACTGAGTTCCTTCTGCCAGAAGGGAGGGTGATGGGACCTCGTTAGGGGCCAGGATCGGAGAATGGCAACGGATTATGAAGCTACACAGTATGTGCAGTAAAGCACAGAACAAGGCAAAGAAGTAAACTAACCGGCACAGGAAAGGAAGAAGATAAAACCCGACGGAACTCACGGCCTCCGCACAACGTGTGCCAAGTGTCACCTCCATCAATCGCTTGCGCGGTCGCATCCCTTCTCCAACCCTTCATCTGTCCTTTGTCCTTTGCTACAATCTGGAGCTCCCCGGGGCAGGAAATTGCATGCAAATAAATATTGCCAGCCCTCTCTGCTCAATTAAGTCTTTTGTAAGGAAGGCCCTGACCAAATTTTACGAGGTCTGTTATTTTTGCGTCACGATAATAACAGCAATAACGCTGCACTTTCACCGGGGGAGCCTGAAGTGCTTTGGGAACAGTAACCAGCCTCAAACACCCCCAGGGATATAAGCAACCCAGCAAGGGCCTACACCTCCCTCAACCACCCACCAGATGCAGATTCCCCAGAAGTAAAATGAACCAGCTACTAAAATTACCTCCAGCAGAGCTCGTTTTCCATTCAGCGAGGTGAGATGCATCATTTCCTAACAGCTGAAGAACATCACCTGCTTCAACAGCTTTTCCCCAAAGGCAGGGGGCAGAAAACTACTCTTGGGTTAATTGGTTCCTCCACATTAAAGCAGTGTTAAGAGGATAAAAACACAAGGCAGGGGCTGAAGTGCTGCCTGCTACCACCATGTCTCCATGCGAAAGACCACAGTTTCTTTTGCACTTCCATCTGGTCCTACCTTCATCAGGCAGCACGAGAATGTGAACCACTTGTATTAAGATGTGCCTGACAGCAAGACAGTGAGATGCTACCAAAAACACACCGAAAAACTTCCCAGTTGTCAAAATTCTCTTTCAAAAAAACCTGGAACAAACCAACACCCAAGCCCCCTAACCTTTTCAGACTTCAATCTTCCTTCTCCTCCTTCTCCAGAAAGAGAAGTAGGAGAGAGGTTGTTCTAACGTGTCCTGTAAGGGCTAAACACCTGGACACGTTGGCTGGGAGATGCTCAGCCTGACAAACTACAAAACCAAAAGACCAACGGCAAACCAGCTGCGATACCTACTGCCACCAAGTATCACCTGCCATCTGAAGAGCAAGAGGAAGATCCTCCCCTCTACCTGGCCAGCAGCACCTGGACATGGGATAGCCCGGGTTAAGAACATTTACCAATTGAAACAACTTCACAAAGGAAGCAAATCAAGTCTTGGACTAATTGCAGCACAAATCTAGGCGGGGGAAAAAAAGCAAGAGTTTTCCTTCAATCTTAAGATGGAATTTATGATTTATTCTGCTTTACTTGCTAAGACCTTGGAGTGAGATTTCTTCCTGGTTCTGGATCAGTTACAGGTTGTGGTCACCTATGATGATCCCAAGATGCTGTAACAACAAAGGTTGGACAGACCTCAGTGAGCAGACTGGCACAAGCCCTGGCTCCAGCTAACTGGAGCAGTAAGCACATGGTTGCATGGTGGATGAAAAGGCAGCCCCCATAAGGTGGTCACTCAAGAGGCCCCAGCCACCCTCCCCTGGGCTCAAGGAGCAAATTAAGGAGCCTGCTTTCCCTGGATAAAGCTTTCAGGGCCCGTATGAGCAAGGACTCTCACCATTGCTCACCCCTGCATGGGAAAAGGGGTAACCTCACCATGAGTTCAAGCCCTCCTCTCCCCAGATTCTGACCCAAAACCCAGTACTGCCTCTTTCCAAAGCAGAAGGTGGCCAAGACCTGACCAACAGAGAGGGGCCACTATTCCCCAGCTGGAGAAAATGCCATCAGCAAAACCTCACACAACCTGGTGTCAAAGCCAGCCCTGCTCCAAGCAAGGGGCAGAACCGGGTCACCTCTCGTGCCCCTTCCAACCTCACGTTTTCCAGAATTTTTTTTACAATTAGCTGGCCTCTCCATAGCCAACTGGCTCACGGTTTGCTGAAGAACTGCCCCAGCCACATCCACCTAACGAGCTCCATAGAGGGAGAGGAACCACTTTTTCTGGAGACTATCACAGAAACAAAGGGTTGGTGGAGGAAGGCTTTGATGTCAGGAACAGACTAAGGCACACTTGTGAATTGCAGTGAGATTCTTCATAGGTCAATAAACTTTATAGCAGGACTGGTACATAACCTTGGAGGGGAAAGAAATCTTTCTGTCATAACTTACAACAAAGAGGGACCATCCTTGTCTGTTTTTTCCTCTTTCTTGGAGACATCTGATTAAGTTAGGGCATTGCCCCAGAAACAAGGCCAAGACTAAAAATGCAATGCTGTGGAAACTCAGTGCTGTACCAAATACACTGTACTCATCCTGACAACTGGAAAAAGCAGAGACTCGAAAGGGAATTAAATCAGCTTTTGCCCCACAGCTCAGACCCCACAAGACCATAAGCAACAGACTGAGATCTAACCCCTTCCCTCCAAGGGGGATGGGAAACCAAGGCTCCCCCGGTCCCCCGATGTAAAGGATGAAAATTGCTGAATTCACAGCTCTGCTATTTCTTCTGACCCAGTTCACCATTCCAGCGAACACCACTCCTGGCTGGCCCATGCTGCCTTGCTCTATTTTCCACGCTGCTCTTCTGCTTCTTCATGCGAGCAGAGATGCTGGCGCATCCGAGGTGCCGAGAAGGAACAAAGCAGCGAGACAGGCAGAAACTTGAGGGAGGGGGGAGCAAGACAGAAGAGGGGAAACACTGCAGTTTCCTCTCCACCACCTCTGTGCTCTTTGCTACTGCGCAGCTGAACTGGAGACCTCGATTATTTGCTTTTTAGCAGAAGGACTGGCAGACTATCGAGCTTCCCAGCACAAAGCTTGACATACAGAGCCCGGTAGTAGCAACAGCCCGGCCTGGGAGACTGCAACTGCCCAAACATGATGAAATTCTGCAAAGGGTTGACTATTATTCCGGTATGAAACGTTTCATCCAGCTTTCTTTAAAAGGAAGACTAAAGCAGTAAGAAAATACTGATTTCAGTAGAAGTAAAGCTGAGATACACCCACCCTCCTCTTTCAAAGGACCAAAAAAACCCCACCCAACCTGCAAGGACCAGTTTTACCTCCAAAAAAAGAGGATTTTGACAATGCCTCATCAAGACAGAGATTCAGTCCTAACCTAGATAGAGACAACGTCCCTAAGAGAGAGCATTGCTCCCTTCCTGGTCCTTCCAGTCTCCCACACTAAGCAGCCATCCCTTGTCTCCAACCACATCACAGGGCTCAAGTACATCATATCTACCTCACTAAAGGAGGTATGTCACCCCCAAGGGTTCCAAGGTACCATCACAAACACTGAGCAGCTCGGCTTGTCAATGAAAGCAGCCACGTTGAAGGATCGTGTTTTACAGTCAAGCAGATGAGATGATCATGGGAGTCTTTCTGCCCTCTAAAAGGGCAGAAAGTAAGTAAAAGCAAGGCATGGAGCAGGAGCAGAGATAACCAGCACAAAACACATCCAAGAGAAGAATAGCAGTGGACATCAACAGCCTTGCCAGCATGTTCCCAGGGCCCTGACTTCTGGGGAAAAAGCAATCTGGGCCCAGGCAAACGAGCACAGCTTCCTCCACCAGGACCTCGCTCTGCTCTGCAGCCACCCAGCATTACACCCCAGCACCGCCGTGCCAGCACACAGGGTGCTGTGGTGGTTTGAACAGGATTACTGTGTTTTACCCTCCTCCATCCATCATCTCCCAGGGAAGCTGTGAAGCAATTACAACCTGTAACACCCCGTACACTCACAGGGCACACTGTGCACAGGAAAGCCTGGTTTTGCTGGAAGAAGGCTACTGAGTAAGCTGGAGGCTTTCCCATAGCCTATTTACAGTCCAAGATGAGGATCCACATAACCCAATCACAGCTACAGACACAAACAGGACAAACAAGGGGGTAAGATTGGTACAGAGAGGTCGAAGCACTGCAGCTACTCATGCTGGAGCCCATTCCTCACTGCGACACCCAGAGCTTCATTCCCACACCACGGGTGGATTGCACTGACCACAGGAATTCAGGGTAGGGAACCCCTCACTGCTCCAGGCTCACCCCTGCCCTTACCCTGCAATCTCTTTGTGGCTGTAACCCCCGAGGCAGGGCAGATTTGAAGATCAAACTATGGAGACTTTGCTCAAAAGCAAACAGATCAATCCGAAGAGGGAGAAGTTCACCCTCCTCTCGAAATCAAAACCAAACAATCAGAGGAGCCAGCCAGCTGGGACACCCCAACACTGGCCCAGGCAAACCTCTCCCAAGGGAGGGGAAGGCAGCTTGTGAAAACTAATTGAGTGAAATCATTCCTTTCCTATTGCAGAGGAACTGGTTGGCCAGGAGTAGGTCCTCAGGAAAACTGTCCATGATAAACGAAGAGAATGGTGTGGGAATTAACCCCTGTGCCACTGTCCTGCAAACACACCCTGGCAGCTCTGTTTTCTAGAAGTTTTACTACACGCTGTGCCACAGGAACTCACCCGCCGGGCTCGGGCTGCAGGACCACGGCCACGAAGAGGGGCCAGCATCTTCCACCTGTGTGGAGCAGAGGAAGGCTCCGTTCCTTCCCACACCCCCTTAAGCCAACTCACCCCAGTGGACTTCGACAGCATAATGACACCCAACAAGACATAAAAAGACCTGGACTGATCTCCTGCTGTAAACCAGCAACAGCATCTGAAGACTAAGTTGGAAAAAGGCAAGCTCAAGATGTTTGGAGCACCCCTGTACCACATTAATGACAACGCAGTTTAGAAACACTTACCACCTTTTACCCCTAACTAACACCTTGAAGTAGGCACAGATACAGCTTGAAAAATAAATGGTCAGAGAGGAGTGGTGGGGCAGGAGCCTGTTTCCCCAGGGCATCACAAAGGTGTTGCTCTGGGTGCTTGAAGCAAGCCCATTCACATGCAGGAGCACAGAAAGAGCAGAAATCAGTATTTTACAGAGTGCTTTAGGTGTCCATTCTTGCCACTGAATGTAATTAACTCCCCTGTTTAGAAGAACTAAAGGCAAGCCAGACTTTGAAGTTAACACCTCCTTAAGAGGACAAGGGAAGGGAGTGTTCTTTATTTTCCTGTTGTTACCATTGTTTTACTGGCGTCTGTCTTTCACACAGCTACAGAGAAAGGGAGAGCTGATGAGTCTCCCCGGGGCCGTACAGGCTGACAAAACCCAAGAGAGATAAACTTGGGCGCAGGGAATAGCTGCAAGCTTAAGGAAAGGATTCCCTAGGACTTCTCTACACCCTGCAACGCTTTCTGGTACTCGCGTTTTCTGATGGAAAACTGAGAATTAGGCTGCAGGCAGAGAGAAGAAATGAGAAGGGAAAATCTGCTCTAACACTGGAATAGACTGGGCAGAGGACCTAGACAAAAATCAACCCATCAAGAATACCAGAGCTGAAGGTGTTAATATCGTGAGAGTGAGGTGACCTGGAAAAAATATCTGGAGTCATTATTTTTAAATGACTGGGCTCGCTATTGCAAAAGGAAGGCGACTAAAAGTATCTGTATGCTATACAGAGAGATTGTGAGCAGGTGATTTAAGAACTTTGCAGTGGGTCAAAACACAGCAAATTTGCCAACGCCAACCAAATAGCAACCCCTTTTCAGAGGGGAAGGAGGGATTACCCAGGTATGAGTGTGGAACAGCAAACAAACTAACAAAAGGACGATCACCTTTTTGCTTTCAGGGTAGGGGGGATGCCCCTGTGCCCATCAAGGGCGGGTAAATTAACACCCTGCCAAAAGGGAGCACAGAACTGGGCTCCTGTTAACACTGAGCCAGAACCAAAAGCCAAGAACTGCCACAAGACCTCAGAGCTTCTGGGGCTGAGGCTAAAGCAGAAAGCAAATCATCCCACAGGCTTCCCTCTCCCTGTTCCCAGTTTAAAGCATCTGTATCGTGTTTGAGTCATTTCAATCTCAAAAAAAAAAACAAAAACAGGAGAGAAAAAAGGAGCTGGACTACAAAGGACTCCATGAAAGCAATAAAATCATCTGAAAGATGTGGCCTACAAAGACAACGACAGAATTCAATCTGCAGCTTATAGAGGAGTTGATAAGCAAAGATTTGACTTGCCGTTGCTGTAATACTCAAGAAGGGCAGGGGAAAAGTGGGGGGGCTGTGTGTTCGCTTAAAAAATAAAATAAAACACACCATGAAAAGCCATAGGAAAGATTTTTTTTTCTTTTCCTTCCTTCAAAGCCATGATTGCATGGGCTGATCTGCTCAGGGGAAAAGCTGCAACACTTTGGTGGTAGAGGTGTGAGCACAGACCTTTTCAGGCACAGAATATCCCTGGTAAAGCTGAAGCAGAGGCAGATGAACCTACACATTTAACTCCTTCCAGTGTTGAGAAGCTTAAGAGGAACATAGGAATCAAAATGTAAAACACACTAGTCACGAATCATCGTCACCAACATCATTCCTGCTTGTGCCCAGGAACAGCAAAACAAATGCCTCCTACCGTTAATTAAAAAAAAACTATTTGAATAACTTTCCCAAATCGCTATTGCCATTAGAAATACGCAAGCAAAAGGCTCATTTTTAAAACAATCAGAATCGCTGTAAGGAATATATCATGTTAAGGGTATTGCACTTGAAGCAAAATGAAAAAAAACAAACCCAAAGAAAAAAAAAAAAGAGAGAAGAGAGTGCCCTTAGGCAGCGAGTGAAGGCATTACCTTTAGTGTGATATAGAATAGCAGCCCTCAGGTCAAAAGAACCCCAGCTATCTTTCCTTTCTAGGCCTCTCTGGTACCTCTGTTCTTTGGCGGAGGTTAGCAAATTGTTCGTAGGAGAGGCCAGAGGATTCTCTATTTCATAGTCTTTTGAAAGAAACACTAAAGCACCTTGGCTACCGGTGTCTGCCTTTTGTAGGTCACCTGTGTGATGCGACTCCAAGGCTAAGACACCACCCTCAACAGCAGTCCCAGGCTTAAGAACAGCACTAAGAATTTGAGGGCTAGTCCGTTTATCCAGCTCATAAGCCTTAGGGAACACAGGTTGTTCAGTTCCTGAGGGAATGATTTCAGCACACTGTGAAACCAAAGTGGCAGGATATTCCCCTTGAAATGTCACTTCCATTAACTGATTATCCGCAGATTTCCCCACAACAGTTTCGGGTCCGGCACTGGGCTCGTTTATGAAAGACAAGCCCCACTGATTCTGGAAGATATCTCCCAGGTTCTGCTGATTCGCCTGCGATGGGAAATCGACTTGCGCTGCACCCAGAAGCACAGTTTGCATATTTGAAGGGTAGATAAAAAGGCTAGATTTCTTCTGTTCGAGAGCTGTGGCGGTTGTACTCATGTCCTGGGGTACTGACTCGGAGGAGGTGGATGGTACAGTACTAGCAGCAGTTGAGAGCAGTGGCTGGGTCCCTGGAGAGTAGACGCTTCCATCAGTCCCTGCGAGAATGGGCCCGTTGGAGAAGCTGGCAGAAGTAACAGATTTCATAGCAGACATGGGGACTTGGGACAGTCGACTTGATGTTTGGGCCTGAGTTTCCCCGGCAGATGACGAAGACGACGAAGACGATGTGGATGGGGTTTGAGCTGCTTTGTTGAGGTTTTCTTTAACTTTGCTTGCATAACTTATTTTGGGAACGATTTTAGCACTGCTATTGTCCACTGGAAAAACCGGGGGTGGTTTAAACAAGGTCCATGAGTCCTCTTTAGATGTAGCCGACGATGCATGCTTCCCTTTGGGCCGGTCATCAAACTTCTTGCTGCTAATCCCAGGTTTGGCATCAGAGTTTTTTCGCTGTACATCCCCAAGCCCAGGCTTTCCCCGGCCTGCTCCACCAGCTCCAGCCTCGTATTTCCAAACAGGCTTAGTAGTTTCAATTCGGTTCCCCTTTTGTTCGCTATAATCAGGCTTGAAACTCTCAAGTTCCTGTTTTAAAGTCGGTGCGCTGACCTCCTGTTGCATTATTTTGTCCTGCACTAGATTCAAGTTCTCACAACCCTTAGCACTGTTGCGCCTGCCTTTCCGTTTTTTAGGTGTAGTATATCCGCTCTCAGAGCCGCTACCATCGTTATCGGCCCCTTTGCCTACGTAGCCATTCGTGATATAACTAGAATTATTGGTTACCACACCATTTGGAACAGACACTCCCTCTGGCTTCTCTGAGGACTGGCTTTCTCTAAGTTTATTTTCATAGGACTTTTCGTTCTTTTTGTCCATGCTATTCTTCTGAATGAAGTTCTTGGGTTTGATTCCAGCTTTCCCCAAAGCACCGGCCTTCACGGTCTGCTTTGGGGTGACGTTGGTGTCTACAAGCTGCTGGCTGCCATTGGGTACCCTGGATCCTGGGGTGGTGGCTTCATCAGAGCACAGGCCCTTTAACGACACTTCTCTTTCTCCTGCGTTACCATTTAGCTCTCCGTAGCCTAGAAGAAAGCCAAAAACAACAAAAGGCAAGAATTAGAACATGAGACGTTAAACTTCCCATTGCAGAAAGCTGTAATCAGCCTCAAACGTACTCAGTTGCCTCAAGAAGACATCTTAAAATAGGAAAACATCTAGCCTCTGATGTGCAAAGGCACATACTTATTTGCTGGAAACCATGGCAAGAAGGGTTAAGCAGAAAGTACCGGCAGCTACTGACTCTCACATACAACAGGGTGACGTACAGATAACAGAACAAAGCAAAAGAACATACAGATACTACCTAAGGAAATTATCCTGTTCTCAGTATCCATATCCCTGGCAAGTTGGGAGAGCTATTTCATCAGCTAGTATTTCCAGGTCACACAGAGGAAAAAAGGATGCTTCAAGACAGAGGGACCCGCTGCCTTTGATTTGTTGAGGCTCAGAATCCACACTGTGAACAAGGGCCAACTCCTGTCATCTCCACCAGCTCCCAGGCCCTGGGTCAGCAACACCAGCAGTCCTTCCCTGCCCACCCTCTCCCCAAAAAACATCTCTAGTAAAGGGAAGGGAAAAACAGAAAAAGAAAAAACCAACTTTCCTAAAAGACATGCGCACATCCAATTGGAAGGTGGAGGGAAGAAAGGGCGACTATATCACCTCACTTCAAGATAGCAACCAACACCTCCCTACACGTGCTCTTTAGCATTGAAAAGGTGATAAACTGGCAAGAAATGCCTCCCTGCAAGCACCCTTCCACCACCACCAGCAACTGGTCTCCTGCCCACTGAGGAATGTGGTACCAGCTTGAGACCCAAGGAAAAAGTACATCCTGAGGGCTCCAACTCATCAAGCTGTAAGATTATGCTGTACACTCAGCTTTCCTTTTTGCTTCTCAAGTTCATTTCTAGGCCTTAGGGTTCTGAAGTGACTCTTGAGAGCAACCCAAGGGGACAGTCCAGACCAAACCACCTCACCTTCCTTTTTAAAACTTCTGGCCAGAGACCTATTGCTTGAGGACCCCAGCTCCGATGCCCCCAGGAGAAACCTTGAAGCCCCACCAAGAGACGGGGAAGGGTGGGCTGTACCCAGCTCAACAAATCCACTCCAGCTGCGGCCCAAGCAGAGGGACTCCCTCCTCCTGCACCCGCTCCTGCGGGAAGAGCGTTATCCTCGCTCCTCCTCTGACTCATCCGTCCTCCTTCCCAAGGGTGGAAAGCCTTCCATCTCCCACAACTACTGACCCATCTAAGGCTTCACCCGCAGCCACGGCAGCGCAGAGTCAGCGAACAGAGTGGTCGTCCCCCAAGAAGGACAGCAAGCAGAACTCCAGCTTGAAAAAGAATGTTTTTGTTGCTGCCGATGTTGTTGAAATTAACTTGCTCTACCAAAAAAAATCATTGTTATTCTCACATCCTGGAGCCTCAGATGTCTGGCAGATGTAACTGCTCAAGTTCTGTGCAAGCCGGGAACACAAGAATCCTTGTAGGAATCTTTATAGAAATTCCACAACTGAGTTTGCCGAGAGGGATCAAAAAGGATTTTACTACACGCAAGTATCTGTAACCACCACAACTTCCACTATAACTTTTGAATATGCTGTTAGAAGCATTAACCATAAATACTTCATCCCAGAGAAAAAGGACAGGGTGAGTTTCTCAGCTGAGGCAAGGACTAAAAATTAAGTAATTCAGAGTATCGTACAGAGGAAGGCTGCTCAAGAGTAACGTGTTATAGCTGACCTTCCATGACTCAAGACTTCTGACACCACTTGTTAATGAAACAAAACAATAAGGGTGGTCATAAGACCATTGCAGATGAGGAGCGAAAGAATCAAATGAAGAACAGAATCCACTCCAGTAAGTCAGTGTGTCAGCAGTTTCTAGTTCCAATTTTCAAGTAGTCACAACTCAGCTGCCCCGAGTTTTCTCCAAACCAACATTTGGCACAGCGGGCTCTGGCCTGGGCACAAAGGTGCAGAACCCAAAATTTAGGGGAGATTAGGGGAAAAAAAAACAACAACCAAACACCACCACCCCCCCCTTAAAAAAAAAGAAAAGGACGTCAAAACGAGCAGGTAGGGGAGTATTTGGCAACCTCACACATCACTTCGTAGCTGGAAAGGGAGGGGTGGCAAAGTAAGTGCATATTAAAACCCCGGGCACGCTGCAAACAGTGAAATGACTACTCAACTTATTTTTGCCCAGTAACTTATTTTAGTGTGGGCCTGACCAGGTCCCTCCCTGCCCGCCCTCCCCCTCCTCCCGGGGGCGGGGGGGTGC
>VXBJ01006734.1:454128-469384 GCA_013400055.1 Nycticryphes semicollaris | reverse complement strand
GATAAGCAACCACCTTCTAATGTTTTGCATAAAATGTATATGGAATTCACTGACATGCAGCATTGTGAAGAGCAAGGCATTGTTAGTATTCTCAAAGGATGGGCATAATTCAGCTAAAAGTAAATATTTAACAACTAAAATAGAGGTTTTAGAAGGATTATTATCTACCATTCTTCAGTGCACAAATGAGCTTCTACTTCTTAAGATTTAAGAGGAGATTTCTGCTAGGTATGCAGGACCTGGAGAGCTCAAATAGAAGTGGGGGGCAGAATTTACTCATCGTAAAACCATTTACTCCAAAGAACTCATGAACTGAATATAAACAAGATAGCTGATGGCTACAGCTAGACAGAGAGAAGAAAGGAAGGCACCAGAGACCTTTAATGACTGGCAAGGCAAACAGTGGCCTCTGTGCAGCAGATGCCTGTTAATATCTAGATTCCACAGAGGGCTTCTTGCATCCTCGACTTAAAGGATCTATGCTCTAATTAGAAAATTCAGGTATTTTAGTTACCAATAATGTTCAGGTGTTATTAGACTGCAGAAGACAGCTGAAGGCTACCTCTCACCTGATCTTTAGCCGTATTTTCTTATCTTGGAATCTGGTCCCCAGTGCCACTCTTGTTCTCCCACAGTTTCTTTACTTCACTGCTTACCTACTCCTGACGACTGAATTACAGGACAAAGGCTATTGTTCACAGCAAAGGGTTTGTGGAACAGCTATTCTGGCACAGCTCCCCAGGTGGAGATACAGTTCATATAGGCAAAAGAACTCACTAAGCCATCTCCTTAAAAGGCAAATTACACCATCAGAATAAATCATCTCTACCTCTTTACTTTTTGCATGCCATCATTGCTGCAGGGTTAAGTCTGGGATTTTTACATTCCAACCTGCGTAACTATTCTGGCAAGACTAGTAGTTCCTTGACCAGGAAGACAAGATGCACCAGGAAACAAACAAACAAAAATGCAAAAGAACAAAAAAAAAGAGAGAGCAGCTTGTTTTCTTTTCTTAACAAACTGCTTCTTTATTTTGTACATATTGGAAGAGAAGAATGAATGAATGAGCGAGGCATAAGCACTAGCTCTGTTAACAACAGGAAGGGGACTGTGTCCAGAAGTCACCCCTGGGATGCAGAGCAGCAGCTGAACAGCAGTGAACAGCAACACTTACAACAGAGTTTATTTACTACAGGTATGGAACGAGGATATTATGTCCTAATGAAGCCATAGTGAAACACGAGTAAAATTTAAAGACATAACATAAAGAACTCATCTAGAATTGAACTAGAATTCCACATATAAGGCACACACACAGTACTGGAAAGTAGCTTAGGAATTCACACAGCAAGTCCAATTAATAATGTTCATTCTTCATTATCATCTTTACACTGCAACAGACCTCATGTTGGCCCCAGGAAAGGATATGAGTCAATCCTTGACTAACTGGCTCTGATTCACTAAGGAACCAACATATATAAAATATCTCAAGATAAAAAAATGCTAAGGTTTGCCTCACTGATAATTTATCTAATGGCTGCTAAGACTGGAGTAATAGGAGAGAGATGAGAGAGAACAGCACTACATTGCTATGGAAACTAGAATTTTCAAAATAAATACCTTTGCTGTGGCTGCAGATCTAAAATAATCCATACTGGTTTCGATGTTACCTCCTTTTGCCACGAAATCCATCCAGGCTACCCAGCCAGGCTCAGGCAAAATGTCTGCATACAGTAATATAAGATATGCCATGGCTCACGTTCCTTATCCCAGCGCAGGTGTGGGCTCTGAGTAGAAGCCTCAGTGTTTGGTCTGTTACCTGGACAATTTTGGAAACCTCGCTGCCATGCGGGAGTCTGGCCATGCCAATTCAAAATGAATCCATAACCATAAGTGAGAAGTGTGACCTTTACCCCATTATACTGATAATACCAAATATTTGCAGAGTCCTTTTAAAAATATTAAGTAAACTAAGACAACACAATAAATAAATAAAGCTTTGTCAAGTTCTGATTTCCTTACGCTAGGAAACTCCTTACCCTGCAAAGGGCTCCACTGCAGTTACTGCTCAGGGTTCCCAGCCCTTTGCTCCCTCTTTACTGTTTTGAAAAGGCAGTTGATAATTTCTCCCCTTGTGCCTGGGCAAAGGCTTTCTCATTTTAGACACAGACGTACCTCCACACCCCACCTACCTCGTACCATCGCACTGATTGCTGCTGTAAACAAGTCGAGGCTCTAGGAAAATGCTGACTCACAGTGCTAGGACTATGGAAAATGTTTAGAGTTGCTAAAGAAGTGAAGCCTGGCAAGTTTCTTACCCTTCCTTCTTATCTATGAGCTCCTTGCCACGACAGGTTGTAATAAAGGACCTTGCTTCCTGAGAGGAGGCAGAGTAGGTACTTGCTTCCTAAAGATAGCCCAGATTCCTTCAGCTTCACAGTTGCTGGCTGGTAATTGCAGGCAGGAGGAGAAACCCCCCCAGTGCTTACAACCACAGGGCTACAGATATTGGGAGATTAATGGCTCCTGGGTAGGCTCAATTGCCTAGTGCAGCATTGCTCACTTCACTGTGCTTCCTGGGACACAGGCAAGTCCCTTTAAAATGCCTCAGAATCTACTATGGAAGGTTATTCTTTACTTATAGACTTCACTGAACCGGATTTAGCTCCGATCCTGCCTTCAGCACAGCTGAGTCAGTGCAGACAGGCAAATCACTGTTTGCTTTGGGAGGGTTTGCCACCAATGGAGACACGAGCGAGCAGGACCGGGTGCAAATTATGGTTTGGTGTGGGCATGCTGGCACAGGCAAGGAGAGGGACCTGTGCTCGCACTGAACTGCGGGGATGGCAGAGAGCAGTGTGGGGAGATCGGCGCTATCTAGACAGGAGCCAGTCTGGGTGCATTCTGCCTGTGTTAGCACACCGCTGCAGCCAAACTAATCAGCCAGGGATTTCATCTGAATGACAAGCTGCCTGCCCACCACAACAGCAGCCTGTTGTCCCCGCTGGGAAATGACCCCCACGTTGCAAAAGACAGAGCATTTAGGGAAACTAAGTTTTATATCCACACGGGTCGTGGCAAATAACTCTGGAACGCCTAAGGAGCACGGAGACTTCACAACTGGTTGGGACGGGCAGGTTGCTGAGCTGCCTCCTCCTCCTCTTCCTCCTCTCATTACCTACACAACTCATTTGCAAAGAAGCAGAGGCTGATGAGCTGCATTTGCAAGCTGGGCAGGGCAGGCCAGGGAGCAACTCTCACTGAATGAAAGGAGCGAGCTGTGGCGAGAGCTTTATTGCAGGGTTCAGAAATGACTGTGCTAAATGGTGATGGGAGTGGTATTGAGTTGATCTAACCTATAACCAGTTCTAAATACAGTCTGTAATCAACTCAAAATGCACCAGAAACACACAACCAGGGATGCAGAGCTTCCTTTTTTCACTGGCAGCTTTCAGCTCAGCTCAGCCATGCATCAAATGAAATCCTTAGCGAGCTGATCTTGCGCGTAATTCTCTCTATACCTGTCAATTTGGAGATGCATTTGGCTGAGGTCTTCCCTCTTGCAAGGCAACAGAAATCATTTTGTATAGATGGAGACTGGGGCTGGTCCTGCGAGGCTCCCACACTAACAGAACAGTAACTGTAGAGCTTTTGCCCTATTTAAGGTGCTTTCTCAAAGCAAACCTGAGGTCCTAGCAGTCCTTCACCTCAGATAACTGCTGTTACAATAGCTGCGGCCCTATGTGAAGAATAGATCAGATCATAAACACAGAACAGCTGCTTAAGCAGAACACAAGGAAAAGAAGCAATGATGTTGCTGGGCAGAGAAAAGCACTGCAAGAGCTTACAGATAGCCTCCTTTCTCCAAAGACACATGCGCACTGCTATCATTCAGTCACATTTCTCTCAAGCTTCCTGGTAGCAACATCAGCAAGTGCGTTCCGTCACATCTGACTGGTTACAGGACTCTGTCCTCGTCTGACAGTAACGACCTGGCCTCTATTTCCCACAATTTTGTCACCTCCTTCCTCTCTTTCAGCACCATAAAAATCACTAGGCATGAAACCTGCAGCACAAAGGAAATCCTCGCTGGCGCAGCCTGCTGCAGCGCACTTCCCTCAGCAGCACAGGCGGCTGCAAACCTCTCATAACCTACATCGGATCCCCCCAACGCGTCAAACCAGGCACTTTCACTTCCAAACTTGGCTGAGACTTCCCTCCGTGGCCAGACTTAGTGTACACAACAGAGACTGAAACTCTGAGGATCACGACGAGCAGCTTCACTCCTTTGGTAGAATGTAATGCTTTACAACACCACACAGTTCAACCCCATAAAAACAGCCTCTTTTTTTTTTGGCCCAAGAACAAATATTGCAATCCCCCTAAAACTGAGGGCCATCCAGATTTCTCCATGCACAAACTGCCTTGTAAAAGATCAGCTCACTGGTTGAATGGCTACAGCAAAATACACTTGACATGGCCAGAGGTGATGTCATGGGCTGTGTTCACTGCCTGGAAATGAGGAGCAAGAAGCACACTCCTGGTGGTTGGCCGGCCAGCCCAGTTGACACATCCTGACATGGGCCACAGGGAGACAGAGATGAGCAGATTGATGAGTTTGTGAACATCATGGAACTAAAACCCCAGGGGGAAGTTGCCTGTGTACAGGCACACCAACTTGGTCAATGTCAGAGGGTCCACCCAGGCCTTTGATGCCTTTGTCCATCTCTCTTGCTGCACCTCCTTCAATCTTTCCTACCCCTTAAGCACCTTTCTTAAACTGCTGCTGTTCCCCCTTTGTTTACCCAGTTCTACCTGCCCTGAGCAGCACAACAGAAGTGCTCTCCCTTGATGCCACCACTACCTTTAAGAAAACAAGCTGACCAGCAAGCTATTTTTAGCCACATTGTAAAGTTGTGGAGCTATTTTGGTTGGATCTCTGTAGTTCAAGTTGCAGGATGCTGACAGGCTCTGTTTGCCCAGGGCAACTGGGGCTTTAACTGGGAGTGAGAATGGCTTGTGACTTTGCATGAAGGCTTCTCTGCCCTTCCCGTGCCACAGGATTCTACACAGAGATTTGATTTCTCATCATTTTAGAAAACAGTAACAGATCTTCCCAAATTCTGCTGAGATTATCAGAGGCTCTGTAGGGCCTTTGCATTGTTGTCCTCCAGCCTTTGTTGTTTCTAGGCCTGCAGAAGGTGCTATTTATTCTCTGGGCTCCCTCACTCCCATTTGCCTCACTCACTGGGAGGAGATGGGTGCAATTATGAGTCCACAAAGACACCGGACAAGATTGATAAAAATCTTCCTTTGCATCAGACCTTTGCAAAAGATCAATAATCATTAGGCTAGTGCCTGCTGAGAAGCTGGGTGCATGTAAGTCTACGAGGGGAGAAGGAAGAGCAGGAAGGACCCATTTGCACAGCACCATGTTGTTCTGAATCCAGACTAATGCCTGGGAGCTCTGGGGTCCATCCAGGACATCGGGCTGAAGGTGCCTGGTCTAGACAGTGGTTTTCTCCAGAGTGCCCAAGGGCTGGTTACCAAGTTTGCTAGGGCTGGGTAGCAGGTGCAAAGCACAGGCAGAGTAGGAGCTAAAACAACTGGATTTAATAGAATTAAACCCACAGATACAAAAGGAAGCTTAAAGGATAAGAAATGTGAGAATAAAAGAAAATACTGGAAGTGGTGTGTTTAGGGCAGGGATGGATGAGTCAGATCTATAAAGGAGGAACAAGGGAGTAACTGTATATGCAAGTTTTTTAATAGCTGTCAGCTATCCCTCCCCGGAAAACCCCTCTTAGAACTACGCTGCTGTCTTCAGCTGGAGTGCGTTTTCCCAAGACACTTTAGATAGGTGCACGACTGTTAATAGCACTATCCTGTTTGGGGCAAGCCTCTCATGCCACAAGAGGAACCAGAACTTCATCCTCAGATTTCAAAGTCCATCTTATATATTTTTTTCCCCCCAGCTTTTTTTTTTTTTCTAAAGGTTCTTCTTTAAGAGTTCTCATGCTAAAACCTACATCCTGCTCCTAAGGTGAGCCACTCCTTACTCTACTGACGCAACCAGCGCCTGTTTCCATGAGTCAGCAAAGCCCACATCTCCACAGCAGGATCACTGCTGGCTAACTGGATGGACTGTCCCAGGCAAACACTAGCAACCTGTCACAAACAGATTTGATTTGCGGAGCATCAATCATTGTATTTCACTGGGTATTTCCACAGAAGGAGATGCTTTAACTCATTTGGTCCCAGGCAAGCACCCACCCGTCTGTGTAATAGTAATATACATTACGATCTACACGCCAGTGAAATCAGCTGATCATTAACTAATATTCTATGGCACGTAAATTAAAACTAGCTTAGTAATCATTTCACTTTTTAGTCAATAGGTGGAAATGGCATGGACAGCATAATACTGTTTAATATGTTCTTATTACAGCAGGACAGAATGGAAGCTCAATGAAGTCTCATGTGTTTCAGCTTCTCCCAGAGCTATGCACAAGACTAGCAGCAAGACTTACATAGTGAAAACAGTTTGGCGAGATGAAATACCAGCAACATGTTTGTTTCCCTTCTGAGCTTCAGCAGCCTTGCTTTAGAACCCTGCATATAGGCAAACAACACGACAAGAGTGTCTGTCAGAACAGCTAGAAGAGGTAACCTGTCAGCTCCTGCATGGTGGGCCCATGCTCCTGCTGGCAGAGCTTTGTCAGGTTAGGGAGTTACAAGTTTAGCTTTCATCACCTGCCTCAATCCTTATATTTCACCTATTTCCACACAATTCATTTCACTGTGAGAGCATTGCTGGAATCACCACTTGTCTCCACCAATTATTTAATAAGGACATCCTATCGCCATCTCCACCTCTCTCCAGTTTTACTCGCAAATATAAAGAAAACACAATTTTAAGTCTTCCTACACCTGTTCCATTTCCTGGTATGGAAACACCAGGCTCACAGTAACAAATCACAGGCAGCTCACCCCATAGACGTAGTCAGAGGTCGTCCACCAATTGTGTGGATCCAGACAAGTGCACATAATGCGCTGGAGCTGACAACTGCAATTGTTCCGAGTCTCCTCTAGGGAGTGCAGTCGTAAAGGAAGTAATGAAAACTGCAGCACATGCCAGCTGGTAACCGGTGACTCAGGACATTCAGATGGTGTCAGTCCATTTTCAACTGAACACAAGGAGCAGCGATGAGGTTTGAGGCTGATGTAAGAGCCGGATTCTACTGGAACGCACGGTATGTGAAATAAAAGACTTCCAAGGTACCAAAAACTATATATATAAATAAATCAAGATGTAAATCAAGCAATAGCTGATCAATCATTTAACCCAACACAACTAGAGTTGAATGCAGTGTGGACAGCACCACTATACGGCTTCCATCCCTTGCCCACTGAGTATATTGTGCTGATATTCATCAGATCATCCAGACAAGCAAGCTCAGTCTCAAAATATCACTTAGGCCTCAGCCTCTGTGCAAAGAGCTGAGACATTCATTTCTAGAATTAGCTGTATTTTGTGTGCATGTGTACATCTCTGTACTAGAAACTGGGTGGAACCATCAACTTATTTCACCCTGGATTCACAAAACAGCTAAGCATCTAGTATCTGTCTGATCTTCATGGTAAAGAATCATGAATGAGAATGCACAAGGTTGCCGATTTCCTCCTTACAAATCACACGTGTGCCTCAACTCTGACCTTCTACACGTTCCTTAAAGAAGGACCAGAACGTAAAGTGAATCCATTCAGAACAGCATCTTTGCCCCTCAAAAACAAAATTAATGTTGCCAGTATTAAGGAAAAAAAAAGAGAAAAGGAATGCAGAAATCATAATACCATCTACTCGAGACCAAGTGTAAGAGAACAAACTTGCCAAGTAAGAGTCTGGGTAGGAAAAGCAGGTCCACAGCACGGACATAACTGCATTCAGACAGATGCCAGGGTGTCCCCCAGCACGGCAAAGGACACAGTGACTGCTGCAAAGTTACTTACTGCTTTGTGACAAAGCAACTCTATTGCATTTCCTAAGGATGGTCCCTTAGTGGGAAGGCTACAGCACACCTTTAGAAGTAAAGTGTCTCTGTCCTTCTGTAGCACTTAGTGTCTGGTATGGCAGAAGCTGCTGTCACAATAACTAGGGATTGCACAGTGCTACACTGAAGCAGAGATCTGTTGCAAGATTCTTGCTCTCTCACAGGGTGCCAGGCTCCAGGTTCCTCATCAGAGTAACAGCTTTGAGGACACGGAGTTTTGGAAGCCAAGAGGCAGTAACCATTACTGCTTATGGATGAAGCTGCCAGGCTGGCACAGTCGAGTTTGCCACAAAGAAATTTCTATAGCAAAACAGGAACAGACATTTCCATATCCAAATGACAGTGACTGGACCAGTGGCAAGGGATTTCACTGTCAGCCAGGCATTCAAGTGGCAGCAGATACCTGTGGGGCAGTGCCAGCCTCCTGCTTTTTAGAAAGTAAAAGCTTCTTCTGTAGCAGGTGAGAGAACGATAGCTTCTGCTGTGTCTGTTAAGAGATGTGGGTTCTGCAGTTAAAATGCCAGCAGCTGGCTCAGTTTAGACTGAGCAGCGTTGCTAGTAACTGCTAGTGTGTAACAGCCCATGGGAAGGAGGTAGAGGCACTGAGCACAAGCTTCTTGTTTACTCTGCAAGCACCAGCTGAAGAGAACCATCTGATTTCTGAACTCCTGTTGCCTCCCACTTTTTGTCTCATCACCACACTACATATCTAAGCTACACATGTAAGACACCACAAGCTAATTCACTCATCCCCTCCCTTAATTATAGCCCCTCTTGCTGTTTTCTCACCTGCCTCTCTCAACCAGCACACGAGTAGCCATATGTACTGACATAGGGAAGCAAAGGAAAAGCCTCTAGAAGCTGTGCTAAATAAAGGAACCATCAGGCCTTTTTCTCCCTTGCAAATAACAGAGCATCTCCTCCCTAACCTGTCCCGTCCACTCTTAAGTTCTCCCACCAGCACTGATTTCTATTCCAGTCCTGAATAGTTACAGGTGCTTTTTAATAGAAGCACGGGAAAGGCAGACTTAGCATTAGGAGATCCTCAGAAATCTGTAAGAATATTTCTGGTGAGGGTGCATCTGACTTCTAGGGGGAAATGTTTTTGATGTATGCGTTATCACAGTCTCAGAACTTCATTCTCCGCCTATTTAGGATTCCCACACTGAATTACAACCTGCCTTCACATACGAGATGTTGAAGCTTTCAATGAGGTCACACCAGACTCTGACAAGCACTGATGGGTGAGTCATGCTGCAGTAGCCAGAGATACTAGCAACAGATTTGTTAATCTGTATGCAGTCTAACTCTTTTTCTGGTCTAGAATCTTATTCAAGAGTGGAACACAATGTCTCAGAGATAGGTGACTGCAGAATTGCTGAAAAGCAAGGCCATATTTTCACAACTGTTTTACAGATTATAATAAGAATTGGTTCCCAGGAGTACGATTACGACAATGCAAAATGTGTTGTTTTACCCATATGATGGAAGATCAAGATCCAGATGGGGTCAACAGCAGAGCTGCTCATTGCAGATCACTGGAAAAGCCGCCACACTAATAAAGAATCCAAGGATTCTTAGAAGAGTTCCACCAACTCTTGCTCCAGCAGTTTAAATCATCATCTCCAGCAAGCTGCTCTTCAGGAGCTCACATCCCCGTACCAAGGTCAGCAGGGCAAACACATATCTGTTCACCAGCCAGTCTAGCACAAACAGGATTGTTAAGTTTGGGTTTAAGCTAACGCATCTAACCATAACCCAGCAGCGCCAGGCACAGAACAAACTCTTCTGCTGGCTCCGCTGCAGGGGAGGGAAGCCCAAGCAGAAGGACTAGGCCAGGCAACAGCAACATCCTGACCTGCTGCAGCAAATTTCAGTGGGGACTGCCCATGAAAACTTTGGAAGTGTGACAACAGGGACACAGAAAGCCACAGAAAAGTTAAGATATGGGGGCTGAGAGCATGACAGCAGAAAGTTTCTTCATTTTGGATAACCTACTGGACAGCCAGAAAAAGAACAAATAAGAAAGGGAAGAGGCACAGTAAATCTAAAAGAAATTTGTAGGGGAGAACAAAGAAATGAGGTACTGTTGTATTTTCATTGCTACAAAGCTAAATTAAGCTTCCTAAGTCAAGCAGAGAAATAATGGTTTAAGACTTCTGTTCAGAAGAAAGCATGAGCAACATATGCCAGTGGACAACTAATAAATGGTGTCTTCTCACAGAGAAAGAAAACCACCTGTAGATTGCATAACTATAATGAGTTTCCTCCCAGTTTCACATTATTAGTCACCTTTCACCCTTCCCTGCCAGAGGCCTCTTCTTATACATCCATCCAAGGACAAGAGCCAAGACACAAGCCCTTCCTGTGCTGCTTCTTTCCTTCAGTCACTCTTCAAGGTCAAGGCCTCCACAATACTGATCCTAGCTGCCCAGTCCAACCACTTTGAATCAGCTACACAGTAAAACCCTTTTCAGCCCGGCTGTTGGGAAAAAGATACAAGATACCTGAACAGATCCTCCCTATACTCAGTTGTCATAGTCTGAAAAAACCAGTTAGCTTTTGAACCAACACATTTCGATTTTGCTGTTAAAAGGGAGTCAAGAACATTGCTTGTTACAACTGTGTTTAAGAGACACCCTAACACCCCACTTGTCTTTAAGCATCCAATCTGATATGCCAAAGTGCAATGCATCTTCTTGTGCTGTATCCATCACAATATGGTATACTGATATTTTTCTAGAAATACTTTGTAGCATCAGTTTATTTGGCATTTATGGTGTAAGCTATATAAAAAAAAAAAAAAAAACAAAAAAACAAAGGCACCTGAAAAGTGACAGCTTACTCAGCTTATTGTTATTCCCTTGAAGAGAAGGGTAAAGAATTCCTAGGTGTCCTTGGACAACTTATATTAAAAAAATAAACCCTGAAAGTAATCACAGGAAATCTATGTCTTGCAAAAAGATATTTTTTTTTTCAAGTTCTGAAAATATTTCAAAGCAAAACCATTGCAGAGTTCCATCAGGGAGCCCTCTCCAGCAGAAGACATGCTTACCTGGAGTCCCCTGGAAACCTGTTTGACTCAGGTGGAAATGACCTACTGGCATTTATTCCTAATTGCCCAGCGTGGCAGTTGCTGAGGAAGGAAAAGCTGTTGAGTCACACTGCACGCCGCTTTTCCACTTTTGTCTGGTTGCCCAGAGGGTAGAGTGGGACAGTCAGAAGGCTGAGATTCTGCTTATGCCTCTGACACTGATTTCCTATATGACCTTGGTAAGTATTACTTCTTCTTGTGCCACTGTTTCCCCACTTCTTAATAGTTAAAACCACTCCCTTGACTCCTGGGACGATCATAAATGTACAGCAAGGAACAAGTTTATCTAATACAAGGTAAGACAGAGGAGTGAAGTATTATTATTGTTGTCATATAATACAAAAGTGGTTATGTAATAACAGCAGTATTGCTTCATTTTTGTCATTACAACACAACAAGCTGTCAGAAGGATACTGTCTGACATGGCACCTTCATCCCAGTGAATGTACTGAAGCATTTACCTCATTGATACAAAACCAGATTACAACAACCTGGAAGACTCTACCTCCTTTACTTTGACCAGCCTTTCTCTAGAACATGTTTTTCCTGTATAACCTTGTAACCCATAATAATGGCCCAAACTACACTGTAGGAATGACAGCAGGTTTCAGGAGCTAGTAAAAGCAAAACAATCCCTCGCTTGTGCATTTCACAGCTAGTGACACACCAGAACACATAAATGCTTATCTTCATGATCAGAGAACAAGCTGAAAGTTAGTTTCTAAATCTGCACATAATACATAGAAAGAATACAATCTAAAAATCTCAATGCCATGAATGAATTAAAAAACCTCTGTAAATTGGGTAAATTACTTTCTGCTTATATAATGACAAATTTCCTAAAACAAAAGCATTGACAAGTGCAGTTCATAACTACTATCCTAATTCACAACTACATTTCATTGTTTGAGGTTCTAGGATTATAAAATTTACAATTGTTCACTTTAAAAAAGGTCAGATTAAAGCAACCTGTGGACTGAAGGCTGAGGAAGGTACAATTGTGATTACAGCAGCTGAAACTCTGCTCTAATCACACTCTTATCTTTCCTATCTACTGGAAGTATTTATAAAGCAATGATTATCTCACTAGGCTCCATCACTGCTCCAAGTTCGTTCTGAACCAGCACCTTCGTGGTGCTGTAAGAAGTTTATACTGCTAGAGGTGGTGTCATTCTGCTGAGACTGAAAGCCAACCTTCCCATCACTTAAAGTCATTAAAAAAAATAAACTATGACATTTCTTTAGAAGTAGGGGTGTTAACCCCAATGTCCTGGCCAAATGCCCAGCCCGAGTAATTACAGTGCGCCTTGAATAAATTCTTGCCACTGTTTCCGTTGGACACAGTATTGTTCTCTACTTCCTCTCCTACAATATTATGGAGTGCTGATGCATGCTCTTAAAGGTCCTGTCTACGCTGGAATGTCGTATGGGTCTACCCCAGGACCAGCTCCACAGCAGAACATTGGGAACAACGCGTTGAAACCAGTTCTGCCCGTCAGCTGAACCGCTAGACAATTTGTAATTTTTATTTATTGATGTTCTGGCACCTCCTTCAGATGGAATTAACTTTAGCTATAGATATCTGATAGATAAAGTGGTGCAAATCCCAGATGCAGACATACATAAACCTGTGTAGTTCTTCTTTAAATGAACTAAATTTGCATCAGGAAATCAGCAAACTAAGCTGAACTAATTTAACTTTCTAGATGTCTACTATGATCACCTGAGAAGGCAGTGAGAGCATGCCCAGTAGCACAGGGCTAGAAAAGCATGCTAGTGTACCTATTTAGTTTAACTAGTGACAAGAAGAACATAATTTTAACACTGCCTGTTCCTTCAGAATTTCAGAGGACTGTTTCTAAACTGGTGGTCCAAGGATGATACTTTTGAAGCAGTCACTGAATATGTATCCAACGCATCTCTAGTATTTTAAACAAAATACTTGATAGTTGATAGTAAAGCATTATTCACATTTTTCTGCAGCCACCAATAGAGACTTTCACCTAGAGCAATCATTATTGTTTTATGTGTAACACAGAGCTGAGGCCCAGACTCTCTGCTGGTATTTGCTGGGTTAGCTCCATGGACCTCACTAACTGAAGCTTTTACTGTCATAATTAATGAATTTTAAAAGTAATTTGTCTGCAGGAAGAAGTACAAGATAGAGATTCAGAGGAACCTGATTCTCATTTCCACCTTATTAACCATGGGCAAATCACTCCCTCTTACTGCTCCTTTTAGTTCTCCCACCTGCAAAAGCAAACGATACCCACCAATTTGAGAAAACAAGAACAAGTTCATACAGATAGGCCCTGCCGAGCAGATTTGTGTTAAACACCATTGTTTTAACATTTGAAAACACAAATATTTACCTTTCAAGTATGTCCTTAATTTCCCCAGAAGCATCCTTCCAAATCCATATTATTTTAGAAGACAGAAGTTGTAGTTCCAGAAAGTGGATGGTTTTATTTTTGTGCCATTACAAAAATGCCTTTTAACTTGTCAAACGATACGCTACAAATATCTTTGGCAGATGAATGAAACCAAGTTTCCTGTCATAGCTGCCAACTTCAAGGTTGAGATAATCAGATAAACCTTTAGTTTGCCTCTCCCAAGACTTACAACAACATATGTTTGAAGTGATCCACATTTCTCTCACTTTTCCCACTGGGATTTGAAAAGGCAAATTATCAGACCACTGCATGATAAGTTTGCAGAACATCAGAGGCGATGCACAATTCTTACAGCCAACCTCTGCTCTCAACTTGCCTCAGGTTTCCCCCATTCCAGGTTAAATAGTCCCCAGTAGTTCCACTTGGCTAAACGTAAATGCAAACTTTAGATAAATAGTATCCAGCATCACCCTCGATACCTCCTGGATACAGAGCCTTCTTATGGTACAAAACGCCTGTTAGTTTATGGGAAAATAGGAAAGGAAGTTCGATTTGCTTGTTTTATTTCAGCAGTAATACTGAATTTATAAAATTGTACTGTTTCATATTGAGGACACCTCATCATTGTGAATATTTGCAGAGTACTTTGTAACTGAGAACACTGTCCCTTCAGATACAATCATGAATTTAAAATTGGAAACAATCCCTACAAACACACCTTCTACAGACTCTGTGTCTTACGTAACTGTTTCTATTAATTTATTATCAGGATGTCAGTACAAATTGTTATTTTGATGATTCCTTGCCCTTATACTTCTGAAAGGGAAAGCAACTATAAACACAAGGGAGACTGACCTCAGTGATTTCCTCTGTTCAGACAGGAGCACAATGCGCTTAAACACCATGACAAGGAGAGGTGGACTGTTTAGAATTCCTCCAGCTGTAATCTACAGCAAAAACAAATAAACAAATACGTGACTACAAGACGCGATAATTAATCCCTGCATGAAACCAACTGTTATCTCTAGTTCATAGATGGAGATACCAAAGCACACAAAGGCTCAACGACCTACCAAGTTCAAAACCCACCACCGGGAGCCAAGACCGTAGCTCAGGAGGCCATGTGCGAGGTCCTTGATATTGGATTTTTAAAATTTTTTTTGTTTATTTGTTTTCCTCTTTTGGCCATAAACTGGATTCAGTTCGGCCAAGGGCAGGCAGCCTGAAAGGCACCCAGTTTGGCCAGGCCAGTTGCACAAGAGTTAGCACAAGCAGACACCTACCACCTCCAGGGGTTATTGCCTGTAGCTGAGCTGCTCCTGGTGACTAAGGCTGCTCCATCCAAACAGCCATACCCTCCCCACAGCCTTCCTGCCCCAAACCCACCCTCCTCCCTTGCCACACCTGCCCCCACAAAATCCCCCCCACCTCCAGGCCTCTCCCCTGCCCTCCTTCATTATCCCCCAGGCCCCACAGGCCACAACCCCATGTTCTTCTTCTCTCTGCTCCTCCCCGGAGACTGAAGCCAAGCTCCCCCATGTCTTTCCTCAGTTTCCCCACTCCCTTTCGAGCCTTTCCCCTGCCCTGCTGAGCTCCCCCTCCGAGCCTTCAACCCCCTGCCGAGCCCTCAGGGCCTCAGCAGCACTGACACCCCACCGCCCCCGCCATGTTTTCCCTCAGGCTTCTCTCCCCTCACAACCCTGAGGGTCCCCACACGG
>VXBJ01006734.1:383697-453638 GCA_013400055.1 Nycticryphes semicollaris | reverse complement strand
GACTCGGGGCTGCCGCCTCGGCCCCGGCGGCGGGCGCGGAGCAGCGGCGGGGGAGCGGGAGGCGAAATGGCGCTTCCCCTCAGAGGAGCGGCCGCCGCCGGCGGGGTGTTCCCCGCGGCCGCCGCTGTCAGGGGCCGGCAGAGGCCTAGGGCTGGGGCCGGGCTGCCGGCACCACCGGCCAGGCTGCCCGCCGCCTCCGGCCTTTTTGTCTGCGCGGCTCCGCTGGGCTTCGTCGGCCGAGCCCGGAGTCCCCCGGGGGGGCTGGGGGTCCCTCGGAGATGGGCGCGGATTCCTAGCCCTTTTTTTCCCCGCACCCCTCCGCCTTTTTCCCTTTTTCTTTTTTTTTTTCCTTTCTTTTTTTTTTTTTTTCCCCCTTCCCTGCCCCTCGCTCCTCCCCGAGTGGTGAGTTCTCAGTGTAAATAACCATTTTGTTCGGTGCTGGTATGGGATTTGGAGGAAAGTGACCTATTTTAAAGACCTTTTTTATCGCTTCCCCTCAGCGATGCATGTGGCGGCCGATTCCGTTAGCCAAATAGCGTTTCCCAACCATTTTAATTTGTCAAGATTAAAACATCTCATGGAAGGAAGCTAGATTTCTGTAACCCGCGAGTGAGGACGTCTGTAGAAATAGCGTTCAGCCTGCTTTGCTGCAAGCATCTTTGGAGCATTAGAGTTCACCTTTGTCACTGTGAAAATGGAAATAAATATAAAGGCAATACCTGTAACATGCAGTTGTACCATTGTGTTGGGCGCGGTACGAGGAATGGAGGGGGGGAGGAAAGGGAAGAGAAGAATGAAAAACCAGGGATTAAAATGGTTGTTGTCAAATCTTTCCCCTGTCTTAGGAAAAAAAAAATGACAGGATGGTATTAGCCCCGAGGACTTTAGTTTATGTTCTGAGAAAAACGCTTCGTGTTTATCGTGCTTGTCTCTGCTGCTTATCATGGTATGGACTACTTCATTAGGTGGCATTTTAGTGGCTGGGTTGGTTAAATAGCAGTTGCATTAACTAGTTGAACAAATTGTGTCCTTCACCTTTGGGTATTTGAGAGCCCTTACAGCTGTGTGTCCATGCATGCCAAGGACGGATTAATAAGATGTTACCTAAAGGTTTGAATGTTATTGATTCCTTACTATTAATGCTATTTATAGTGCATTTGACATGGCTCTTGTTTTATGTATTTGGATAAAGGTTATCAGCTTGGAATGCTTCAAATGAAATGTTCCTAAAATACCACCCCTGATCACCCCATATATATATATATATGTTGTTAAATAGTATAGTTCAGCTCTTCAGTGTTTGAAAAATACCTTTAGTTGATAGCACATCATAGTAGTGAAAACATGGTGAAAAATTGTGACATATTTTGGCACTAGCAAAGGTTTGTTTTCATATTTCAGGATTACAGAATAACATCTTCCTTTGCAATAAATAGGATTTTAGATATGTTTTTCTTGAAACTGCTTTGAGCAGAAGGTTTTCCTTGCCTTTGTGCCTTTTCATAAGCAGCATGTCATAGTTTTTGCTACTTATGTCCAAGGGCAAACCTAATCAACGATTGGGTTGAGCCTTCATAATAGATTCTCCACAACATTGGCCTAGTTCTGACAGGTATGTTTGCCATTTTTAGGACTCCTCTTCCTTTTTTTTTTGAAGACTGAAATACATTGATAAACTTGAACTTTAATTTGTCCTTTGAACTTGAGAGAATGTTTTTCTCCTGTGTTAAGAATGTGTCCCTGAAGAGAAAGTGATTCTGGTAGAGCAGTTTAATTTAAATTTAATCCTGTTGAAACACAACTGCCTGGAGTAAAAACACCTTGGATAGTTTGATATTTTTTTCTTTTTAACTAGGCTGCATGTAGAGGAGCAGATGTTGGCATTAAAATTATATACAGAGAAGGTGACTTAGGCCTCAAGTTGGACTATTGGAAAAAGTTATCTATCATATGGCCTTCTGTTAAATTTTGGTGTAAGCTACACTGGAGAATTTAAATGTTTACTTCTGTCTAAATAACATTTCCATTTGTGCAGCTTTCATCTTTGCCCATCCATTATAATTCATCAGTTTTTGTCACTAGAATAACATTTTTAATGAGTTGTAAGACAGCCTCAGTTTTTATGCTTGGTGAGATACATTAGAAGAGAAGCAAATATCACACTAATAATTAGATCTTCAGATGTATCCTAGTAGTGGATTTCCTGTAATGAGGATGTTTTGGAGAGAACAATAGATATGGCAATGAATTCAGAGATTTGTTTTAAAGATGTTGTAGGTAGCTGACTCTGCACTACTGAGTTCCACTTTGACAGACCTGTTTCATGCTCAACAGGAACCTGGTGGTTTCCAGGTACTTTGTTTTCAGGTGCTAATTCTCTTTCTAGCAAAGACAGACTATATGTACTCCTGCTGTTGTCTCTCCCATCTATCTCTTCTGCAAGGATATGCTTCTGTGCTAACTTCATAGAGACTCCAGTCATTTGCAAAATATGCCCCATACAAGTTTATTTGATGGGATAAATGTTTTGTCAAATAAGAAAATGTTTAGAGTTGATCTGGCTCTCTCTGTGATTCAGAAGTGGTAAAAAAGCTATGATAAATATAATTGTCTTATTCCATTCTCAGTGTATTTTGACAACACTTGTGCAATCACTATGATACTATATTAGAAGCATTTTCTCTTACGTTTCTGTTCTTTTTAAACTCACATAAACAACATACTGTTATGTTGAAGTGCACACTAGAAACTACAGAAATTTTTGGTGCTGCTAGTGGTGACCCAGGCTCTTGTCATCTGAATGACAATGGTTACGGGGGGCCATTATGTTTTTCCTGTTTGGGTGTGCTATCTAGTGTGAAAGTTTTTCCGTTTATTTCCTTCTGTGAACGTGGACAAAGGGAAGAGCTTAACTTCAGCTCTGGACTAGAGTCATGTCTGCATTAGAAAGTGATCCTGGGTCTGACAGGGTTTCAGTTAGGGGTAACCCAGATGTCCTCCATCGGTTAACCATGGTGGAGACCAGCTTACCTATAGCAGTACAGAGAGGGAAACTGATGGTTGTCCTTTCTTCTATAACTCCTGAATGTGTCTTACTCCTACATTCTTGACCAGCGTGACACAGGATGAGATCCTGGTCTGTGTAGTCTTGTGCTTACTGGTGAGTTCCTGTTGCACTAGAAGTTGATTCAGGTGCGTGGTCCTCTCCTCCACCTGCTTTTCCACGTGTGTCATTCCATTGGCACTGATCTTTGCTCCTGCCCTGAGCCACACCAGCAGAAAGCTAATCTAAGGAAAATGCAGAGTTTTTTTGCCAGCTTGGTGATCTGAAATGGCTCAGCGCACAGTCAGGAGATGCTAGAGACAACCCAAGGGACTGGGCTGCACCGTGACAGCCAGCAATTAGATCAGTTTGTGCTGCCATGGAACCACTGCTTGATCAAAGACAGATGTTCAGAGACAGAGGTGGTTGGTGGCACCTTTTCCTAAACTTGTAGTAGTTAGGTTTCAGGATTCTTTGTTTTCATTGTTCTTTAGCATGCTGAGGAGTTGCTCATCATACATTGATTTCTGTGTGGAGAAGAGACTGGAAAAAAAATCCAATGGATAAAGGGTCAGAAAACCACTAATCCCCTCACGTGAAGTTCCAGAGGGAGCTCAGCTGTACAGAGCTGCAAAGCAGAGTCCTTCCTGTAAAAGCAGAACTTAAAATATAAAAACATGAAATCAGAGGTGAAGTGCAAAATGACTGGGGGGAAAAAGTGTGCGTGAAATGGGAGGAAAGGATGGAGAGCTGTTTAAAAGCACAGTTGGCTTTTAGATACTGTATTCCCTCCTCCTTGTCTAAGTACTCATTTACAGCACAAAACATGGGGGAAGGAATACTTTCTGAAGGTCCTTAGGAACACGATGGACATCAGACAGCGCAATGGGTGTTCCAAAGGAGGTTTCTTAAAGCAGTTTTAAAACAAATATTTGGTGATCACTGGAATGACAGTATTTTTTTTTTTTCAACTACCAAAGGGAAGCCATTGAGAACTTTTAATACTTTGCCACAAATTAGTGCATTGTTACTCCTGACAATTACTTTTTTTTTTTTTTCACATCCTGCTACATCTTGGTTTCTTTGCCAGAAGAAAAGGCAAGGTAGCCACTGTAAACATTAGCATGGCATTGCCAAAGCAGCAATGAGTTTTGTCTAAACTGAAAAGTTTCTCCAGTTTAATCGGAGCTTGCTGAGCCCAGCTATGCAGAGTTAGTTCCACACCTACGCTGGAGCTTAGAGATGAGGTTTTTCCTTCCTTCTCTTAGGGGTATGGTGAGGATGTGCCCAGTTACGTTGATGATGGCTTCTTAATACGAGTGGACAGTAGCTCATAGTTTTTGCCTGTTGTATTGCTTGGCTAGAAACAGTTTTGATTTTTCTCTGGGGGTCAGGATGGGGTGACAGCATGAGATTTACATATTGAATATTGTCCTCGGAACGGAAAAGGCTAGAAATGTTTTGTTTTGGGGGAAACTTAGATCTTGAGGAAAGAAGTAAAAATCACAGAACTCTAAAGCTGGCAGGCTCTGTGGTTTTCTGTGCCTGTGATCTTCCACTGACCCTTATTACAGTCCTGGCTGCAGCCTTACAAATATTTTCTTTAGAGTGAGATGTAATTTTATAACAGTTTTCTCCTACGTTTATCAAGTGCAGGGTGTTTACAGGGCGGCCTCCTATCAGAATGTGGATGAACGGTGCCGGTGAATGGTGTTGGAAGCTTTTGCTGCTTGTCGGTGATGTCAAACCATATCTGAAAAGTAAATTTTGATGTTTAATGTTAAACTCCGAGATTCTTGCTTACAGCTTTTAAACTGAAAGCCAATGTGTATTATACCTGAATTCTTAAAATAAGAATATAGTTGTTTTCAGTCTTTTACTTTAGCTAAACTTCAAAAGCCATTTTGCATCCCTTTAGCCTGCTGTTGTTCACTGAGCATCAGGAGATGCGGTTTTTGAGGGCTTAGGTCTTGTAGGATCAGTCCCTCTCTTTGCATCGCTGGATCGGCTTTGGTTCATTCTGGTCTGGCTGATTTCTAACCTGAGGAAAGCCTTGGGATCCAGGAGCATGGGAAGGTGGAATATGCAAATGCAAGTATGTTGAAAGGGTAGGGAACCTTTCTTGTAACAGTTTCTGGCGTGTTCCACATCCATGTGTTCAGTCTGTTTTCCCAGCATCCAGCAGTCCTTCCTCTTCCCTGACATACCACTGCCCAAAGGCAGTAACAGACCCACGAGCCCGTTCCCAGAGAATTGTTGTACCGGGATTTCTTGGAGAGAATCACGGATGGTATTGCACGTTCGTTATTTTTGCCTCCCTCCCCCTTCTTAATACGCAATTCTTATTTCCCGCCTCAGTCCCCTTTTAATTGGTGACTGTCACTCCCTCCCCCAGCTGAGGAGATGAGAAGAGAGGTTATTTTTGCTAGTGCTGTTTCTCAAATAGGCCACGGGTACCCAGTAAGTAGTGCAGTAACTTTCTCCATGGGAAACCGTCAGTTATTAGGATTTCTCAAGCTGTGTCCCGGCGGCGGTGCAACATGTTTCTTCTTTAGTTCTGGCTTGCAGTTGTCATTTAGCACTGGCTCCTCCCAGTTCCCACTTCCTTGTAACCCAATCTGAATAAAGATCATGGGATTTGAATGTGTTTTGCTTTTCTGCTGCTGGTCTGAATGTTTGGGTTGTCTCCCTGTTCTTCGTAAACTGTACGCGATGATCTTTGAATTTTGGGCTTTGCCTGTTCCAAAAAGCAGTTGACAGTTGTTAAAATCGGTTCTGGGCCAGCCATGATTTGATGCGATTAAACTGTGTTAAATACGTTCCAGACCTGTTTCTTGGCCTAGATAGCAAACTAGTTAAACCCTAGTTTTGAAATCTATTTCTGTATGATTTGGCCCTGTGCCCCTAGGTAAGCTGTCTACCTCTTCAAGGCTCGAATGGATCTATGCACAGCCTTTCAGTCTTCTGCCTTTCAACCTGCCACCTTCCCACATCTCCTTTTTTATTACTCTTTGTGTATCGAAGTCCTGTCTTGAGAACTATATACTGGACTAGCTGTAGTAATGTGGTTTCACCACCCATGAGGGCTAACTGTGTTGCAGTGATAGGATTTTTCCCCGGCGTCAGCTGAACTGGTGTAAATCCCACTTTACACTTGCTTAGTACATCCTAGTATGCTGGCAGGTTCCTAGATGGAGGTTTCCATGAAGGTTTGCAAATTTAATTAAAAAAAAAGAGGGTAACTTAGGCCTTGACAAAATTTTGTGCTGGCTTCTAGAAGTGCATGTCAAAGTTTGGAAGGGAATAATGATCCATTTCAGAGGCAGTGCCTTGCTAAGAATGCCAAGCTCCATTTTTGTTATAGGTTAATTGCCATCTAAGCAAACCCTGAACTCTTACCTGGGACCTTGGTTTCATTTTTCTTCTTCCCTTTCCACACAAACCCCCCTCTAACCCATGCTTTGAAGTATTTAAAACTAGGTTAGTCTCTTGCTGGAGGTGTGTGGTAGAACCTCCTGTTAATTCTTGCTGGGGCCTGCCCGTTTTTGCAGCAAGAATGCGGGCGAACCCATCTGAATGCTGATCATCTGTCCTTTGTGGAGGATGGAAGATTATTTTTCCTTCATTTGACACAACACATGGGCAAAGGAATCCTAGAGCATCTCCATTCCAAAAACCATGCCAAGTGCCCAGAGCCCTACAAGCAGGAGTGTGTGCCCATGGAGGTGGGGGAGGATGCTCAGTCTGAGCTCAGTTGTTTGCATGACAATCACTGGAGATATT
This sequence comes from Nycticryphes semicollaris, assembly GCA_013400055.1. NCBI lineage: Eukaryota > Metazoa > Chordata > Aves > Charadriiformes > Rostratulidae > Nycticryphes > Nycticryphes semicollaris. The sequence continues at coordinate 446,812 of VXBJ01006734.1, read as the reverse complement.
TCCTTCTCCCACTCCTAGAAGATGTTCCTGTGAGCTGCTACCTCAGAAGTTGACTACATTCTTACCAGACCAACCTCCACAGCACTCCTCAGCTGGCCAGAGTCTTCAAAACTTCTCTCTTGGTGACAGAGCACAGCATCCCAAATGCTAAAATAACCCGTACCTAAGAAGACAGGTCATGATGCGTGCTTTTTATCCAAAATAAAACGTTAGGGAAGAAGCAAGTTCTCCACTTGCTCCAATCCCCAACGTTACTTTTGATTTCATTGCAGTGCTGATGCAGTGAATTTATTTGCAAAAACAAGACTGGGCAAAAGATTTGTCCCTGATTTGACAATAACAAGCAGAGCACCTTGGATACTAGACTAACATGAAAATAGTTTACTTATAAAGAGCACGAGTTATGTTCACTGGCTCGTAATTAGTTGGGAAAACATAAAGAGCGTTTAAAGAATTCTTTGCCAGTTTCTTGAAAAAGATTAGACGTGCATTTTTTTGATGTGTGCTGGTTTTTAATGTATTTTGGAAACCTCCTTACATTTTCCAAAATATTTTAATGGTGGGTGTATTTCCTTAAATAGCCCCTATCTCTTGAAAATATTCACTTGTTAGTTTGTTTAAGCATCTTGTGTTTTCCCCTGTTGCAGGAATTGATAATTGTGGGCGACTGTGCACGTGGGCTGTCACTTGGGTCTCTGGAGTCTTCCCACAGTGGCTGGTCCAGCACCAGGGTGTATCATCCTCACTTGAGCAGTCTTCCCATTGCACTCTCTGGTATTGAAAATTAATTACTGTAGTGGCTGTAAATTGGTATAATCACTATGCTTTTTGTAGGTATTACAAATATTTTTATGTTTAAATAGAAATAGCTATCATTAATATTAATACGACGAGAAATGAAATATTAATACACAAATAGAATTTTAAGTAAGCTATAACACAGAAAGGTTAGCTCACTTATATGTTTCTATGCTTTTCTCTGAGTTGGCAGGATAATAATAGGAATTCCCAGTTCTTAATTTCATCCATAAATCTCGAGGTATTTTAAACAAATGATGAATGCGTATTTATTTTTCACATTTAGGAGGTGGGGATGCTGAGGTACGGGTAAAGGAGCAGGTCACTTGCCCAGCGTAGTTGGTGACAGGTAGAAGAATTTGTCTCCTTGTTCTCCAATGAACCCCTGGGCAGCAGGACTCCCAGTACCTCCCAGGTTGTACGGTAGAAGCAGAAGCGTGCGAGACGCTGCATTCTCTGTGAGCTGTGGTGGAAGAGCCCAGGTCTCAAAGTTTAGCAGCAGCACTGTCCCAGATCTCTTCCTGAGGGTCTCTCTGGCCTACTAATAATGCAGGGTATTGGGGTTTTGTTTCATTGTACGAGCACTATGTAGATTTTTTCTTACCATAATGGCCATTTAATGCCGTTCATGAATGAACTGGCTAAATCTTGATGGTTTTAATATGGTATGTTGCCTTTGCAAACACACACACAAAAAAATGTTTTTTTAAAAATAAATCTGAAAGGGGCCTTTAATGCATTGTAGATCAGTCCCTGAATTTGATGAGCAACAAACTAAGTCTTTTTGTTTTGGGAGTTAGTCACACATAGGGATAACTGGGAACAACTCACTTAAGTAAAAAAAAAAACATATTATTGTGCATATATAATTTAAAGTCTTGGAGATTGTCTGGACATCTTTATGTGGATCTGTGGAGGCAGAGTATATCTTCTTATCCTGCTACAGCTGAATCTCACATAGAATCATAGAATGTTTTGGGTTGGAAGGGGGACCCTAAAGATCGTCAAGTTCCAAACCCCCTCCCCTGGGCAGGGACACCTCCCACTAGAGCAGGTTGCTCAAAGCCCCATCCAGCCTGGTCTTGAACACTTCCAGAAGGTGTATCATCTTCTTAAGGGTCTAGCTGTTGTATAATGTAAATGCAGACTGCTGTTTTCTGTTAAAAGGCTTGAATGAAAGCATTCCCACCTTATGCACCGGGAAGGGAGAAGAGCTTCGAGCCCTTGTACCTGTCAGTAATCTTTGAGCATCGTTGAGCGAGCCATTGCTCAGCTCATCAGCACAAGTAACTTCCATCTGTTCTAGATTCTACTTTAACTGTCTCTGTGGAGAGGTTTACAGTGTTGATATTCATTTAAAGCATATCTATGCAGTAAAAGCTTTGAAATTTGAATACCTGTGTGGAAGTGCTCAGTATTTTGGGACCTTGGTTTTCTGAGAGGCTTTTGTTCAGTGTTGCCACAGCCATAGAGTATGAAGTTTAGCAACTTTTTTCCAAGATCCCAGTTCAGCCTTGTAACTAATGCTAATTTGAAGTAGTTCATACCTGTTTATCACGCACATTGCAAAATCTACCTACCTATTTACATAGGTGTTGGGGAAACAAGGATGATACGGGCTAGCATGAGTGGTAGGAGCAGTATGAGTGGAAGGAGAGCATGGTGTGAGTTGTGATTCTACTTGTCTGCTTATTTTCTGGTTTGGAGGCATCGAGCACCTGCTGATTTAGGTGTTTTCTATGTGTGATTTCATGCCTGTGATTAGCATTTGTGAGGACATGACACATACAGTCTCACCACTGAAATACATTCTGTAAATATGTAAACAGAAAATTACAGAGGTGGTCATTGTCCGTCTGTCCTGACTGGTCTCCAGAGGGAACCTGACAGGACTCAGCAAGCTTCACTGGGCACATCTGATATAACAGATATTGGACTTCAAACTTAGGAGTAAAATTCTTTCTCTGAGTGGTGTTCCCCACCTCCTTTTGATGCTTCCTTAACAGCAGTTGCTCGTCTCATGTTCTTTCTTTTTAATCACTGGGGCAGGAAATTGAGATACTTAGGTAACGTATTCCCATGTCTTCCCATTTTACTGCTTCAAGTCTTGAAGTCAAACTCTACCAAAAACTTCAACTGCTTCACAGAAACCTGGAAGTGCATTTTATCTGAAATCACCCATTTATTACGCTAGAATTTCTCAAGGTTAATGATGAATAGTAATAACAGGACTTGTGAATTCTGGAGGGGCGTGAGAGATCTTGTACAATGGTGTCTTTTAAAATGGTTTTCTGGACAAAGTCTGAGAAGGATACTTGCTTAGTTGGTGTTGTTGCTGGAGCATTGTCCCTAAGTTAATAGCAAGGCCATGTTTGTTTTGCTGCTTTGAGAAGTTATTAGTATTCTGTCTGAACTGAGCAGGCTGTTAATAGTGATTAGCTTGTGCATGAGACGAAGATGGCAATCTCTTCAATTTCATATTTAATTACCAAAAAAATCACAGCAGAGAGCTACCAAGTGATTTGTCACCATTGTACTGTTCAGTAGCTATCAGTGCAACCATGTGACCACTGGGTATTTAATATCTTCTCTTTCTAGAATTCTTTTTTTTTTCCCATTTGCTGGTTTTTGGGTTTTTTTGCTGATGCTGTTTAAAATTAAGTCATAAATTGCTAGGAGCAAGGAACATGGTCGTGTACCATCTAGTCTGGTGTCTTGAATCTCCGAGAAACATCTTGAAGATTTGCTTCCAAGAATCTACAGATATTTCTCACTTAAAACCTCATTTTTGAGTTTGCCAGTCACGTCGATCTGTTGAATTCAGGTATTGCATGAAGGATAAATCTCCTCGTGACGTGGAGCAGTCAGTGCACGTGTTCTAGCGTGGGCCTCTCCTGAGTTTTAATAACTGCAGACAAGGTATGAATGGCTCCTCGCTGCCAGAGGTGGGTTTTTTTCTATTTTTTCCCCTCTGCAGGTGCTACCTTCTGCGTGCATACACATCCAGCAGTTCCTTTCTCTCTGGTGGAGCATCTGTACTTGCTCTGCAGGAAGGGAGCTTCTTAGAATGCTTACTTCATATGGAAGACATAATTTTATAAAGCCTGTGAGTAAGAGCAGTTTCCAATTTACAGCAACTTAAACACTCTGTGCTTTGCTTTGTCTCATCAGGGTGAAAGCCACTTGCCTCGAAAACAATAAAAACCCAGGGATAACCAAACATAAACCAATGTACTGAGCAAGGTATCTTTATAGGCAAACAGTAACTAAACATCTTTTAACTTGATCCTGCTCGTCTGGGAGAGCATCGGGGCCATTGCCTTCCCCTGTTTTGATGGGCTGCTCCCATGGGCTGGGGTCTGAAGGCAAAATTCCTTTGCCCCTGAACACGTTAAGCTTTGAAATGGCCAAAAGGTGAGAGCCAGAAACAGAACTGTCATTCCGAGCTCTGCTTTGAGGGAAGGGGAAGGCTGTTTCCCTCCTCTTTGGGTTTTGCTTTTTTTTTCTTTCTTGCTTTTTTTTTTTTATGGGGGTGTGATGTCATCATTCTGCGAGGTCTGCGCCGCCGCGTCCTCCAGGAAAACAAAACAGGGGGACGAGACCTGAATGTCAAATGCAAAAAAACAAGCAGATTTGATTCTTTCCTCTCCTCCCTCCCCCTCCTTTCATTGAAAGGAGCTTTCAAGCTGACTTTATACAACAGGAATTAGCTTAATAGAAAGAAGAGAGCAATGAAGCAGAGTTATTTCTTTTCAGTTCCTACTATCACGTTCTCAAAAATAACAACTTCCTGTATTGCTGGAGGATGTGATGTATATTATCTGCCAGATGCAAATATGTGGGCATTTTATAAATACTCAAGCCCTCCTTGCTTTGGGGATCTTCTTTCTCTTACTGTAACCTTTCCCTGTTTTTCACTGTTTGGGAGACACTTAAATAAGAGTGGGCACTGACTTCTTGTCACGTTTGTGTTGGTTTCTACTGGAGAGCTGTCCTGTATTGCTTCAGATGTTTGTATGAGTATCATGGTAGTACTACCAGCAGCCTTCCACCAAAATTACCCTTGGGCCCTGGCCAGGGTCAGGGGGAGCAGCCAAAACCAACTGCAGGACTGATAGAACCAGGCTGATTTGTGTTCAAGGTTGTGAAACTGAACACAAGAATGTATCCGAATTCTTCCTTCTTTCTGGGAGCCCTTTTTGTGGCTTAGCAGCGACTGGCTTCCAGGCAGCTCGTTAGCTCTGCTGAGCAGTACGCTCCCTGCAAACATGGACAGGTTTGGTCTTTTTCAGACTAGAGCTTTAGGTATTCCCTCGCTCAAAATGACTTTGCAAAGTAATCTGCAGAGGGGCGTTTTTAGGTGTTTTGAGGTTGTAAACTCTGAGCGTCGGTGGGGAGAGGATAAGCTGGTGGTCTCTGAGAAGCTGGCCAGCTGTGGTAAGAACTTCTGGACAGTGACCACCACTGGAGCTGATATTCTTCTCCTCATTGTGTTCAGGAAGCTTTATTACTTCTTGGTTGCTCTTTATAGCTTGCATCCAAAAAAGTAAATAGTGTTTTCTGGCATGGTGTGTCGAGTTCTGGGTAGCTCCCTGTCCAGCTGGGCTGTATGGGTGATCTGCATCATGATGAGGGAGCAGTTCCCGCTTCTTGCTGGTCGGTTGTTAGGGGTGTATCTGCCCAGGCTATCAGGAGGTTGTCCTACTTTTCCCAGCTCAAAAATCCAGGATCCTTAGAATTTGTAAAATGGACACCTGATTTTCCTTTGTTTATTAGCCAACAGGAGTAGTCAGCAAATAGGTCTTCTTTTAATAAAGAAAATGTTGCTTGAAACTTTACTGTTTTTTTTTTTTCCTCTTATTTGTCTCTTCCTACTGACAAACAAAAAGGATAATCGATTATTCCAAACTGCTGAAAAAGAGCCTTCAAATTGCCAGGTATGAAATTATGCTGCTTGTTCAGTTACCGGTAGGAAACGGCGTGTGAGACGTTTCAGAACCTACAAAGGAGAAAGTTCTTTGTATGTGTGAATTTAGTATTCACAAAAGGTGTCAGATTGACAGCCTTGGAGATTGTGGAGATTGGAATTTTATTTATCCCTACAGTAGGTGCAATGCAGACTGCAACAGTGCAAAAATTTGCTGTATTTTTCTGCTGTTAGACCCTAGGAGTGCCCTTTCCAGGCAGCCTCTAGGGGCGAGGAGCTCTGTAGAGAGAAAAGCTCTGTGCCCCCTTCAAACCCTTGCCTGCCAAAAGGATGTGAGGGTGGGTGTTTTTTGTGTGTGATGTGGGTGCTTGTCTCCTGAAATCTAAACAGATGTGAAGGGAATTTGATGATATCTACCTCTAAAAGCCACTGGAGAAGAGGCAGCCATCAGCCCCCGTGCAGTCTGGTTGTGTGCAGAGTGGTACTTTGGAGTCAAAAGATGACAGCGGTCGCAGTTCTGTTATTCACTGAATTAGCTGATCTTCTGCAAAGGTTTTAACACGCCGTCTTGTGATAAATCTAAGTCCTATTGAGATAGAAGATTATAAAATCAGATAAATAGTACTGCTCCTTATTTGAATTAGGCTGAGCACTGGGTGAAACTTGAAGAGGAAACACAGACCCTATGTATTTAATGGCTGATGTAAGAAACGGGACACCGGACCTTTCTGGTTTTTCTGTGGAAATTGTGTGGTCTTGGTGATTTATTTTTGAAAATTTTGAATATCCTCCCACAGGAAGGTCTGTCCCACTGCAGTCTTGGGACTGTACTCGTGTCTGTCCTGTCCTTATCTCCCGCACCTTTACTTCTTCTGTATCTTGACAGAGCCAGACCCATGTGTCACATTTTGTTGACTATCTTAAGGAAGCCCTTCAAACCATACAGCTTAATCCTGCTCCAGCTGTGCCATGTGGTTATAGCTCTGGGTAGCAGCTTTTGTCATCTCCAGTTACCATCCTGTGTTAGAAGGCACGATTGTGGGCCTCTGAGCATAGCTTAGCTTTGACCAACGCTGGTTGCCTTCACATCAGAGACTGCTCTCAACAGTCCCCGTCGCCATCCAGCGAGGGCAGGCTCCTGTGTGGCTGAGACAAAGGCCTTTGAGCTCAGCCCCTGCCAGCAGCGAGTGCCCGAGGAGAAGTGTTAAGATTATTTTAATTGGCTTTTTCTTTGCAATGTTATTCCTTTACTGCCTTCCTCAAAGATCAGGTCAGTCTTGGAAGAGTCTTTTATTGGCAGGTCCCTGCCTCACCTCATGCAAAAGCTGAGGCCGGAGTCCTTGAACCAGGCAGGACAACCTTGTTTTTCAGAAAGCCCAAGTGAGAGCAGGTTCTACCTTATCTCAATTAACCTTTTATTTAAAGGCACAGGAAATAGTTTTGTCCATCAACTGAAGCAATCAGATTATTGTTTACCTCAGCTAAAGGGTAGGAGTGGAGATGGGTGCTGATTATTTCTTTTTCATTCATTTGCTTTTGTGAATGATTGCTGAGAACAGCTGGATTAAGCAGCTTTGTGTGTGAGCACACAAAGAACCCATGAAATATAAAGGTGTTTGGATCTGTGCTATTGGAACAGACCAATTTCTGATTACAGCTTTCTGTCAAATTTAGGATGGATGTGTTCCTACTTGAGCTGAAATTGCCTTTTCAGCCTTAAAGTACTTCAACACTTACTTGGTACGTTCAAGCAACTTAAGTGCTTTCCTCCTCTCTTCAAGCCAGGAGAAAGTACTGGATTCCTTGCTTGGGAGTTGAAGAGTTGGTGTACTGGGGAAAAAAATAGGATGAAATACTCCCAGTAAGAGTTAACTTAGGTAGGATAGAGCTTGAGCATTAAAGCCTGCTTTGTGGGCCTTGTGTCTGAATTGTTGTTCCAAGTATTTGCTTCAGTTGCAGATGCTGACCTACCTCTTTCCTCACCAATATTCAGGGCAATTAATGATACTGCCAAGACCAAAAAAGAGCCAGATAATTTTTTTTTTTAAAGCAGTTTTTTGAAGAAGATGTAGTCATTTACCTTTTGTGAGTGTACAATATTGTATCTACTTAGCTTGTCTTTCTAGTTGAGAGGCAGTCCAGCAACAAGATGCCTAAGTCTGTGATTTGGTGGACTTTTTAGTTAGTCTTCTGCAATGAGAGATCTTCGAATTTACTGGGGATACTCCACTGCAAGAGATGTCACTCTTCACTTCTACGGTGCTTGCAGGTGCTGGTGTTGAGGGAAACCATAGTCTGGAGCTCTCCATGGATATGTCTTCCTCTTAGCAATAGATAGAAAGCGTAAAGGTTAATTTGTTTTATATAAGTTCATCAGGACGGAGACTCTCTTTGTGTCTGCAAAACATCTCCAGGAACAGGGGCTTATCCCTTAGTGGGACCCACAGGGTGCTCTGACAGTGTAGTGTGCAGTGTCAATGAGTGGATCAACCAGCACTGTGCACTGTTAAAACATTTTGGGGCTCCTGGTGCTGAGCAGGCAGTTACCCTCAGAGAGCAGCTGAAGGTGCTTCAGCCCTGGGCTATGGGAGATGAGAAAGGACTGTTTCCTGCAAGAGAGACTCCTCTTGTTTCCAGTTCCTAGACTGTCGGGAATCTCTGTCCTGTGTTCAGTGAATCATTCCTGGAGAGCACCCAGGCAGTGTGGAGGAGGAAAACGCCTGGTGTGAATGCAAGAGGTATGAAAGTCAGATAAGAAGACGTCAGGATAGAAGTACAGTGAGGCCGGGATTGCAGAGGGATCGGAAAGGAAGGAACTACAGCTGGCGGAGAAATGGAGCTGGAGGTTTGCAGGAGAGGTGACTTGGGAGCCTGGGAGATGGGGAGGGAGGCAGCAAGAAGATGGATTGTTGGCAAGGTAGATGGCAGTCTGAATTCTGACACTTTCTAATTTTGGAGTGCTTGCCTTTGTAACCTTAATAATTTTGTTCTAATATGCTAGATACAAAAATTACATTATATGTTCTGAGGAATTTGGTTACTATGGTAATGGGTATATAAGTACAGAAGAGAGAAGATGTCAGCAAGCAGAACAGCTGTAATGTAGCACACAAACCTGGGACTGCCTGGATTTGGGAAGCAGGTTGTTAGGAACTTCAGTCTCTTCCCTCCCTGCCAGGACGTCTGTTCCTGTCTGAAAGTGACATCGGAGCTTCTGCAATAAATCTCTTGGGTTTATGGAAGTTCAGTAGACGTGCCCAAAATTCCTGGCCAAACAGACCGTGTACCTCCTTTCCGTGCCAGGATGGGGAGGTCTCTGTGTTCCCACCAGGCCTCTGGAAGTGCAGGACCAGAGCTGACCCACCAGACCGCGAGTGTGTGGGATGGGAGCTGCTGTTGCTGGCTGAGCTGTGGGTGGATGGCTCTTTCCTACAGCTGTGTGACCAGTTTCCCCCTCCTTGCTGCTGGTGCCCTGTCTTAGATGGGTTTGGGGAAGTGCAGCTGATACCGAGTTTTAAATCTCGGCCAGAAGCTCTAACTTTTATTCCAGCAGCTTGGTCACAGCATGGTCTTGCTCAGCCGTGGCGGTTGGGGAAGGTGATGGGAAACAAGAGCATCCTGGGGAGTGTCAGGAGGAGATGTGGGGCAGCTGTTGGCACAGGACTGGAAAGGACGATGCTTCTCACACACTCGTGTCCCATCCCTCCCCTTCCCCATCTGCAGCAAGGACACGTTTTCTGTGTCCACCCTCACCTTGTGATGTAAAAACTACTGGTGCCGTGGGGATGGAAGGGTTGTGACTATCACCAGGAGAGAGTTGCTGGAGAGCTGATGGAGCAGGACAGTGGCTGGGATGTTGGAACACGTGCGAGTCCAGTGCCTGTCAGTACAGCATAGGACACAGCACCACGTTGGAGATTTCTTAAAGCGCAGTATGGTGTGATGGTTTAGGGCTGGCAATGGGAAGGTGAGTTAGTCCGGTTGAAGTAGGAGGTGGAGGCTAGAGGGAAGCTGCTGATAGTTTTCAAGGATTAATATTCAGACAAATTTTAAGTGGTTTTTTTGGCCTTGATCTACAAGTGAAAGGACTGCATTAATAAAATCAGCTGGGGCAAAGTTGTGGGCGTCATTGGTCCAGAGGCTGAATGAGCTGGGTGGTTTGTAACAATAGAGACATAAATGGGATAGTACAGAGTGCATGGTCATGCAATAACAACCAATATATAATATATTAAAATACATAATAACATATGTATGCAATATGTATAAATATATGAACTATAAAAATAAGGTTTATCAGTTAGAAATTAAATGATGTGAAAGACTTAAGTGTATCCACGGATACCACAGTGACTTCAGAACTTTAATGCTACATGTCCAAGAAATAAGTGAATGTGGAGAATTCTGATCAGGGATTTATTTATTTATTTGTTTATTTTTCTTTTTAAAAGCCTCCGTTTGAGACAGATGTGAGGAAGGGCTGTTAGGATGGTCTGAGAAGTCAGTTCTCTCTCCTGTGTTGTAAAGGGAGGCAAATCTGGCTTGGTTTTTTTTTTGGCTAACAGGCTAAAGGGACATATATATATAGATATATATAATATCTGCCCTTGTGCAGAAAAGGGAAGAAAATTGTGTAAACTTTACAGTCAGTATGGGAAAAAGTAAGTCACTGTAAACTGACAAGTGGTAAATACAAACTGTAAATCAGTCATAATCAGTTCTTAATCTTAAATTGGTTCCTAATCAAGCCAGGAGTGGGTTTCTGGAGCAGCCTTGTAATCAGAGTAGAAGCTTTGTGAAGTTATTGCAAGTTGGCTGTTATTTGACAGTTGGATTCTGTGATATAGTTGCTCAAAATAGCAGGAATGGGACTTAATGGGGATGTTCAGTCCTGTGATCATAACTGTCCAATTGAGAAATATTCTGTATCTGAGCCTCTGCTACCTAAAATGTTTTGTACATTAGTTGAAATGAGCCTTTTTCCCCATGAAAGCAGATAAAACTCATCAAATTAAAAGGGTATGCTTGTTATCTTAATACATACTGGAAACTATTATTTGTTTTACGTGGAAGGCATAAAAACAAGTAATCTAGGCTTTGCAGAGCTTGTTGGAGAAGTGTTTCTTCAAGTAAGTAAAATATTGACAAAGGTGTTTCTTGATTTGTTGTTTGTGTTTCTTGATTTGTTGTTTGCTTTTGGTTGTTTGACTCATCCCCTTGCTGTGTGTCATTTTAAAAATTGTTGTGCTTGGTCATGTGGAGACAGGAAAAATAAATACTCAGGCTGAGCTGGGGTAAAACTGGACAAATTGCCACGATTTGGGGGAATTCCACCAGGAATGGAGGTGTTCATGGGCTCTAGAAATGTGTGAAATAATTGCTCAGTAAAGGGCATTTTTGGGTAGAGATAATCTGGTAGAACAGATTTAACAGGTTACGGAAGGTTTTAAACGCTTGATGCTGAAATATGTTGGAAGCCCTTTGTGACCCTGGTTGAAGTTACAAACTTATGGAAGCAGCTGAATACCTTTGCTGAACTTCTAATGCCTCTTTCTGTCAGCTCCATTAGCTTGGCCATTTGTTCTAAAGAATGGAGTAGTCTTTTGCTGGTAATTTGTTCTGAAAAGTCTTTTTTGTCTTTGTCCATCGCTGAAGGTCCCTCACATGCATGCACCAAACTAGGCCTAGTGAGGTACTTTCTCAATTATTTCTGTGCAACCTTTCAATAAACCTTGTTTTTCTTTTTTTTTTATGGTAATAGTATATTTTATAAACTCCTTTGTTCAACAAAATTGACAAAATGTCTTTTGACGATGTTTGTTTGACCCTAGAAGAATAGCCATAGAAAAATTGTCACCCAGAATCTAAGGCATCGCCTGTCTGGTCCTGTCTTCTGTCTCTGGCAGTGGTAATGACTGGATGCTTCAGAAGAGGTGCCAGGAGCCCTGAGGAATACCTTACCTGACCTGTCTGTGGATGTTCTTACTCGTGTAAATGTCTAGTTTAAAAAGCAATGTTTGTATCTCTTGCACTCAGGACCTTGCAGTAATTTCTGCAGGTTCATTTTGCTCTTTATGGCTTGACTGGTTGAATTCTATCACTCTGTTATAAATATGCTGCCCTTACATTTAATGGGCTTGTTCTTAAAGGCTGAGCATTTGACATGGCCTTCTTATATATGCTTTTTAACTCCTACACCTTTTCTCTTCAAGCTTAGTTTGTTGTCTTGGGCATTTCTGGCTTCCTATTTCTGATGTCTTTTTGTACTGTACTTTGCATTTTACTGCTGGATGTGAGTGAAGGATGATAGCCAGGAGCAGACCGTGCGCAGGGACTTCCTTAATGTATTGTCAGAAATTCTGTATTATTTTTCTAAGTGATTCTTCATGTTGTCCTTTAAAGTCTGATGTTGTCTTTGCATAATTGTGCAAATTATTTTCATTGAGCTGTCTGCACCAAGCTCAGCTCCTGAGTTATGTTTAGTTTCAGAGCAGATACGTGTTTGGCTGTTCTTTGCTTCTTGAGCTTTCATCTCCTGACTTGTTGCTCGCTCACATTGTTTTTTGAGGGTCCTGTGTGCTTTCTGGTCCTGTCAGCTGCCCTAAATAAAACTTGTCATGTTGCCTTCCCTCCCATTCCAGAGCTTAAGTGCAAGTGTTATGCAGGGTCTGCACAGTATCGGTGGTCACTCTGGTTGCAAGGGCCTTTTCCCTTGCTCAAAACATGTAATTATGTTTGACTCTTGCTTTTTTTTCTGAGACTTGTATCAGTATTTCAGCTGTCAGTTCAGAGGTGATGTTTCTACTCTCCACCTATGACTAATTAATACTCATAATAATTTTGTATACAAGCCCGCCCACTTCTTTTTGAATTATCCTTTTGAGTTGTTCTGTTATTTTAATGACATACAGCCTAGTGCAGACATGTTTGGATTGGTAGTTCTCAGTGTATTACAGTCACCAAGTGATTAACGTGTTATTTCCTCTAATTATTAGTTCGATTAATTCTTCAGCTTGGCTGCAGCCGTTGTGGGGAGCTTCTCAGGAGCAGCAGCTGTTGGAAGGGGGACAGCAGTTGTGACACAAGTGTATGTCACCCTGGAGCTGCATCAGTCTTCTAGGGCACCTACTCACTCATCCCCATAGGTCAGTAATGTTTCATTTACGAGCCTGTTGAAGGACCAGCTTTCTTGATGTATGGTCTGTGACAGCACCATGCCTTAGACCTAAGTCATCTTCTCTGTGCAGATAATTTACCTTCTTGCCTGGTACCCTTGCTCTCCTGCGTGGCTTTTCTCCAGCCTGGGAACAGCGGAGGCTGCGTGACCGCCCGAGGCTCTTGCTGTCACAGCGTGGGTTTTAAGGTTATTCCTGCAGAAACTTCCAGTTTTCTCTTGGAGTTTCCTGTTTGTATTTGACTTTATTTTCTACCTGAGGTCCTGGCTTTGGTTTCGCTAGGTTTGTGCTCAAATATGAGTCTGACTTGAGGACTGGGGGGGGTCGGCCATAGCCTCTGGCTGGGTGGATGCGTGTGTCCTGGCTGCCTTCTGCACCCGGGTCAATTCAATTGTAACTTCATTTTCAAGGTTTTAATTTTTTTTACTTATTGGTCAGAAAGACTTTAAATTTCAGGCCTCCTTTCTGAAACTGTGTGTGATGCTGCTCCTTTTTAATGACTTCTTTTCTCATGGGTAATTATCTATATTGTGAGCTTTAGTAGCTTATTTCTGAGTTATTTATGCTGAATCCAAAAGAGCGAATTTGCTTACGTTTACATTATTTATTATTCTGGGGCAAAATTACTTAGGGGTCAAGAAAAGGTTTCTTGAAACTCAAGTCCCATTAGGATATCTTGACTATTTTTTTTTTATTATTTTTTTTTTGTGGGCAGCTGTTGTTTCCCAGTATTTTTGCCTCTAGACTTAATTGACTCTCACCAGCTGGCCCCTTGCTTCCCTCTTCCTAGCCAGTGTGCTGCCAGTGCAGCACCTCCTGCACTGGACCTGTTATTAACACACACTCTTCAGTCCAAGTTGTGGCCACAGAGAGTTGTCTGTAGGTGATGCAGTCACAGAATGTGTATTAATGTGATGCTTTACGTAGTAAAAGCAAATAGTTGGTGATGACTGTGAACTTAATGAATTGCAAAAGAACGTAGACAGAAGATTTCATTTTTTCCAGTTGCCTTCCTCATAGCTTTGCTAGCCTAAGGAATTACTAAATTTAGAGCTGACCTTCTTAAGAAATGTACCAGAACTATCACAAGCAAAGACATTCAGGAGATGCTCGTGTTGAAGATGGCAGGGTATGGTTAGCACTTCTTGAACTTTGGTGACACTGGTCTTTGAGAAGTGAATGGCTGGCTGTTCTTCAGCCATTCTGTAGGTCTAATTTTTGATCCCATGGGAAGTTTTGTTTTAAATGGCAGAAAAAATATAGGATACTTTTCGGTATTAATTTTTCTTTCAACTGGATCAGAAATATCTTTCATTTGTATTAAGTAGTAGATTTAGTAGGTCAGTGGTAGATTTGGTATTTCTCAGGTAAGTGGCATTGCAAAAATTGCCAGTTAAGAAAACCAGTGTTTTCAGGAATACTGGTAGTGTTACATAGATTTGTGTTTCTTTATAACTGGCATATGTAATTTGTCAAAATAGATGTAGTTTATTCTGAACACGTGTCTTTTAACACAAGGACAGGCTTACCCTGTTCAAGTTCTCTTCCCCCCCCCCATTCAGAAAACTTTGAAGGATGGTAGGAATAATCAAAAATACAGAAAACTGGTTGTGTTTTGCTTTAAATGGAAAGCTCAGGATAATTGTTGCAATTTTTTCTCCACTGCTGAGTTTGTCAACGTAGGTTTGGGAAACTTAGCTTTCCGACCCTTTGCTAGTGACGTTCCTGGAAAGTAAACATCTAAGCAGAACAGCTCAGCAGGATCAGAAAGTGTGCTGGGGTAAGTAATTCAGGGAGTTGATGATGGACATTTTAGTGTCAGAATCTTGAGGGGAAATCAAAGTAAGCCACAGACTCTACAAGCGCATGTTTAAGAAATGCAAGCAGTACTCTCACATAAAAGTGTCTTCCTGAGTCTGTTCTGTGAAGAAGTATAATAGAAGAAAAGGTACAGGTAGAGAAGCAGAGAAAGAAAGAAAAAAAAAATACCTGCAAAGAGGTTTTTCCAGGATAGAACCATTCCTCAAAAAAACTTTTTAAAAGAAATTGCAAAAGGAATCTTTCTGGAATGATCGGTTTGCTCTTTGTCAGATGAAGAAAAATTTACAGTGTTGGAGAAGAAAAGCCTGTTTGAACAGAGGTGCTCACACAGACAAAAAGCTCCCAGAATTCACCACAATTCACCTGTGCAGATTCATCTTGCCCTTATAATCTGTCGCTTCTAGAAATATATGGATGAGGGAATGTGGAAGATATGAAGATGACAGCACTTGATGACCATTCTCCTGCTCCAGAGGGGATCTCCGTGCTGTTACACAGCCATTAGTGGGGTTGAAGACCACATGAAGGTGCTCCTCACTTGTCATAACAGTTCTAAGATCTCACTTGCTCCAGGCTTTGGCAGCAGAAGGGGCTCCTGACTCGAAGATGGGGCAGAAAGCAGAGGAGCATCTTGCATACACAGGCTTGAGACTGAAAAGCCATCTAGGAAAGACCAAAAGCTCATTGAGGCTTTCTGTGGTCCACAGTTACCTTCCACAATCCAGTTTTCTCAACCCATTCCAGGTGGCTTTATTTTGCTTGTAATTGGCACTGTTTCAAGATGGTTCATTTTTCAAATTGGTTTTGTGACAGGATTTTTTTTCTGAATAGTAAACATTTTCCTAACAGTCCCTTGTAGAATGCTATTTGTCTGTACCTCCCTTTTCCTTAGTGACACTTAGTCCTAGTGGATGCAGCGTGGAGAACAAGTGTACCAAAAAGAAGGATTTTTAAGATAATTAAGACAAAAGCGAACTTCAAGACTTTGTCAGCATTTTATCATCTGAGCTGCAGCTCTCAGCTGGGTGGTAGGAAGGTGGTGGGATCCTGAGGGAGATGTTCCCAAGTGCCTCTTGCTCCTTTTGGGAGAAGCTAAATGCCACTTGCTGCATCTCCTGGTTTTTCTTAGTTCATTTCTGGGATCTTTTTTTTTTTTCTTTTTTTTCTTTTTTTTTTTTTTTCCTTTTTTNTTTTTTTTCCCTTAGTTACCACTCTAGGAAGATTTCCAAATTGCAGAACTAGGAGGAGGAGAAGTAACATGTTGTTAGCTTGGGTGGGAGAGGCTTGCCCAAGTACGCAAGTAGTCTGTGGTCTGTGGTTTCGCATGAATCGAGTGACTAAAATTGCTGTCCGTTTTGAGAGGCTTGAAGGTGCTGATAGACTTTCATTGTGATAGTCACTAGAATACAACTGTCTTGCTACCATCTGCTGTGGTGCAGTCAGGCATGGACGGGAAGATGTTTTTTAGCTCTTCAGGGAAACAGCCACCTTCTGCTGTGAGCAGTCACTCGTCTTCTGTGTGCGTGAGGCGCGTTAAGGCACTTGAGAGTTGCTCTGCTTTTGTCAGAACAGGAAAAAAAAAGAGTCAACCGGGTGGACCAGTGGGTGTTTTTTTGAATTGGAAAGCAATAAAAACCATGGTATACAGTTCTGACAAGCGTGCTGGAAGGAGAAATTGGGTGCAGTGTTCAAGAACATACTTTTCCTAGTGATCATGAAGAACCTGATGGACTCGTGCTCCTGCCTTTGCTGAGAGGTGCAGAAGGATGGATAGAAGAAGATCCTGAATCTGGCAATATTGCACTGGCTGCAAGTCCCCTGAATTGCAGATAAGCCAACAGAACTTCTTCTGTCTGTGCCTGAAGAGAAGGGATCCACCACAGCATGCTGGTAGCACCCTGGCTTTTGATGAAGAGCAAATAACGTGATGGGATGATCTCTGTCTGCCCTTTATCTTTCTGGATAAGGTAACTCCATGCACAGAACTCATCTGGTTGAAATTGTGAAGGCTGATTTGTATCCGATGGTGAGATAAGTCAAGGGTAGCTGCACTGTTCCGAAAGTCACATACATGGGAGGGCACAGCCTGGTGTGATGGGTGTTCATTTCTTCTGATGCTGGAGTTTCATCCTCTTTCCTGGTGTCTCCCCACGCAGTCTCCAGCCCTTCCGCTTCTGGTACCAGGTTAACGTCAAATCATCGCACTTGCATCCCTGTGGCTTTGAGGGGTGGCTATTGCAACATTCTGCTGTCTGAAGAGAATGCACTGGTGTTGCAAATTATCGAGTTTTTGCCTGAAGAGAGTACATTTTGGAGTAAAATGAATTAATTTTGGTTTTTCTTTCTTACTCAGGTGATACTTGTGCCGTTCATCACGTTGTTGTAGATCAGGTGTAAGGGCAGAGCTCCTGCCCTCGGCAGCACAGTCCTGGTGGAGTGAGGATGTGCCTGGGTACACACTTGTACCTGGTGCTGGGACAGTCTCTTTGGCATCTCAAATATATGTCAGAGAAGAAGCTTCCTTTACCCCACAGCAATATTACATGATGCTGAAAGTCCAGCTGCAGTTTCCTCTGCAGGGTTTGGAACCAAACAGCTCATACAAGCGATATTTTTGGTTTGTGGTGTTAGAAAAATCTTATTTAAGATTATTTTTTTTTTCTGAAAATGCATGAAGTAGTGACTGCTTCACATCTCACGTACAAGCAGCGACTTGCATTCTGTAATTTAGCTTGTTGGGGTTTTTTCTTACAGACTTTTATTCAGTTTATCAAAAATGAGGAGTGATTTGTCTGCTACTGCTGAAAAAATGGTGCTTGCAGGTCAGACATGCAGTGCTACGCAGGAGTTTTTAAAAGTCAATCTTTTAATCGTTCTTATAATCTAATCAGTCTTTAAGCATTCTTACCATCCAGCTATCGCTTTAGGCGTAGTAATAAGTAAAATATTTAAAAAAATTAAAAGTCAGTTCTTTCAATAGATCCACTTTACCATATCTATGACAGTGGTGGAAATTTTCAGTGTCGGCTGGAAGTCATTCAGGAAATTTTTAATAGTGTGTTGAGATGGTAATTTAATCTCAGCTTCATACACTCCGCAGATCTGACCCATATGCAAGTAAGAGAAAAATCCCTTTTCCCTTTTTCGGTAGCTGCATGATGGCACCCCTTGCCCATCTCTGTGATGCTCTTGTGTTAGATCCTGCCAGAGGAAATAACGCTAAAATTTAACAACTGTTTGCACTACGTCCAATTCAGCTGCTTTAAAAACAATCTAAATACCAGTTTCCAAGTGAAGTTACGTGATGGTGGGTTCTTGTTTCTTGGTGGTATTTTTTTGGTGGGGCAGGAGGTTTTGGGTTGAGTTTTCTTCCCCCCTCTATGACTTTGGGTAAGAAGAACTTTGAAGAACCAGTAGTTTTCTGTATTGAATATTCATTTTTGTCATCTTTGTTCTCACAGCATGCAGCTCTGAAGTTCAGAGGTGCTGTAATTCATCTCCTGGTTTGTTTATTTTTAAAAGTGTTGTGTATATTCTAGTGGGGGAAAAATACAAAGTGTTGCTACATTTTGATACTAAAGATAAGTGTTTATAGGTTTTACTGTGCTAAGTGTATTGTAGAGCAGATGACTATTACATTAAAAAAAAAAAAGAATTACAACTCAAGTTACAAATATTTCATTGTTTCTAATTCAGTAATGGAGGACAGCATTGCCATCAGCCTCGTTAGCCATCGCAGGAGTCCGCAGAGCGTGTGTCTTGGTATCCGGTGACATGGCGAGACACAGCCCGATGGATACAGAAATCTGTTCTTTCCATTTTTGTGCTCACGTGGTATTTGTCTAACTCTGGATATAGCACTCTTGTGCATAGAAGGATGTTGAAGATGTTGGTTCCTTGAAACTTCATTTGGATGGACAAAGTGGGGTGCTTTTGAATACTAATGATCTACCAAGATGGTAATTGTGACATTTTCATGCCCACAAACTTTTGAACTGTCTTAAGGAACTAGAGGTGCTTTGATGTTTGTGTTTAGTGTAACCTAATGCCTTCTGGTCTCCATCACTCTCCGAGTTGGTTGGCTGTGGGCTTGAGAAATAACAGGATGGAGATCTTGGTGAGTAGGTTCCCTTCTCCTTTGCAGGGAAGGCAAGTACTTCTCTTCTCAGTACGCTGGTTTATTACATGAAAACAGTTACCTATGCCGGCCACCAGATATTTCACTGCAGAGAGACTTTAATTTCTCTGAGGTCTCTGTAGCGTGAGGCTTAAATATGCACTTTAAATATGGCAACTGACCATTTAGAGCTTTGCTGTGCAGGATCCCAGGGGATGTTAGTCACAGGGGTGGGTCTTACTTCAGCTTGAGATGACATGGCAGGGAGGCAGAAAACTCGGAGGAGAACAGGTCTTACCCCATCCTCATCTTCAGCTTCCTTATGTCAGTGGTTTGAGGTGTGTGTGTGTACATCTAATACAGCCATAATTACAAGGGATGTGGCATCTTATTGATTCATGTACTTCTGTGGATGTGTGCGTGCAGTTCCTACTACCTGGTAGTTGATCAGACAAAAGTAATTTGATAAAATGTTTTTGGACTGTAGTTGCTGTCATTTACACTAGAGATGGCAGTCACTAACTAAGTGTAGTTAGTTCAACCTGCTGGGTGGAAATGGATTTGGTCCTGTCCTGTGCTTTGGTCATTCCCTGGTTTATTTTGAACCTTTCTCATATTCCTGCATCACCTTGTCAGTTATGAGCGGAATTGATCTCAGTACCACTACTCGTGTTCATGCACTGCAATATTCTCTCTTTGTATGAATGACAACTAGAAAAAAACGGAGAGTTTATCTAATTTTAGCAGCCTGCAAGGTGCCTTCTAGGTAGTTTCTCTCTCCAGCCAGCAGAGACTGGTGTAGCCAGAGGGTGCCGTATCCTATTCACATCGGCTTTCCCTTGGCCACAGCTGGGATCTGGCCACCAGATCTGAGCTGTCTAAGGTGAGGGGATCGGTCCTATCCACTGGGAACGATTGTGTTTAACAGTATGGCTGCACAGATCCAGAAGAACTGTAGTAATGAGACTGCATTGATGGAAGAATGTAAAATATGTAAGTGCAACTTGAATATAATTTACAAAACCGGCTGCCTGCTGGTATATGATTTAATTTTCAGTGCAGTTCAGTTGCAGGTTTGGGGTTTTTTTTAATCTTAAGACTCATCTGTGGTTTTAATACATTTAAGATAACACCATAACCACGTTGCATGGCACTTCTCCTAACTTCAGTCCCATTTCCCCAAAGCACTCAGGTGTTGTTGCTGCGAGGCGGGAGGCAGAGCATCTCGGCTGCTGGCACTGTTGGGCTTTGGCAGCAGCACGTGTTGTCTGGGTAAAAGGAAGACGAAGGGAATTTAATATTGTAGCATCCATAAAAAACGGGGGCACTTTATTAAGTGAGACTGTGTAAAGCTTTCTTATGGATGGCATTTACATTAATGCATTTTATTGTTTCATTTAAGCAGATCAAGTGATAAGCGTAGTGTCACATACACTTTTGTGACTGTTCTGTTAAACAGGTTTTAATACTTAATGTTTTTATTCTCATGCATTTCAAAGTAGCATGTACTTCCCAGAGTAAAGACAATTAAGTTTGTTTTGATGCTCTCAGTACTAAAGGGGGAAAAAAAGCTGTATTTTAAGGTGTATCCCACTAGATGAGGAGCTCTGCCCTGATGGACCACTGGAAGCTTGACAGCGCAGTAGCCAGCCCCGTACCTCTTCTGCCTGGGTTGTCAGTGAGCTGGGAAGGGTTTTACTGGCCATAAAAAGCGTTGCCTGTTGATGACCTTTCAGAGGCACACTCAGAAATGATGCCAAGAAGGGAGGCTGGTGGCTGGTTTGGCACTGGGGGGTTTGGTGGGGAGGGGGAGAAGGCTGTAATCCATCTCAGCTGTGTGCTCGCAGGGCTTTTCTCCTGGCTCCGGCTCTCACACGCACGCTGGCTCCCGGGGACATGTGACTTTTGGCCATATTAGCAGGTTTATCCAAGCCTAGCCCCTCTGACTAACAGATGTAGGGAAAAGGGCATTCTGGGATTGCAGCAGTTGCTTTTGAACAACAATGTCCTTTTTGTAAGAATCTGATGCTTCTTAAAAGATGGAACATGACATCATTACCGTCGATCCAAGAAACATTCCTTCAATAATACTGAGTGTGCTCTGGTTATCGGCTCCCTTCCCCCAGCTCCTTTCTCTCCCTTTTCTGACTGATGCTTTTTGTCTATTGTTTTGTCGGGGGCTGTAAATGTGAAACAGTTGTCTTTCAGTGTTACGTGCTTGTTAGAGCTGGAATCAAGTGAAATATTGTTGGCTTATTTGAAAGAAAAATAACAAAAAAAACCACCAAAAAACTCAAACCCATCCCAACTTTTCTTCCAGTCTTCACAAATGCAGCGTGCTTCAGGTGTGAGCTTGGATTGAAGCTAAGTATTTCCCTTCCCACACGGTATTAGTGTTATGCAACGGAAGGTGGAGATATCTCAGTCCCGTTCCTGTGCATCTCGCTCGGCTTCGTTGGCAGCTGGGTATCTCCTGTGCTGATCCTGCATCGATAGGAAATGTGTGTGTGTGTGCTCACAAGCACAGAAGAGCAGAGCTGTGAATGTTTTCTCTTTGTATGTGTGTGTGTGTGTGTATAAATACATATATATTTTTATACTTGGTCCACCAGAGGAAATTGAATCTCGGTTTTTCCTTAGCCCCTGAGAGCGGGCTATCACGGAAACACGTTTTGGGATGCATTATAAATCTTTGTGAATGCAGACTGCTTGGAGGAAAGCTATGAAAATGCTGGGATTTCGCTTCCCTTCCCTGCCTTCTCTCTCCCACACCTGTCTTTATCACAAAAACCGGAGTGTGTGTGTGACTTTGCAGCTGGGTATGTCCAGGCTGTCTCTCACACAGTCCTGCTCTCCTTGTAGAGGTGCTGGGAGTTCGTTGAACTAATGAGGAGCCATCAGTCTTTGGCGCTTTCACACAGTGCCACTGTCTAGAGAGCAGTGCCACTGAGCACAAACATGCAGGAGTGTGTATTTTTTCCATCCTTTGTAGGAATTATTCTGCTGGGCGGGGAAAACAAGCCATTCAGTGATGATCTACAGGCTTGGAGAAAGGTGGAGATGAAGTGGAAGAAAATGGACAGAAATAGTGCCTTCTGATACACTGGTTAAACTCAGGCTTGTTGTCTGGTTTTTTTCCCTTATGAAGATGTAAAACTTTTTTTAAAAAACAAATTTGAGGTACGAAATATGAGTTCAAAAAGCACAAGCCTTGAGTAGACAAGGATTTCTGGAAAGAAGTGGGCTGTGTGCTTAGCAGTTTGCCAGTGACACAGAGTTGTTTTTATTGGTGACCATTTACAGGGAACTGAGAGGAAATCTGGGGGGAGGGGGGAAGAAAAAATAGGCATTTTACCTGTAATGGTTATTTGACTTGACCTGCTGTAAAGATACAGAGATATTTTAGCACAATTTGAAAGTATACTTTTATTCTGGATAGATTCCAAGACACTTTAAGTAACTGAAAGCAAAGGCAGGAGAAAGCAGAGAAGGTTTTGTACTTTCCCATTGGCATTTGAAGTTGCCAGTTCCTCTGAAGGAGTTTGCCAGTGGGCTGTTTTAGGGGGGTGTATCATGCACTATCACAATTAAAGTGTGTGTTTGCATCTGCTTAAGCACAGTAGAAAGAGACGTGTCGTGTGTGGAAGTGGGCATCCCCTGTTCTGGATGCCTTTCCTCTAAAGAAGGGGGTTGCTAATAAGACTCTGAAGAGCAGCCACTTAAAGATCATGAATAAGAGGAAAAAAAAACAAACCAGAAAAGGCCATGACTGACCGAGTTGTGGAAGGAGAGGCTCTAGAGAGGTCTCTGTGTGCACGCCGAAATGAGCAAAAACTGATCACCAGCTCCTTAATTGGAGGACAATTGCAGGAGAAAAAAAATACTGAGTTGCATTTAAAAAGTGTAAATGCAGATTAAGAAATGGCAGTGGTGATTTGTACACCTCATACTTGTGTCGTGTATCTTGTCTGGCAAAGACCATGAGATAGATATATATGCAATTGTGTCATCCACTACACGTAGTTCAAACAAGACTTTAAGACACGGGGTGTGTGTGTGTAACCCTTCAGAGGGAGGGTGTCAAAGTGATATGGGCTCACTGGTGACAGCCTGGTCATCGCTGTGGGTCAGAGAGGTTCTGTTGGCCGCTCTGCAGGTGACTGAGCAGATGCTGGAGCAAGGAATGTGTCTCATTTTGTGTTTTGGTTTTGGTTTGCATCCCACAGAAATGCTCGATGGGTGTCACAGTGGGCCTGTCACATTATCCCAGCAGATGGGTTGTGTTGCTCCACCGAACAGGGATGTTTGCTCTGGAAGAGGTGGACGCTGCTCTGCTGTAGCTTTGTGTCTGGCTCTTTGGAAAGAGGATAATCAGTGAAGGAGTTGCAATCTATTTTTTTTTTTTTTTTCTTGCAGTAATCCATGCTGAAGAGGCTCCATTCATACAGATGAACCAAGGGTTGAGGCAGCACTTTAAACCCAGATAGTCGGTCGGCTAACTGCCCAGCAGGATGCCATCAACCAGCCGAGCGGGCAGCCTGAAGGACCCAGAAATCGCAGAGCTCTTCTTCAAAGAAGATCCAGAAAAGCTCTTCACAGATCTCCGAGAGATTGGCCATGGAAGCTTCGGAGCAGTTTATTTTGTAAGTAGTTCTGTGACTTGTGAATTTTAGCTGTGTCTCTTTTTACCTTTAAACTGTGAATTTGGACTTTTTTTTTGGCACATGTTGAGGAAAAGAAACTCCTGTGAATCTTTTTAGGTCCTGTTTGGGGCAGAGATGTTGCCCTGTGTCTGTGCAGCCTCAGTCCATTCCCAGACTCACAGTAGCTGTAAGGTGTTTGCGTACAAACTGAAAACCAAAATTGGAAGTGTGGCCCTTGCCCAGTGCTTTTAGGTGTGTTGTTATGCTGCAAGCAGGGATTTATCTGCAAATTAAAACATGGACTTCTGCTCCATTGATTCTGATGGGCAATGTAGTTCTCTTGGTCTCCTTATCATCTCTTGTCCCTTGAGGGGAAATTGAGTTCTCTCTCCCTTCCTGCCTACCCTCAGGCTCCCTTAAAGCCATCCTTTGTGTCTGACACCTGAATGTTGGTGCTTTTGTTGTCATTTGTCCTGTCACATCCTTCCCTACTGCAGGCAAGAACCCCAATATTCATCTGCATAAAACTTATTGGACGTGAATGCCTGGGCAGGAGCATTTTTCCCAGACTGCTTGTGTAGCTCAACTGGAGGTGGGATGTCTCCTGGAAACCTCATTTAGGGCGTACTTGGAGACCTTCATTAAAAAAAAAAAAACACTTTCCTCAGACAACCTTTTCACGTTTATAATTATAGGAGGTGTGGCCAAACCTGCCAATTTTCCTTCAGAAAGCCATTTGTGTCAGTATTTTATGAGATGCCTATTCATTGTTAATAATTGCAGCAGACCACGTTGGGAACCTTCCAGCACAAATTTAATACAGCACAGATGAACTAATTAGGAAAAGCTTCTTAATTTTGTTCCCTGCTTAAAACTATGAGCCGCCAGTGTCTGGGAACAGATCTGGGGGAGGAAGTGTTTCCTAACGAAACCACACTCACCTGCGGCCTCTGCTTCATCTCCTTTACTCCCTTTCCTGAAAGAGCGGGTCTAAAAAGAGGGAACTGACAAATATCTCTTCCTCCTGTGTGAAAATAGTGCTGAAGTTTTTCAGGAACACTATCTTCCAGAGGTGTGGAATGGAAAACCAACGTAGGGGGTGTGGAAAACCAGCACACAGCTAAGGTCCCCTGTGAGCTGTGTGCTAACAGCGTCCCCAGGCAGCGGCCAGAAGCAGTTATAGACTGAATTTGGTCATTGTGGTAAGGGCTGGTGTGCCCATGGCCAGCTCCTTCTGCAAGGACATAGAAAGTACAAGGTTGTTAATTTCTAGACCCTTCTTTCTCTTGCTCCCCCTCCCACCCTCCACCCCATTTGAGACGACCAGTTCATCACAGGTTGCTGTTTATTCACTGAACAGTGCAAGTCCTTGATGGTGTTTGGAATGTGCAGCTTTGACAGAAAGACCATCTCATTTGGCACTTGCAAAAAGGCAGGCATGAGGAGTGAGCTGCGCTGAGCCCATTTGGGGACTTAATTTTGTCACCTAAGAGGGAGTTTCCAACGAAGTTGCTTTTTCTGTGTTCCGAAGTTTTAGCCTAAGAGTTTTGTGTTTTGTTATAGTATCTTTTTACTAATAGCAGGTCTGACATCTTGAATCTGAAACTGTTTGGTGTGATGTACTCCATACCCCACACAGGAGTCCAAGAGATGAGAAAGGCAACACGGAGGGAGAAATTTAGCACAAATTAAATAAGCATAAAAAACTAAGGTAGAGGAGTGTATGTCTTGGGTCCTTTATTCCTCTGTAAATCTAGGGAAAAAACTTCACTTAAGTTGCTTTAACAATATTTTGATTCTGCTAATGCAAACGATTAACTTTCTGTAATCAATGGAATATTGGATATTGTAGCTTAAAACCGTATTACCAAAGCCAATGCCATACTCCATCTTCTCTTTGCTCGTGCTTTGCTTGTATCACCACTGAAATTACTCTGGTCACCAAATGTTGATCCTTTATATGGACTTTTTGGAGGAAAGCAGGACATATGCACAGAAATGTCTGCCATAAAACAAGCCTCATTCGTTTGGATTGTTAAAGTTACCCGGCCTTGTAACGTCTTCATGGCTCTTGTCTAGAAACCCTCTTTTTTTCAGTTATTGAAGATCACAAGGAAACTAAAAAGGTGAATGAAACTCCATGACTGTAACATTCAAGGGGTGTTGGCTGCGATGGTTCTGTCTCGCAGCCCCGCTGAAGCCATGAAGGACTGTAGGTGTTGGACAAACACCATCAGGGGTTTTCCGATACGTAGCCCTACCACCACCACCAGTCTGCTCTCATTGTATACAATCTGGACCAAAATTGTTGATGATAAATAGATGTGAGAGTAATTAACGAGTAGAAAAATCCATATAATCTGAAGTTTCGCCCTGCCCTTTTTCTAAACTGGAGTTTAATCTCTCATTGTTAGTTGTACCTACCTTCCTTTCCTTGTAGCAGTGGTCCCAAGAAGGGGTGAGACGTTTATCTTGCATGATAACTGGTTAAGTGTGTTCACTCCTCTCTCTTTGTTTCTGTTACATCCTGCAGCGATAGAAAAGTCTTTTCTTGGATTTTTTTTTTTTTCCCTTTCATAATTGACATGAATTTTGCTGGTTCACCTCATGGTTTTAGTTTCTTAGAAACTGCAAGTCTGGCACCTCTGAATCATTTTGGTATTATCCTTACCCTACTCCTTGCTCTGCAGTGTAATAATAGCTTTCGCCTGACACAGGAAGCCTACTACAGTGGAACACTGCAGATGGAGCAGAAGAATAACCCACTCTTTTGTTAGAGCCGTGTTCCTTCTGCTCTACTCTAGTATTTTGTTTGCCTGTTTTATTGCAGTTCTTCACCGCTTTGAATGTTTCCGACATTGTCTCTAATTAGTCAAGATCAAGGAGACAGGATTTTATTCTTCCTTCTTTGCCTCAAAAACCCAAAAATATTCATGTCCCTCCTCAGCCATAGAGGGAATGTAGTATTAGTGAGCTGTAGGAAAGATCCTCTCAAACAGAAAGAAAACTAAAAATAGTATTGGTTCAAGCTTATAATAACAGGTTGCAAAAGATTGACAGGGAATTCTGGGAATGTCTTTAATGAACAGCAGAATTAAAACATGATTGGAACATCCTTTTTACAAAACGCAGAGTCCCAGTACTTTGTTAGTCCACGTTCTGAGAGGCTGTGCTTGGTGGTACAAATCTATTAAAAATCAGCATTTTCATCAGTGAATGCTGTGGTGCACATTATTTTGATTTATATCATTTGGCTTGGTATCCAAACTGATTATTCTTATCAGAGGGACTGGGAGGTCCCTTCCTCCACCACCCTCTCCTGCCACTGAAATCCTGAGCAGAGGAGAGGCTGGGTCTTGTCTGGAGCCATCCTGTGTGCCAAAGTTGGAGCAAACGCTGCCTCTTCTCCTGCCAGGGGGAATGAGCCATCGCTCTGGTGCTAAATTAAACAAAGTTGATCTGGTCTTATCTTGGATTGTTGCTGTCTGATGGCAGGAAATCTGTCTCTGAAGTGTGAAAAACCATGTACGTTTATTGTGCAGTGGAAATAATAATAATAATAATAATAATATTGGACTGAGAAAGTGAAAGTCTGGTGATCTGGAGATGGGTCTCTTCGATCGGTGCTGTGTCTCTCTATATCTTTAAGACCCAATAGCTGACTGGGGAGAAAGACCCCGGTGTGTGGAGCAGTTATCTCCTGTGCATCCTGTGACATCTTTACTTGTGTTTGGAATGGAATGAGGGGGGACTGAGCCTGGCTTCTCTTTTGTCAGAAAAGGCTCTGGGCAGGGAGAGAAGGTGATTTAGGGAAAATCCATTCTGCTTGAATCAGAGCTACTTTTATAAGCTATGATTTTTAGTTTAGAAGTCACAGCACTCAACTCCTGCAGAGACTTGTTGGATGCTGCACGTGGAACGATTTCATACCTCGTCTGACAAACAGGAGGAAATTTCTAATAGATGCAGCAGTCGTGCCCCTTGGAAGATATTTTAGTTTAACTCTCTGCAAAAGCGAACTAATGGATAAAGCTTAGTTGTTTTATGAGTGTGTTTGGTTTACATCTTTTGGGAAATCATGACCTGAAGAAACTGATGCATCGTGTTTTCATGTTACAGGCACGTGATGTGCGCACCAATGAAGTGGTGGCCATCAAGAAAATGTCATATAGTGGGAAGCAGTCCAATGAGGTATGTAGAACATGTCGCTTCTTAAATATTGACCACTGCAAATACCTATTATATGGGCTGATTTTAATTAGCTTGGGTTACAACAAGAGAGATCTTTCCTGTAACTGGAAGAGTGAATGAGGATACTGTGTAAACAAAACAAATTCATTAACTGTTCACAGTGTATTTCTGCCTAATCTGCTCCTGGAAAAGATGGATAGGACTCTTTGCTTTCAGACAGAAAGGGCTCTTTTATGGAACCACATAAATGTGTAGAAATAAAAATAAAATATAATTAAACCCAGTAGTTTTGTATGTTAGTATGTCTTGCTGCCCTTAAGTGTTCCACCTTAAATACCTTTTAAAATAACCATGTTGCTTTTGGACAAAGGATTAATACCAATGGATGCAGTAGTGAAAGATTCAGAAGGAATATTGCTCAGACAAAGTAGTAAGGCGGAATGCATCCTTCCCTGGGACGGCTGTGCTGATGAGGAGCTAAAACAAAAGCAAAACAGCAGTGAATGAATGAGTGTGAAAATTTGAACAGCAGCATAATTAGGGAAGAACTGCCAGAGCCAGGGATTAAGGCAGTCTTTGCAGAGAGGGTGGTAAAAGTAGGCCTCTGAGATTTAAACGTTAAGTGTTTTCATGGCCACCCCAGATGTGCGTTTTTTCCCTGGGATGCTTAACGGAGATAATTGATTTTATACTCGAAATGTTTAAGTGCTAATAGAGATTCTTGAAAAACCCAACATGACATGAGCAGCTGATTTGGTATTATTTCTGGTAAACGACATCTCTCAAATCGTGGTGTGATTTTATTATTATTTTTTTTTCAACAGAGGCATTTATTGTAACCACATTGTTCCAGGCATTTATGGTTCCCCCCTTTCCTTCTCTATATTCCACTCTCAGAAGCAGTCTTGCTCCGATGAGTTTGACTAACAACTCCTTGCTTTCTCTGCCTGCCTTTTTGTGTATTGATCCTCTGCGCTCCAAGGCGCTGAACTATTCCTTCCTCTCTGTGTCTGGTGTATGTATCTGTGTAGGAGGTAGAGGTGGCAGTGTCTCCCCAGCAGTCCTAAATTCTAGCTTCACGGTTAAATTCGCTATGTGTGTTTCTATTTTGTCACTGCGGTGACTTGTTTAACTGTGTGCTGATGAAAGAATAATTTGTACTTACTACTTGTCCTACTGTTTTAATTACTGTGAGCTATAAATACTCTATTCATATGAATGAAACAAACTGTGCGTGCTTCAGAAATAGCTTTTGTTTGTCTTCAATGCATATGTTTCTTTATTTTGAAGAAAGTAATAAGACCAGGATTAAAACGCTCTCTATTTTACTTGTGTATTTATTTGTTTTGTTCAGAAGTTTGCTAGAGTTATGATCTAGTCTACATAAAGAAAAATTGATTAAGGGCATTCTTTTCTCATTTATATTTACTTTGGTTCATAATAAGATTTTATCATTGGTGGGAACAATTACTCTCTAAAATAAGGACATATTCTATTATAAAATTACATTAAAACATTTGACATATGTAGTACTGTGCTCCTAACGTGATCTCGAAGCTATGTTTTTTTAATGCAGGAAATCATGAGTGTTCCTTGATTGGTATAACACCCCTCTCTTCAGTGTGATGCTTTCTTGGTTTGATTTTTATCTCTTAGCACCTCAAAACCTCTTAGGCTAAAGGTGAAAGGCCTCGAAGTCGTTCTTGTGCTGGAAGGAGGGTGCCAGCGACAGATTATGTTCATAAGGCAGCGCTACTATTGTTCTCAGGAAGTTTGTGGTGTTGAGAAGTGCCCAGTCAATAAGCTGCCCCATTTGTGGTTACCACGTTCCCTGGTTTCATTTGTATCTCTAACCCTTCAATGTTTTTATTGAGGTGGATTTGGGTGTCGTACGCGTTTTCCAAAGCATTTGAGCATATGGGAGCTCTGTCCATCTCTGAGTCCTGGTCACATACATACACCTGAAGAAATGTGTGCTGAGAGATTAACAGGACCTGGAAAAGAGCTTTTGAACCTTTTGGTTTCTCTGCCTCTGGTTAACTTGGGCGCTGATACGCTTTCTCAAAAACATTTTCAGTGTCAACACTGTCGTGTTGATGTCTGCGTATTTAAATGCTTTCAGCTACTGCATTTGGTTTTGAAAGTCTTTTCTGGTCGCCGTAGTTTTGCTGTTGCCTTTACAAGCTTTTGCCTCCCGTGCCTGAGGAGGTGTGGGTGTGCGGCAACTGGGAGGACTTGGCGATTTCTTCTGAGGGGAGTAATGGCAATGTCAAGGCACGTGGTGGAACAGGACATTTTGGCCTCTTCTGTACTTTAAAAGTTGCACCATCAGAGCTCCCCTTACTACAAACTTGGATTTTGTTTTATCGGTTTATTCTTTTACTCCTGCAGAGCTGTTCCCTTATCTATTAGGTAACTCGCTTTAAATTGGCACTTGTGAAAACTAAATTAGTCATGGAGAAACACTGAGAATGTACTCAGATATTTTGCAGCTGATAAATGGAGTCTCATCCAGCGTTATATAGTTATTAGTAGGGACAGGTCTTTAATATCCACAAGAGTTCAGTGGGAGAGCTGATCCTGCTGAAGGACACTTAGCGTCCGCTTCTCTTTCAGTTTGGGATGTATGTTTGATTTGACAACAGAAATTATATCCCTTAAAAAAGGATTGCTTCTTTGTTGGGGACTTGCTCAGATATCAAATGTGTTTACCAGTATGTCCCATGTATACATATAAATATGGAGTATTGCATTGAGGAGAGATCCTTAGACCCTTCCCATGCAACTTAACTGATCAACTTCTTATTTAGTAGATCTGTTGAGGAGTTAAGCAGTGAGCACCTTGGTGTTGATAAAAATTTATTTTGATTTGGAAACTTAAGATGGTTTTGCCCCTTAAAAACAATGAAACGACATACTAACTTAACAACAAACGAACAACAACAACAAAAAAGTAACAGTTTTATAAAGTGTGTCTTTTCCTTTTATTTTCTACAGAAATGGCAGGATATTATTAAGGAAGTCAAGTTCCTCCAAAGAATAAAACACCCCAACAGTATAGAATACAAAGGCTGCTATTTGCGGGAGCATACAGCATGGGTAAGCATCCGCTCACTCTCTGCGTCTCTTGCCTTGGTTAAGGTATCTTCAGCCCCTTTTTGAGAGGCACCTGAACACTTGTGTTGCACAAACTCAGCTGAGAATATCCAAGGACTTCACGAATTCTCAGCAAAAGGGAATGTAGGTTTTGGAAAGAAGACTTAGGGAAATTTTCCCTTTCCCTTACAGAGTAAGGAGATTGTGGCTGTTCTAGGGCACTTAGCTTGATGCACTGTTTGAAATAAATAATAATGGAGGAGGTGGGGGACCCAACAAATTTATCTGTCACTTTTTCTTTCTTACTGTAAGGAAAGGTGAGAATTTCAGTTGTGCTGCCAGGGAGACACGTATGGCAGCTTTATTAGATACTTGCAAGTCACTTAATGCATGTGCTGTGCCACCGAGTATTAATGGTGCAGTACTTTAAAGGGTGACTGAATATATTCCAGAAGTTCAGTTCAGTTGTACTTTAATAGAATAGGTTAGAAATTATATTCATAATTGTACTTAAAGTACACTTAAAGTCACTAGTATTTCTATTCTTTCACTAAATTCTTCTGTTGTATATTGCTTTTTTCTTTGTCATTTTTGTGTGCATGTTCAAGCGACAAAACCAACGAGCTGATTTTATCTCTGGCTGTCATTTCCTAATTAATTTCATACATTTGATTTAAACAAACAACCAAAAAAAACCCAAACCAAACCTGCCAAACTAGATTTGGTTTATTTGTCTTGGAGTGCCTAGATGCAGTTGGTTATGCAGAGGAAACATTTTGTCAAATGAAAAACGTGATGTAGCACCTCTCACGGACAAAGTTTATGTAGTTTGATGCACTAAAGCAATCATATTGTTGAACTAATAGCCTAAGTTGTAAGTACTGTTCCTGTGTTAGCGCTGGTAAATCTGTAGGACAAAGTTGTAGTCTCTTTTTTTGAAATCTGACTGGGACAAAATCTTAAGTAAATCCTTAAATAGCCCTTTAATACTCTGATAAGCTCGTTAAGTGCAATTTAACATTCCTGTTAAGTACATACATATAAAATAAGATGTGTAATACACTACATAACTGGTTGTGAATATGCTTTTGCTTTCCTTACAAGTTGTGTTGCTTGGTATATTACAGAGGAAGGCTACGCTAATTCCAGTTGGGGCTGTCCTTGGAGAGAGGGGGTGTGTGTGTCCCTGTGTGACAGCGCTATGATGGGGCTTATGTTCCAAGCAATGCTGGTTCTGTTATGGCACTCTGCATTGTATGCACCAGGGATTGTGTTTAGATTTCTCCATAGATACCTAGAATTGTAGATTTCTCCACAGATACCTAGAAAACGTGCATTTACTATTAGTGATTTTCTAACAACTATTTGGATTTCTTCCCATACAGCTTGTTATGGAATATTGTTTAGGATCAGCATCAGACTTACTAGAAGGTAAGTTGTGAACGTTTATTTGATTGAAAGTCAGAAGTATAGTACTGAAGTAGGAAGTTACAGCATCACAGAATTGTCCTCGGGTATATAGTTTTATTTGGGGGCGGAATGTGTGTGAACAGTTGCAGTTCTTCAAATTCCAGCACGACTGTAATGGTCTTCCTGTAGAATATTTGCTTTCCTAGGTGCCTGGTTTCTCCTTGGTTCGTGTTATTTTAAAGTTGTCAGTCAGCTATTTATTTTCTTCTGAGTTTTAGGTCCTTCTGTCATGACAATTCAAAGATTTATTTCTGAAAACCCTTGTTATTGATCCTAATGCTTACTAACATTTCTAGGCCTCTTGGCTAAAATAGCACTGCAGCAGTAGTAGCATTTGGCTGGATGAGGTCTTTTGTTAAATGTTCATTTTCTCTATCAGGCTTCTTGAAGTGAACTTTCTTTGAAGGTATATATGTGGCCAGTAAGTTGTTCATCTCCTTTCCTTGCCAGAAGCGTTTCAGGACAAAAGGCTGAGCTGCTGCAGAGTTGTCTGTATTGCTGCAGTTTATTTATTCATGTGTGAATTGTCATAAAGTTCTAGGGTTGGCGATTCAGCATCGTTAAGGGAAAATTGAATATTGAGTCTCAAATAGGTATTTGGGAGAATGGTCACAGAGCTGAGAGAAATGTAGCTTATGGTTGCAAAGTAGTCTCTTTTTGGTAGTAAATAGCTGCGGGTTTACAGTTAGAAGATTACAGCTGATTATAAAATGCTCTGCACTGTGAACTATTTTTACATTTGCTTCTCGTACCGAACATAGTAAAACAGAAGTTTTGGCAGTTTCTCTCTGTTCACATTGTTTACAGTACTCACTTGCATGCTGCAAACTGCATTGTTGGTTTGTTGGAGTTTTTTTTTTTTGTTTCTTTTTTTTTTTTTTTTAATATTGAATTTCAAATAAATTCTTTCCTTAAGTTCATAAAAAGCCATTGCAAGAAGTGGAAATAGCAGCAATTACCCATGGTGCTCTCCAGGGACTAGCATACTTGCATTCTCACAATATGATCCATAGGTAAGTGGTTATGCTTTTGCTGTCTCACACTCTTACTGGGTTGGCTGTATCCATTCCACCCAGATTTAATGTTTGTAAGCAGAGAGGGGTTTTTTTTGTTTTTTTTTTCAGTGTCCCTATGCTCCCCGAAGTAGTGATTTATAGCAGTTGGGTATTGGGAAGCGATGTGTCTTCTTGTGCGTTGTTTCCTACAGCTGGTGTTCGTTTTCTGCAGAATTGCTTTAAATTTGCTAAGCTTTTCAGTGGCGATGCCCCGCTGGTAGGGACTAGCAGGGCAGGCCGAGTTCACCTCGATAGCTTGTGGGAAGGCAGAGATTGCTGGGGTAAGGGTGGGGGGGGAGCACTAATATTTGAAAAATTACTTTTACACAAACACAGACATGGAGAAGCACACGGTAACTATGGGATACAAATGGTCCTCGTGTTTGAAGTACCTGCTGCATTTTAGTGGGATGAAGGATTTCAGGAGTTACGTTATTAGGACTTTCTGAAAACCGTTTATAAAGGATGCAGTTGGTTCAGAAGGTTTTGCTGATTTGTATGGGAAGCTTATCCAGGTGTGCCGTTTAAAGTTGATTTTTAAAACAAACTAAATTCTAAGATCAAGACCATGTTTAAACAATTAACCTAAAGGTTTTGTATTTGGAGGTAATTAGGGTATTCTGTAGCTCGAACATGTGAATACCGGCGTGTTTTATAGTCAGTACTATAGAAGGTTTTCTTTTTTTGGAGAGGAATAATATTGACATTTGTGTTCTACAACCAGAGATATCAAGGCAGGAAACATCCTGCTGACAGAGCCAGGACAGGTGAAACTTGCTGACTTTGGGTCTGCTTCCATAGCATCTCCTGCCAACTCATTTGTGGGGACGCCATATTGGTAAGCCCAATCCTTCGATTTGTAGTTCACACAAAGTAATAAAAATATTTTGTTGTTCTACTTACCCTGACTTTAAGTGGTAGAGGTGGGATTGAATCATCTGTAATATATTTTCATCAGTCCCCCCAGTGGTTTTCACAATTCGTATGTTCTCGCCACGTCTGGTTGTTGAAATAACTGAAGCGTTTTTTCTTTCATAGGAAAAGCCAGGTTCATTGAACAAAACCCTTTGCAGATCCCTTGTATACTTTTGATCTCTTGCACCTAATCTGTGGTGTTTCACACAACTGCATGCTATAATTACTTCAGCAGGGTTGGCCAAACTATTGGAAGTGTGGGACGATGTGGTGATACTCAGAAAGGGAGAGATGGACAAAGCGCAGAAGGTGGCACAGCCCCCGTACAGGCTTGTACTAGTGTCAGTGCCTGGTGTTTATTCCCAGTATCCCATGGTCATGCCTGATACTTTGGGAGTGATTGATTTATGGTAGCTGAAACCAGTGATTCAGCCCATTTCATTGAAATACTGTTGACGACATGTTCCATTGCCCAGAATTTTAAGCGCTGATTCCCTATTTCAGGATGGCCCCAGAAGTGATTTTAGCCATGGATGAAGGGCAGTATGATGGCAAAGTAGATGTTTGGTCTCTTGGAATTACCTGTATTGAGTTAGGTAAGTTATTTTCTTTAAAAAAAGTATAAAATGGAGTTATTTAATATGCAGTCAGCTGGATTGCAGTGTGGAAGATCTAGGCTTCCTTCCTTGTCCTGGTTTCTCAGCTACCTGAATTTTAGAGCGAAGAGCTAAATCTGCTGTGTAGAATTCAAGATTAAGTCTCCAATGTGATGTTTATTGAACTGATGTTTCCATTGCGCAAAGAAAAAGAGTCATAGAAAAAGAAAACAGCCAAGCTGTGTCACTAAAGGTGTTTGTGTTCCTTGGGAGAGGCAGTTAACTTTTGAACTGAAAAACAGTCTATTTGCTGAACTGCTTCAGAAATGAACCATTAAACGTGCCAGTGTGAAAATATATTTAGTGGTCTAAGTTGCTTGCATGAAAACTTCAGGTGTATTAATGAGTCCTGCAGTAATGATGTGTGGGATAAGTGAAGAGCTTCAAAGTTATATTAGTGTATGTTGTTACATGTCAGTGAACATGGCTGGAAAGTCTCTTTAAAATAATAATAATAAGAAGATAAGGAATAATCCAGTTTTGAAGTGGTAGCCTCTAAACCAAACCCCCAAAAAATGAAAGCACTGCCTTTACAACAGAGTCCTTCAAGCAGAACATTGATTTAAAAGGACTGTGTTTGTATGGCATTCTATTTAGATCTAACGTGTAGTATTTTATTGGAACAAAACTCCACTTGCTGAAGCACAAGAGCACGCACAGTACTACTCTGATTTTACTCAGGATCCAGCTCTCTGGAAGCACTTAGCTCTAAGTTTTTCTTGGGATGGAGAGGTTCAGTGCTGCTCACTGCACCTGAGGCTGCCCTGCCATCCTTGTCACATCTCATCGCTCCTACTCCCAACTGGCCTTGGTGGAGGAGCAGCCCAGCCGGGCAGCAAGAGCTCTCAGAACAGGCTAATCCATGTGAACTGCACAGTTTAGCTAAAAATGCTGTCTGGCATTCCAAACTGTCAACTTCATTTTCTTCCAGGACGTGAGATAGATTCTTTCTTCAGAGCAGAGGTTTTACTATTTATTTATTTATTTAATTAATTTGATTTTGGTGTTGTCGATATAAAGCAAGTTGAAGGGGTGTGACTGTCATGACAGAATCCTGCTCCGAGTTGGAGTTAGGGAGACTTGGCCCGGCTGCAGGAATGCAGTGAGCTCATGGCCACCACACCCCCCCGGTGCCTTCCCGCACGCTGCGTTGTTCCAGTACGAAGTGTTAGGCTTCGTCTACGGCTCCTGGCGCGGTGGGAGGTGAGACTAGGTCAGGAGGAGGGTAGAACGTCGGTAGGCTGGGTCGGTGGGGTTATCTCAGTCGCCGTGGTTTGAGTACACCTGGGAAGAAAGCAGAAGAATGAGATGGCTGGTGGTCTTCTCAAATTATCGCTTAGTCTTAGAAATGGCCTCACTGAGGGCTCAGTTTCAACGTTCCTTGAAGTTTTCTATTTTATTCAGGTGAGTTACAAGGAAAAACGCTAGGGAGAGTGGTCAGTTAAAATAGTTCCGTGGATAATCAGTCTGATCCTCAGTAGCAACACCCGGGTATCTGACAGATTAGAGAAGGTGAAGTGCTACTTCTGAGGAAAGTCTTAGCTCCACAACTACCCCTTCTGAAGAATTTGTAGGGCTTAGTCCATCCCGTGATAGAGATGAGTGAACCGTCATCTCTGCTACATCATGTACTGCTACCATTCGACTCAAAATTGAAAAGCAGAATAAGAAAAGCTGGTGTTACTTTTTTCCTTGTTTGTTTGTTTGGGGTTTTTTTTTTCAGGAAGATAAGTTTTCTGTTACATTTTCGCTAGTGTAGGAACGTCCTCGTGGCCTGACCAGCTTCTCTGGAATGTCTATGGCAAGGCTGAGCATTATAGGTTTACCCCATAAACATTCTGATGAAGCTTCAATTTTGTTGTTCCAGTGAGATCATCTCCTTCCTCATTAAGCTTTCATGCTGTGTCAGTCCATAGGAGTAACACAAGCTT
This sequence comes from Nycticryphes semicollaris, assembly GCA_013400055.1. Taxonomy (NCBI): domain Eukaryota; kingdom Metazoa; phylum Chordata; class Aves; order Charadriiformes; family Rostratulidae; genus Nycticryphes; species Nycticryphes semicollaris. Next base: position 410,017 of record VXBJ01006734.1, on the reverse strand, counting down.
GAAAGAGAGGGAAGAGCCAAAGAGAATGCAACTCTTAAAATAGTATAAAGAGTTGGCCTGTTACTGACTTCCTGCCCATGTGCTTAGTCAGTTAAGTGTGATTTGATGGTGCTTCTAACCGGCTTCTTCTTCATCACTGCCATCTCATTAGAATGAAATAGTTGTTAGCTTTTTCAGCAACTGTTGTTTAAAAAGAAAGAACGTGAGGGGGGGTGGGTTATGACACCAGGAATGCTTAGTGGCTAAACGCGGACTACAGAGCTTACTGTTAACTTACTCCTATTTTAGTCCACGAAAATGAGTCAGAGAACTCAACTATGATAAACCACGTAATTTAAAAGCTTGAGAGGACAAGACATTTGATCTTCAAAGTGCTTTCATCTTCTGCAATGGTACAGGACCTAAGCCAACATATCTGTCTGATTGCAGGGTAGGGCTGGTTTGGGGTTCCACGTTCAGACAACAGTGACTCTGCTGATGTGGTTTTCTTTTTAAAGGGATGTAAACTAAAAAAGAGCAAAAACATGAGACCATCTCCCTGTATTAAAATAATTTTCTTCTGTGTGCAGCGGAAAGGAAGCCTCCTTTGTTTAATATGAACGCAATGAGTGCCTTATATCACATAGCGCAGAATGAATCCCCTACACTACAGTCTAATGAATGGTGAGTATTACGGGGGGGAGGAATGTTGTAGGGAATTGCTGTAAATGGAGCCCTTTGTCGTGCTGGGCCCTTGAAATGGTTGGATTCCTGTTGGGAGGATGTGAGCTGGAAGGTTCTTATTAGGTTCTCTATACATTTTACATACAAAATTGACCAATTGCTAAAGATGCATTTTAGACTCTAGAATGTAGCAGAGACAGGACATGCTGCTGGAAGAACATAAGATCCTGTCAAAAATAATAATAATAATAGAGTTCACGGGTCAGTGAACTTCTGAAGCTCCCAGGCCAGCCAAAAATGTGGGGTTGGGTGTTTTTTAATCACAAACTAATTCCGAAATCATGTTTTGTTGAAGTACTGCTTTGCGTGATGAAGACACTGCTTGTGTGTGGCAAGTGTTTGTGGCATGAACTTCAGAAGGAAAAGGCACAGTAGTAACATTTTGTGCCTCCCAGCCCAACAACTGGCTTTTGAAACCCAACACAGGAAACTAATTTCAAAAGTTACAAACTTCCTAATTATGTTTTTTCTGAGCCATAGTCGTAGGCCTCCAAAGTAAAACATTGTACTTTCTTTTTGGAATTTTTTTTCTATTTCTGAGATTTTTCTGGTCAGGCTATTTCACACTTTGGTGCTTGACAAGACATGCAACTCATTTTATGCATTTTTCTGACCAAAAAATGCAATAATTCGATTTACTGAAAATTTGCAGTAGCAAATCCCCCTGTTACGTGATGGGGAGTGGGGAGCAGCCGGGGAGTAAAGAAAGAAAACCCGTACAACTCACGTGCTGCTGCTTTCAGGGTGTGATTCTGCCCTTCTGAAAATTGTGTTCAGCAAAAGAAAGGGCAAAATATGGGATTTTAGCTTACAGGAGGAGAGAAGTTACTAAAGAAAATGTGACCTTAGGTCTTCCTTGTGACAAATTGCACAACAGAGTGGAAGTTGTGTCTGAGGGGCCAAAGGCATTTCAGGAATCATGTGTTTGCGGATGAAACATCTGTGCACAGCAGTGGAACGGGACAGGGGCTCCAGTTAGACCTTGGAGAGTTTGTGCAATACAGGATTTGACACCGAGATATGGGGGTGTCTGCCTTTATACCGAACTTTCCTTCCTCTTGAATTGGCCCGTATTTTTGTATTCTTAAGATGAAACGTTTTGTCTGGAAGCTGAGGTTCAAGGGACCTACCTACTGGTAGTGGTGGGCTTGGGCTTTCCTAGGGGTGCAGTATGAAGTCCTGGATCTGTGTGATTCCTCCCCACTCTACTAGCAGTGCCCAAATGTGAATGTCTTGATTCTTTATTGAACTTTGAAAATTAAATTAGGTCATTAACTCAGACATTTGGTGGTTTGTTTGGTTTTTTTTCCACTTCGCTTGTTGCAGGTCTGATTATTTTCGAAACTTCGTAGATTCTTGCCTCCAGAAAATTCCTCAAGACAGGCCTACATCGGAGGAGCTTCTGAAGGTTGGCTTGTCCTTTTTGTTTTCTGTATGGGATTAACAAGGGGCTGTGCTCTGTGATGTCCTTCTGTCTCACCTCCCGTACTAGGTTACAGTTAACAATGTTCTCTGCCTCTTATCCCTAGCCTTTGAGCTGAGGGTGCTGGGGAGTGTACCAAGCTGGTGGTCCTGTCTTCATTGGCAGCTCCCCAGGTGACTCTGTGTTCTTATCATAAAAGGACACCTCTGCAAGTGACACGGGATGACCATCAACTTGTTGAGAGTTTCGGTTTCTTAAGCTCAGTCTATCCTTCCAGTGATTATAATTAATCCTGACAGAGCTGCCATGCATTAGTTAACAAATACCTTTCGTTACCTCCCTCTATTCCATGCTATATATACCCCTGAAGGCATTTTATCCTCTCCCATCACCTATGTGCTTTACACGTAGAACTGAAAATTGCTGTTCTAATAGTATCCCTGGGGAAAAGGGGGCAGAGGAAAGCAGTTTTTCTTCCCCATACTTTTCTTTGACAAGAATAAGCCTCAGCTGTCTGCAGGTTTTCTCCTGCTTTATTTCTTAGCCTTTTTTTTTTTCCCTTTTTTTCTTCGTTTGTGCTCTCATATGCTGCAAATAGTTGGTTTTTCCTTGCTCTAGTCTGGAAATAAAGCCAATGTGGTAGATTGTTGCGCAAATCTGACATGTTCCTAAATGAACCCAGCTCGCATATAAGAGGTGTTAGAGCTGCTTTATTTTAAGTGTGACTTAGATGGATTTCCTTTGTGGCATCAGGTGGCATTCAGAATTTGCCAACCTGTCATCCTCTTTGCGTCACGCTCTCGTGACATTATTTTGGGGGAATTTTTCTCCAGGCCATGTTTGCACTAAACAGCAATTTTCCAAAACTTTGCATTACTGGGAAGTAGGTGCTATTTATGAAGATCTTATCATCGCCTTTTTGCATGTTTTAACTTCAGTGGTTCTGAGGTCTTTCGCCTCTTCTAAAACTGTGTATTGGGAAAGTAAATGCAATTATCCAGTCAAGGTTTTGGTGTGGGTGGGTAGTCCTGCCATTTCAGAATTCTGCAGATCGGTTTTATTTTGAGCAATGTGCTGCAATTAAAGAGAACATTGACGGAAATTAAACGTTTGTGAATGTATTCCTTCCATGCCTATAGTCTGAAAACAGCTGCATGCCACTTCCCAGGGACAGGTAGAGAATGTGACACGTTGGAAATGGCAATGCGGTTCTCCTGAGGAACAAAATGAGACTCGCGGTGGTGTTAATAATGACTCACGCTTGCACAGCACATTGCATCTGGAGACTGCAAAAGCCACTTCTGACACCCATAGGCAAGATTTCACTTTTGCAGTGACATGCAGTGAATATCTCCCCCAGCACCTCCCCTCCTGTACCCCCCACCCCCAAAAAAAAATAAAACAGAGCATCACATGGCTAACTGTTCTAGGGCTGGGCTTGAAGGCTCATCACCTCTTTTCTGACTCAGAGCTATATGCTGAATAGTTGAGTCTCAAGCTTTTCTAAACAAGGAAAAGGGGTTTATAGTGAGAGTTAGCTCAAGAGTTAATTAACATTGGGTTACAGATATTTAACCAGTCTAATACCTTTAGCATTTACATGCTCTTTGTTGCTCTTCCCCCTCCAAACCACCACAAGTCTCTAAATACCGCAACATCCAAAGAAGTCTAGTTTTAAACTGAGCCCGTTTTCACAGTACATGAAATGCCATTTCTGGGTTTTATTTTACACCTTCACTTTTTGGTGGATGTCTCTCATCAGAAAGCAAGCATTTGGACATCTATCTGGATCGTGAAGTCTAAAAATAGTGCCAATGTAAGCTGGGAAGGTATTCTCCTCCTGTACAGGGAAGAGGGCTGATAAACCCCACTAGGGCTCATAATTTTACGCTCAAAGCACGTGCATTGGAGGTATAAGAGGTCACTCACCTATTTGTGTGTTCTACAGCACATGTTTGTTCTTCGGGAGCGGCCCGAAACAGTGTTAATAGACTTGATTCAGAGAACAAAGGATGCAGTGAGAGAACTGGACAACCTGCAGTATCGTAAAATGAAGAAGCTCCTCTTCCAAGAGGCGCACAATGGCCCTGCGGTCGAAACACAGGAGGAGGAGGAGGTGAGAGGAACTTTGGATTTCATCACTGAGCCAGAGAATGGTGCTGTCATTTAAATAACCACAGCTCAGATATTGCTTAAAACGAATGGAGGCTGTTTACACACCTGGTCATAAACTCAGTCTTCCTCTCTGTGCTTTAAGAACACTACCTCAAGGCACAGGGCAGGGACAGGCAGGGTAGATGCCTAGCGCTGGCAAGAAGCTGTGCCATGTGTTTGTGCTAGAGCAGTTACTTCCAGTTCTTTAAATCCTACCTTTCTTTGCCTGATTATAAGGTTTGATGAGGACTCTTCCAGCAACTGCAGTTAACCTTTATTCTGACCACGTGTACGTGGCACTTGACAGTCTTTTAGTTTTGTCTGGAGAATTGTTTTGCTGGGTCTATGATACTGAAATGTGTACTTTATTTATTTAAAAAGGAGGGTCATCGGGGAAATTAATTTCTCTTTTATAGGGGTTGCATGCTGCAGTCACCATGCAGAAATTGAGTTGCGGTTCTTTCATGTGCAGAAAGGGCTGGTGTGAGGTGCAGGGTCCCAGCTGAGCGCTTAGATGATGCTGGTGTCAGAACAGCTTCTGGTGACACGCTGTTGCTGATACGTGAGAGAGTTCAGGTTGTTAACAGGCTCGCTCTTGAAAAGAATCTGACATCAGCCAGTTAATCTTGACAAGGTTGATTCTTTCGCTCCTCAGCATCCCACAAGAGAAATGTTTCATGGCAATGCCCGGAGGGTGGAAACTGCCGTGACGTGGCAGGTATAGATGCCTTTAGAAAGGAATGGAGTGAACGTCTCATTTGGTAATGTCCACAGATACAACTGTGACAGATTTGAATTTTCTTAATTCCTTTCTCCTAGGAGCAAGATCATGGTGTCGGCAGGACAGGAACAGTGAATAGTGTCGGAAGTAATCAGTCCATTCCTAGTATGTCTATCAGTGCCAGTAGCCAAAGCAGTAGTGTTAACAGTCTTCCAGATGCCTCGGATGATAAGAGCGAGCTGGATATGATGGAGGGGGACCACACCGTGATGTCAAATAGCTCTGTCATTCATTTAAAGCCGGTAAGCGTTGGGTTTTGCGCTGGGTACCTCTGAAGGTGTAAAATGGAAGTGGATTTGGTTGGTACAATGACAAGAAGTCAAGTGCTTCCTATCCTAAATCATTATCTGCAGGCTCTAATATTGTACAATACATTAACGTGCGCTGGAAACTTTTGGGAGGCTGCTGTAAAAGTCATTTATTTCTCTTGATTCACCAAAAATTATTTTACTAATTCCATTGTTTGAAAACCAGTTTGCTTAACTTTGAGGAGCTGGAATGGCAGTTTGTGAATAGATTTGTTTAGCAGATGTCCTTAGGGTGAAGAGCACTGCTTTGTGGGACAAGGATGCGAGAGTTCCTTCTTCTTACCTCCTAGTTAGTGAGTTCTTAAACATAAGATCCTTGGTGGTAGTGATTGAAATCTCTTCCCGAAGCACCCAGCTTCCGGGCACTTGATTAAAATATTTGGTTAATGAACAAAAATGCACAGAAAAGGAAATGCAGTGCTCTGGCCGTGGTGAGCTGTGAAACCACTTCCTCGGTTGTACCTCTGCAGGAGAAAGGATAAAGCAGGAGCATCCCTCTGACCTACACCCCTCCTGCTATTGGAGGGGTTGTCACACCTTGTCTCAAACCAGTAACTCTTCCCGAGCTAATGATACGGATGTGGTTAGGATGTTTTTGTTCTTTGCCCAAATATGCAACAAAGACGCAGGTATTTCCTCGGGGACTTAATTAGTGTATCCTATCTAACTGCTAATGGCTCTGTGATGAATGACAAACTCAAAATAAGAATGTGGAACACACCATGACAAATTTTTAAATTTGCTTTGAGGTGCTTCTGTAGTGGGTTTAATGAAAATCTTCCGCTGTCTTTTAAGGGTTACAATGATGTTGGGGTTTTTTTTGGTTTTGAGCGGATATAATCTACTTTATAGCTTTTATGTTTTGTTGAAGTAAACTGCTTAGCTCGGTTTTCCATTTATTTTTCTCATTTTCAGCTTTAATTAGTAATTTTCGTCCTAGTAATAAAAATGTGCAATCAAATTTCCAAAAGCAAGGATCCTAGATCAGAGCTCTTGTTGCAATATATTCCTATGTCCAACTTTACTGGCAGGAGGATCTTTCAGGGCTGCTTAAATGTAGAATGGGTTTTCATCCTTTTTAAAAGTCTTTTGAACCAGACCAATAAAAAAACCCCAGACCTTTAGTAACACCGTTTCTCTTTATTCTCTACCCGTTAATGTTTGCCGATAAGGAGGAAGAAAACTACAGAGAGGAATCAGATCCTCGAACGAGGGCAACAGAGCCCCAGTCTCCTCCCCAAGTATCTCGCCACAAGTCTCATTATCGCAACCGAGAGCACTTTGCTACTATACGCACAGCATCGCTGGTACGTCAGGGGTTTTATTGGGATGAAGTTGTACGGGGCGGGGGGATGCCTTTGAACACAGACAGGGCTGTGAAACTGCTGTAAGGGCTGTTAGGGTTTCCTCAGAGCACGAGCCATCCTCGCTGGTTGAGAGATTATCACCGAAATAGAGTAATGGGAGTTAATAAAAAGCTTGAATGTGGCACCTGGGCAAGTGTAATTTGTGTGTGTGAGGTATTTTCGAAACCGATATGCCTAGCAGAATGCAGGAAACTGTTTCTAATAATAGGCTGAATTTTATTTTCCTATGCACATATTTCTGTGTGTTATGTGTGTATATGTGCATGCTTAATGCATTGAGCTAAAAAGACATTATATAGTACCCGCCTGATAACAATTGTACAGTTTTTCTGCTGGAGCCCGTGTAAGCTTATCTCCTACAGCAGAATTGAGTTTTTAATCTGCTCTGCTGCCATTAGGATGCGTGCTTTTCTGTACAACAAAATCCATATTTCTTTACTGAATAGTTTTCTTCTGTAGTTCGAAGACTTGCCGAGAAGCAGATTAAGAAGCATTAACTTACTTTGGCCCGATGTGGTCACTTTTCCTAGGTGACAAGGCAAATGCAGGAACACGAACAGGACTCTGAGCTCCGAGAGCAGATGTCTGGCTACAAGCGTATGAGGCGGCAACACCAGAAGCAGCTGATGGCATTAGAGAATAAACTGAAGGCAGAGATGGATGAGCACCGCCTCAGGTTGGACAAAGATCTTGAAACCCAGCGTAACAATTTTGCTGCAGAAATGGAAAAGCTAATTAAAAAGCACCAAGCAGCCATGGAAAAAGAGGTAGGAGGTTACAGTTTAGCAGACCACCCTATATCTGTTAATTACATTGAATTGTCCACTTCCCCTCGCTGATGAAGAGATGACATTGTAGTCTCTTACATGTCTGTTTTCAGGAGCCAAGCAAATTGCTAATTAGAAAAGGGCTAATACATCACCCCCTTACACTAACTGGTTTATGTAACTAGAGGAAAGGTATGTCCTGCATCACAGTGTGTTTTACTAAATGTTAGTATTCTGACCCCAGAAAAAACACTCCAAGGGTTTTCCTCTCTCATGCCATGTATATGCTGTCACTAACCGACTGCCATCGAGTGTTGTGGAGACAGGTGAGCCTGCAGAGAAACACATCAGCTACACTTAGGTGTTCACCAACTAGTTCCTTACGGATGTGGGTGTTTCTACGCTTTTAGATAATTGATACTGAAGTGGTGCTGCCTACAGCGGTTGTTATTGATTCTTTGTTCATCTCGGATCCCTTGGTGGAGGGGTAAAGATACAGTTTATCTCAAGGTGTAGATGTTGTTTAGGCAAGTCTTAGCAGAACAATAGGGCTGAGGAAGTGAGGCACTGGAAAAAAGGACTCCTGCTGGGTGCCTTGATGGAATGGGGTGGGGTGGAACGGGAAGAGGGTGAGGGCAAGCTCCCGAAACTTGTGCTTGTCCATAATCACGGTGCGTATCGTTGGTATTACAAGTTTTGGGTCGTGGGGCTGAAGTGGAACACGAGCTGTAATCCATCAGGACTCAAAACTGATTTAGTGCTGGATTTGCTATAGGCTAAAGTGATGGCCAATGAAGAGAAGAAGTTTCAACAGCATATTCAGGCCCAGCAGAAGAAAGAGTTGAACAGTTTCCTGGAGTCCCAGAAGAGAGAATATAAACTCCGTAAAGAGCAGCTGAAAGAGGTAACTCATCTGTAATGGGCAGTGTGAATGTAGCACCGAGTGAGAACCGTGATCGTTCCGAAATGAAAGTGAAGGAAACTGTCCCAGGATTGCAGCAGCTTCTGCATTCCATGAGCAGAGTCTTGTACAAACTGTATTTCTTTTGTATTTTTGACCTTAAAGTGAGAGGTTTTATTTAGGTATTGGCACCTGTATGTTTATCTTGTGAAAGTACAAACTTCTCCCTTGTTTAATATTGCTTTTTAGCCAGAAACATGCAAATTTGGCAATCCTAAGGTCATGAGCATTGTTCTCATACCTTGTTGTTGCAGATATTGACCATGCACTGCAGCAGTTAGTGAATTTTCTTACCATTTAAATAATATTTCTATAGAAGCAACAGCAAAAAACCAGAGCACTAAGGATGACCTTTTTTAAAAGGAAAACACCTGTATAAAATGCTGTTCAATTTCAATGGAGAAAGCTGGGTAGTAGTTTAATAATCGCTGTATTGTAGTGAGAATCATGACCTCTGTGAAATGCAGAGAAACTGTTGAATCAAACTTCCTGATTCTTTTTGTGAAGTGGCTGAAACTGTAAGAACTATAAATAATTTTTTTTTTTTTTTTGAAAGAACCATTTAGTTCTCAACCATCAACTTGTGTGACGCAACTTTGGAACTTGCTCCAAAGGGGAATATTCCCAAACATAGACATTTCCCAGGAGAGGACAAAAAAAAAAAAGGACTAAAGAGCAGCAGAGCCAAGAAAGATCTAACAAAAGCTATAGTAGCGTGGGCCCTTTATAATAACATAGAATCGTTTTCTAAGTGGGCAGTAGATCACAAAGCATCAAAAAGCTCTGATGAAATAGAGGAGTTCTGTCTTATACTTAAGTTGAGATGTGTCACAGCAAATCCAGTTGCTGTGTGGGCATCTCTAACATGCAGTTCAGGCAAGCAGAGTCTTTTGCCAAAGATACTTTAAGCTTGAATTTATTACAGATGTGGAAGCTGTGGCCTTAAGTTTCACCTGCAAACTTCTCTAAGTTCTTCTTTATATTGGGGGGGAGTTTTTTGTCAGTTATGGTGTCCCAGTGAGTGGCTCTGCCTTGATGAGTGACTTACAAATCGTGTGTGTGTTCTGATCAAGCAAGACAGAAAAGATTTCTCATGTTTTTCATGTGGCTGGAGTTTTGTTGGAACAACAGGATGGCAACGCTTTCCTTCTCTCAGTCCTTTGGGAGCCTGGAAAAACATTTGTCGAGCAGTATGGCAGGACCTCCAAGTGTCTTTGTTTTCAGTGGCAAAACATCATTTTTTACGTTTTGAGCTAATCTGTGTGCCTGGAAACTGTCTGTGAACCGGCATTTTTGCTTGCTAAAATGGCCAGTGCACAAAAACCAGTTGTAGTTAAATTTGCTCCACTGTCAGTTGTCTCCTGGTGTTCCCTTAGATACGCGATATGATGCATTTTGCAGAGGCTGGGATGGTACCAGCTGTGAGAAGACAAGGTGGAACAGCTTTGAAATGTAGATTATTAGGCAGGTCTGTCCAGTTATTCAGGGCCATGGAGCTTAATGCAACTATTCCACAATTAACTACGTTGCTGTTACCAGGAGCTGAATGAAAACCAGAGCACTCCAAAGAAGGAGAAGCAAGAGTGGCTCTCCAAGCAGAAGGAGAACATCCAGCATTTCCAGGCAGAGGAAGAAGCCAACTTACTGAGGCGTCAGAGACAGTACTTGGAGCTGGAGTGTCGTCGCTTCAAGAGACGGATGCTCCTTGGCCGCCATAATCTGGAGCAGGACCTGGTTCGGGAGGTAAGAGAGCAAGCAGAGATGAGACCTGGGACTGCCTGTGTGAGATGTATCTCACAGGAGTACCTGCCATCCAACTCCAGTCTCACCAAAGTGCTAATTGCCACATCTGAAGTCTTTTGGTAAAATAAAGGTTCGCTATGTTTTGCAGCACTTGTCCAGTAATCCTTGTGGCGTTGAGGGGATCATGCAGGATCAAAGGTTCAGATTTGTGCCTTATTGGGGGAGAATTGTTAGATCTAAAGTCAACTGACAAAACTGTTACAGTCCTTTCCAGAAAATGCTTACTGAAAATCCTGTTGGGCATCTAGAACAGGAAGAAGAAAAGTGAAAAGGGGAAGGAAAAATTACTGGTGGCGGTGTTGTCTGCTTCTGCTAAGATGTAGAAATGGTGCTCTGTCCTCAAATGCCTTGGAAAGGGAAAAATGCCCTTGTGAATGGAAATCCATGTAAGCACAAAGAATCTAATAATTCCCTCTGTCCTCCTGTTAGGAGTTAAACAAAAGGCAGACACAGAAGGACCTGGAGCACGCCATGCTGCTGCGTCAGCACGAGTCCATGCAGGAGCTGGAGTTCCGCCATCTCAGTACCATCCAGAAGATGCGCTGTGAGCTGATCCGACTCCAGCACCAGACCGAGCTCACCAACCAGCTGGAATACAACAAGCGCCGGGAGCGGGAGCTGAGGCGTAAGCACGTCATGGAGGTCCGGCAGCAGCCCAAGAGCCTGAAGGTACGAAGTGGTGCAGGGGCGCTGGGTGGGAGCTGCTGGTGATGGTGGAAAAGCGCTGCGTTACCGCTCAGTTCTTGTTTTCAGTGTATGTGGGTCCAAGGTATTTCGAAACTCGTTGATTTGAAGACGTGTCTCGTTCTGTAACGAGTACCTTTTGTAAAAAGTGTCATATTTGTCAAGTTGTGTAACTGCCTGGCTGTAACCGCAGCCCTACAAGCACCACACACAAGAACCACAGCAATGGCTGTCAGGGTTGGAGTGTGTTGTAGGCAGGCCATAGCAGCACTGCTCCCTCATTGCATTTGAAAAGCTGTTGTTCTCAGCAACGTACCTTCTTTTTTTGTGGTAGTTTAAAATGCATTTAATCTTTGCAGTGCCCTTTCCCCCCCTCCTCTTCCTCCTACACCATTTTCTGATCCTCTTATCCTTTCGTATACAAGAATAAAATCTATTTTTCTGTAATGAAGCAGTATTATTTAAAACAACAACAACAAAAAAAGAGCTTTGTGTTGTTGTGTGCATCAAAATGAACTGCACAGCGCTCTTGGCTAGCTCACCTTGTTGTTTTTATATTAAGGCTAGTACACTAACAAGTGTGGGGGGAAGAAGGAGAGGTACCAGCCAACTGCAGCGTCCTCAGGAAGCTCCTAGCGCTGACCTTTGCTGTGTTCTGCTCTCATGGGTTTCTCTCACTGCCCTTGTAGCTGCGGTGGCTGACCAGAACTATGGGGCCTCTGTAATTGAGGCTCTTAGTGTTTTCATTGTAAGCCTTCGCTTCATCCAAAGAAGTCCAGTGGTTTATTCTGAAGTGTCTGAGAAGGGAGTATAAGGCCTTTCACAAAGCTGCCTGGTACATTTCCTTTGAGGGGCCAGACTTCTTCTTTCCACCCAGCGTTCAGCTGTGCCAGTAGCAAAATGAGTGTATGGCATACTGAGCATGGGGTTTCTTTGTTGTTCTAGGTCTTTCCTCTTTGTGATATTTCCCATCTGAGTTAGTTTTCACCACCTGCAAGTTATCTTCTTACAGAGAAAACAACCAACTTGAAAATAGAACTTCAGCAAGAAAAAAAAAAACCTGATTTGTGAATATTAGAAGAATAATAAATAGTGAAAACCTAGCTTGTGAGAACAAGGGACCATCTGATGGCTGTTGAGAATCTCCAAGGATATAGTGTATAAATAGCTGATGACTTCACAGGGAAGCTGCGCTGCACTCTGAGCTGAATAAAACTGAAGCAGCTGTATTAGGTTGATCCTTCTGAGATTAGCATGAATGAATTCTGCCTCCCCAAGGTGACGCGGTGCAAACACGGGTGGGCAGCGTGTCCGCTCTCGTTCCCCGGCCGGCAGTCGGGACGGCAGAGACCCGACATTCTCTTGGCTGCCCTCGCACCTCTGCAGGCCTTTTAACCCCTTCCTTTTTCCAGTGAGGAGGGGGCTGGAACGTTTTGTGGGGACAAGGAAAGCTTGCACTTTGCTTTGCGTGGCTGTTCTGCGATTAGTGAAGGATTTCAGGCTTGAGCTGTCAATCCAGCACCTTTTGCGTACGCACACTGCTAATAAAGCAGCCTGCTGGACAGCCCTTCCCTTTGCAGTACAATCCCCTATTTATCAAGGCTGTTCCTTAGCATTAATTCCTTCTCTTGTTCCTGACTAATGCAGGCAGGGATTCTTAATTGAATAGATAATTTGACTATTGCTTCAGTTTCTCTCTCCAGCAACGCTTTCCCTCGAGGGCACGTTTCAGGCTTTCCCTTTGTTATTTAGTGAGGCCCTTTGTCCCAAAAGCAGACTTTTAACGGTCAGTGTCTGTTGCCGCTACTACAGCAGCAGAAGGACCCATAACTAGAATTCACCCTTCAGTGAAAACTGCTCTGTTATTATTTCCAGTGTGTTAATTGTGATGCAAATACCCTCTTGCTGGTATTTCACAATACTAGGTCAAAGCGATCGTGTCAGAAGTCTGACTGGAAATCTTACCCCTCCCTTCTGTTTCCTGTTGTTCAAGCCTTTGGATTGGAAGCCTGTAAACAGAGTCTGGTGTCCAAGTGAAACTTCACAGAAAGCAAGGACAAAATAGATTTTGCTGTGACAAGGTCCCTGACGGGAATGTGTGACCTGCTGACACTTCCCTGAAGGGCAGGGAGAAACAACCTGAAAGGTTTCCTGGAGGGAAATGTCTTCCTATGAATTCAGAAAGGTTAAAAGCAATGTATTCCTCTCCATGCTGTATGTTTTGGTTTGAATGAAAACCCATCTTTGTCCTGCTTTTTGCATCAGAAGTGGAATTGTTGGTTTATGCGGCAGAGCGTGCTGATGCCAAAATTGGGCTGGATAGATTGTCTGATCCCCCTGCCTCTTTCTAGGTAGCTACAAGTGCTGTGCTTGTCTCCTGTCCCGCTGAGCCCTGATCTAGTGCCAAGAGTGGTCAGTGGAGGAGCTGACGGGAGATCTGTGTGTCATATCTGCCTTGCTGGTTCCGATCCCACAGCTCTTCCAGCTTATTCAAGGGACAGGAATCTGTTCCATGCTCTGTTCCTGCCGCCAGTGCTTCAGGATTTGACCATGGTGGCTGACAGTGGGAATGACCCAGATTGTGTACTGACTGCTCTGATGTGTGGGTTTAGAAGGGTTTTTTTGGTTTGTTTGTTTGTTCTTACCGCAGCAGTTGGGTTTTCTTATCTGTGAGTTAACCACTGTCACTCCTCACTTGTGGGTTTTGCTTAGTTAAAAGCATCCCTGTGAGCTCTCCTGTAGAAAGACACAGGGAATTCCAGAACGCATTCATTTTCAGGCTCTTAAAACACAGTAAGAAGTTAACCCTCGCGAGCTGTTCCAGAGGCAGGTAAGACAGGTGAAAGAAAAAAAACCACCCTAATTTCCTGAAGGTCATACAGGAAAATTGGATCCAGGCAGCTTTTCCAGGATTGATGTCTCCCAGCCCTGTGTGCAATCAGAAGGTTCTGTCTCTAGACAATACAGAGATGCTAGCAAAGTGCAAAGGGAAAACTCCATCTCCAGTAAGCCTCCACTGGGACCAGGGAATGGGTTTGTTTGCTAGACTGGCACAATGCTAATGCTGCTTGCGGTGTACGTCCTCAAGTGTCTTATCTTTCCCAGCCACTTTTGACTATCTTTATGAAAACCAGGCTTTGAATATCAAGGGTTAGAATAAGCCTTCACCTTCATCAAACCTTCAGTGGAAAAAGTGTTGCTCTTTTTCCCTTCTCCTTTCCCATGCGCTGATCTGCTGCTTTCCATAACGTTAAGCGCTGTTTGTGTATATGTGCCATACGAGCACAGTCATGTGTAAGTATGGCTTTTGGTGCTAATAAATATTAGTCCTGTCCCTCAAGAACTTTTCTTGAAAAACGACACCCGGGACTGGATCCAGTCCAGTGACAAATGTGAGGCTCTTTGTGCAGACAGCTGTATTTAGGCTGGGGCTTTGTTATAAAAGTCTCTGTATTGTAATTGTTTTGCACAGTAGCAGTGTCAAGGCAGCTGCAGCAATAGTCATTGCCTCTTGTGTATTTTGCTTCCCTCCTTGCACTGTAGACGTTAATATACATTTGTGGATTCTTGAACTCATATCCTTAATGTAATCCTAAATATCCATTCAAATGGATATTTCTCCCATTTGAAACATGCTGTTTTTTTTCTTTGTTTGTGTCCCCTCCATCTTTCCAGTCAAAAGAACTACAGATAAAGAAGCAGTTTCAGGATACATGCAAGATCCAAACCAGACAGTACAAAGCACTGAGAAACCATCTGCTGGAGACCACGCCAAAGAGTGAACATAAAGCTGTCCTCAAACGGCTCAAGGAGGAGCAGACCCGGAAGCTGGCTATCCTGGCTGAGCAGTATGATCACAGCATTAATGAAATGCTCTCTACACAAGCTGTGAGTCGCCTCCGAGGGACCCAGGGTTCCTCAGCCAAATAGGGATGTTTGCATTTTAACCAATCTGTACCCTGACAGCGGGCTGTCTGCTTCCTTGCTACACGCGCCGTACCCGGCACAGTCATCCCTCTGTATTGAAAAAGCAGCGTTCAAACACAGGGGGAGGAGGTGTATTACTCCCTTCAGGCAGGTTGAAGTGGAAGATGCTGTTGCAGAGATGCAAAATGGTGCATCTGTGTGGCCAGAGGACTGCTTTTTGCGTGAAGTCTGACAGCACAAACGTCCCTGTCAGAGCATCGTTAAATACCGTGCAGCTTGCTGTCTTAAGTCATTTGGGTTTTGATTTGTCAGCGATACCAACCAAAGCATGTCCCACTGGTGGAAAATGCTCATTGAGTCATGGAGGAGTCCAGAGTTTTCAGTCTAAATCTGAAGTAATGTTAAAAGCGTGAAAGTTCTGCGATTCCTTCTTTAAGAGATTCCGTCTCTAAGGAATGACCACATGAGCGATGCTTTGAGTCCTTGCTACAACTGAATGTGTGGTTTTCTTTGCACTTTTCATATATTGTGTCCTACTCACGTTGCTCTGTACAAATTTGATGCTGTGAGGCAGGGTATCTCACTTAATTCATGTGTGGGAAGGTTAGAAGTTGAGTATCATATTGCTTTTAGGTTTATGTCACTTAGATTCTTTTGCCCGAAGTCCTACATTGGCAGAGGTACAGACTTAAGTCTCCTGTGTACAGATAATTGGTCAATCCAGCTGAAGAGAGCAAGAAATGTCCTCTTTGCCTCTAGCAGAAGGAGAGCTGTGGTTGTTTAGCACCTCCAAGAGTCTGGTCTCTGCGGTATGCATCGTGGTTCCTGAGGCGTCACCGCTCATCAGCGTCACTCACATCAGTGCTGTGGGCTCTCTGTCACCGGTCTTTGTCACTATAGGTCCTCTGTTCAGTGAAACGCAGTACAATAGAGACCAATTGTATCACTAAGAAAACAAAGTCCCATCCCATTCTCTCCCCCTCCTCGCCAGTCCTCCCCTGGAGTGTCATGAGTGGTTACCCCATAGTGAAACATCTCTATTGTCTATCTTTTCCCAGCTGCGTTTGGATGAAGCACAGGAAGCAGAGTGCCAGGTTTTGAAGATGCAGCTGCAGCAAGAATTGGAGCTGCTGAATGCATATCAGAGTAAAATCAAGATGCAGGCAGAAGCCCAGCATGATCGGGAGCTGCGTGATCTTGAACAGAGGGTATCCCTCCGCCGGGCCCTCCTTGAGCAGAAGGTAAAATGGGCAGGTGACGTTAGTGGGCTCCGTATTTCAGATCTTAAATTGCACTGTATCAATAGAGAGGGAAATTGCTTTTTACCTTGCTGTATATAGTAACACAGATCATTTGGGTAGTTGCCTCGCTGGGATGATAGCTCAGTGGCACAGAGGCTAAACTTTCTGCCAGCTCAGCTGTCCTGCCTGAGCAGCTTCTGGCTGAGGTAGAGCTGCTTGAAGCGTGCCAGAGGGAGCCGTGCCTCTCTGGGCAGCAGGGAAAGTGAACCATTCTTTCTGTCTCTGAGCTGCAGATTAGCTTCTCCAGTTCATTAGAGGACAGACAATAACAATCTAAAGCTGGGAGATTTTTTGCAGTTTGCATGGTATCAGCAACAGGTTTCTTTGGGGGCGAAGGGGAGGCAAAATATATTTGAGACCCTGCATTTTATGATAATATTTTACTGCAGCTCTGCTCCATTTGTCAGTCTGTGGAGACCAAGCTGCAGTTTCTCTACGAAATGACATTTGTTATAGAACTGCTGCTGTCTCCAGCATTGCCCTAAGCAAACTGAAGCAGCCAGACCCACAGGTGTGGGTGACCCTCTGCTCCCTAGACTTCACCGTGTAATTGGCTTTTAAGGTGCTCCTTGATGAAGTATGCTTTTTTATGCAGTGCCGGACATGTGCTGTGTCCAGAAATGTGTGTGTGTCCTGCACAAAGCAGGGGGAGGGAATTGCACCAGTCAGTGAAAGGAAATACACAGTCAGCCTTCCTCCAGCAAATTTTTTTTTCCCTTCTGATTTGCCTTGCGGGTGCCAGCCATCGCAAGTCACACAACAGTTCCTGGCTTTGCCAATCGGCAGTTATTAAATTAGGGCAATTACTCTGTGGCCTAGAGGTTCTTCACACTTAACTTTTCCCAGGGATGGTGGATGCTGGGCTGATAGAAGGTCCTCGTTAGAACAAAACTGCTCCACCTCACGGTCAGCCGAGGAAGCATCTCCAAGAAAACAGCGCAGTCCTGTTGTGCTTTGGTCTCCTGCAAGGAGACGTGAATCTCTGGAAGTAATTGAATTTGTGCAAACAGAGTTCCTGTGAGGCACTCACGTGTGTAATAGCCATCCTTAGACCCCATCACTAATTACTTTATTCCTGTCCAGGGATGCTCCCATCACAGCCCTGCGTGTGGGTCTATATTTACACTGGGTGTGCATTGCCCTCTGGTGGCACCGTCAGAGGAGAGCTCTGGAAGGGAATATGTCACAGCGAGTCTGGGAGCAGCATATGTTGTGTTGCATGTAGGGTTATATTATAAGTTGAAGTGAGGCCAGTGACTTAAGGAAACGCACGTCAACCAATAATGACATTAAGTCATTCAGCCTGGACCAGGATTGAAGTCTCTGGACACAGAAAGCCCCCACAAAGCATTTGGCATCAGTAACGGTGATAGGAAGCTTAGTGATGCTAAGTCATGGAAAAAAAGATGGAAAAAAATTAAGACCTTGCATAATTCTTCTCTGTGTGTTTATGTGCCCTGTGGTGTGTTCCTATGCAAGTATTGCGTTAGAGTAGCAGAAAACTGGATAGTCCTTCAGTTTCCACAGGTGGGAGCCTTTATTTAGCAGTCCCTGCAGTGCTAGTGCTAGCACACTGCGTGCCAAAGTCATGGACCAACGATGAAACTTCTTTCTTGCTGGAGTTACAGTCACTTTGCAGCAGCTCAAGGCAAAAACATGAGGGTGCAAAGGTAGATGCGTCCTCTTTTTGCAAGGGTGTTCTTTGGGGGAAGGAGAGCGTTTCTCTGGGGGGTTTTTGTGAGAATTGAGTTGTGAGTATTCTGGTGTGGTCGCTCAGCGATGTCGCCCCGCGTTTGCCCGTCTCTGCTAACTGAAACTGGCAGCCAGAGAAAGGGCAGGTGTGTGCGCGAGCGGAATGTCTGAATTTATATGCACAAATACATACGTAGCCTGTGGCAAAGTCAGTCCCTGATGTTCAATAATAAACCAGCTTCCAGAAGTTAGGGTGTATCTAGGACTCCGCTTCCTTCTCAGCACAGTGCTCTTTATTTTTCGTGGTGCCCCATCACCATAGTAACTCACTGGAGTGTATACGTCTGGCTTAGCCTATGGAGGGAATCATAGAATCATCTGGGCCGGAAGGGACCTTGAAAGGTCATCTAGTCCAACCCCCCAACAGTCAGCAGGGACACCCCCAACTAGACCAGGTTGCCCAGGGCCTCGTCGAGCCTCCCCTTGAATATCTCCAGGGAAGGGGCCTCAATCACCTCCCTGGGCAACCTGTTCCAGTGCTCCACCACCCTCATTGTAAAGAACTTACTCTTGATATCCAGTTCTGGGAATATCTAGCCCCATCGACGTGCAGCCTGTCAGTGCCAGTGACGGAGGCGCTGCACAAGCGATACCTGAGATGATGTTGGTTGTGTTGAACCAGTAACCAGCGTGTCCCAAGAGTGTCTTTAAAAGACTTCAGATTTACTTGTTTCCTTCCCACATGCCTCAGACGCCTCATCTTCTGAGTCCTGCATCCTGAGGTCGTTTCTAAGTGATGCCAGTCTTAACGCGCTGCCTTAGGCCTCTGAAGTTCAGTTGCACCAAGTCCTCTGTGTGTGTGATGTTGTCACGCAGCCTGCAAGTTGAGATGCCAAAGACGCTGTTGTTTGGAAAAAGGAAGAGGAGGATTCTGCTTAGATAGCAGGACTGGAAAAAATGAGTGGAGCATCTTAAAGAACTAACATTAGGGAAGGCACTGTCTTGCTCTTCCCCCTTTTCCAAGGCAGCTGACCACTCCGTGGCTTTCAGGAGTGAGCAAGTGCTGCTCTGTGGAGAGAGTCGGTGTCTCACCTAGTGCTGAGAAACAGGCAAGTGGATAAGGCAGTTTCTGAAAACCCCAAATGGCTCAGGAGATGACTCATGCTGGAGCAGATTGTTTCCTAAATTCCAGATGAAATCACTTTGCATATTCCCTGACTAAGGCAAGAGAGTGCTTACAAGTACAAGCTCTGCCCGGTACCTTCAGCACAGACCAAGATAACACCTCTTGGCTGTGTTGCTGCTGACAGCAGGGGAGATGCCAGTGAGCTGTGCTAAAAGTCCTGGCTGCTGCTTTTCATCCATTTGGTCTTTTTCACCGAGGCCAAATGTAGCTTTTTCAGTGCTGGCAAGAAGATAATGGAGTGATTATTCGGTTCTCCACCTGACTGCAAAGATTTCAATAAGAAGGGCTTTCATCCCTGTCTGATGGGTGTCAGGAGGCTGTAGCCCCGTGTTTTCTGTACTTTAGAGAGCTGATCCCAGTGCCCTTACCAAAGTACCATTGGAAACTGATTTGGAACAGTGTTAGAGGCAAGAAATTGGAGTTGCCAACTTGCATATCATCTAGCTAAGAATCTGCCACACAACTCAAACATCACTGTCTGCTTTCTTCAGCCGCACACCCTGGAGAAAGCATCAGAGTAATGAAACACAAGAAACCAATTTAGGAAAGGGGTAGATGGGAGGTGATAAACATGAGCTAAGAAAACCTGGCCAGTGAATGTTGGAGAGGAAACTGAATGTGGGCTGGTATGTTGAATCCTGGAGAAAATAGCAGTCGTCATCATCAGAGTCAGCTACCAACAGTGACGGTCACACTAAGCTGCCTTGGCAGGTATGTGACTCTACAGGCACTGTGCTTGGCTGTACCTGAAGGTGCTTTCCCAGGAGGCTTTTATGGAAGCTGTAGACTTTGCTGCATCTTAAAAGATTAACCTTTGTCAGGCTGTTAGTGTCACTACAGACTTCGGCTTGGCACCCCTAAAACTTGTGTATTCACTGGGGAACAGGGACCAAGACCCTCCAACTGGTGTTCCACTGTGCTTTGGCATGTGTAAGTCTGGGACTTGCCCTTTTGCATTCAGAACAGATTGTGTGTCAGTGGACATCTGACCTAGGTCCAGTGGGGAAGAAGGTTCCTCATTAGTTTGCTGTTACAAGTCCTTTGGAGAGTTGAGGCTGTGCCTGTAAAGGAGTCCTGCTGCTACAGACTGTCTCTTCTTTTTTTCCTTCCTAGATTGAGGAGGAGATGCTGGCGTTGCAGAACGAGCGTACCGAACGGATACGAAGCCTGCTGGAGCGTCAAGCTCGCGAGATCGAAGCCTTTGACTCAGAAAGCATGAGGCTAGGTTTTAGTAATATGGTTCTTTCTAATCTCTCCCCCGAGGCGTTCAGCCACAGCTACCCGGGAGCTTCTGGCTGGTCCCACAATCCTACTGGGGGTGCAGGACCTCACTGGGGTCATCCCATGGGTGGCCCACCACAAGCTTGGGGCCATCCAATGCAAGGTGGACCCCAGCCATGGGGTCACCCCTCGGGGCCCATGCAGGGGGTACCTCGAAGTAGTGCTATAGGGGTCCGCAACAGCCCCCAGGCTCTGAGGCGGACAGCTTCTGGGGGACGGACGGAACAGGGCATGAGCAGGAGCACAAGTGTTACTTCACAAATATCCAATGGTTCACACATGTCTTATACATAACTTAAACAATAACTGAGGGTGGCAATTCCACTGGAGCTGTCTGCCAACAGAAACTGCCTACAGACACCAGCCCAGCAGCCTCCTCAGTGCGGTGCTGACGTGTGGAAGCTGGGTGCACATGGAATATTGTATTCATTTTGTAAAGCATTACGTTTTGTGTTTACTAACTGGGATGTCATAGTATTTGGCTGCAGGGTTGGGGGGGGTGGTTTTTTTGGTTTCTTTGTTGGTTTTTTTTTGGTTTTTTTTTTTTTACTTTTTGGAGGGGTCTTGGGAGGGTGTCTGAGAAATATATGCAATTAGTCAGAAGAGTTGGCTGGTGGTCATCACACTGACAGGACAGAAGGGCCTCAGACTGCCCTCATCACGCGATCCATAGGAAGTCTGAGGGAGAATGGAGACCTCCTCCCATGTCCATAAATTTCGAACTGCCAACCCTGCAAAAACCAGGCAAGCTGCCTTTAAACCCAACATCCAGGGGAGGAACAGCTGGATCTTCTGTTCCATATTCATTTGTCATTCGATTGGATACATTTCTAGGGTATTGCCTCTGCCAAGGGGCATTTCCAAAAACTCGTAGGTGAGGAAGAAGGGTGAGAAGAGAGGCCAAGAGACACCAGGGCTCAGCAGGGCCCTTCTACCCAAGTGCCCGCTCTGTGTCGTGTAAGAAGTGAAGTTCTCTCAGAAGGCACTGGTCGGTTTCCCGAGAAGTAGGTAAAGCTGTCGGGAGGGAACAGGCTAGAAATGTTTGAAAATGTATTCCTGCTTTGACACTCCCTGACTGTGCTGCTGGTAGCTCAGACAAGGTTGGGCTGAGGAGCGTAAGTAATGCACTTGTACAGCTAATACTGTGACATCTCATTTTAGCTAAGCATCAGAATAATTCTCGGAGCCCAGCGTAGTCCTTTTTGCTCCATTCAGAAACGTTTATAGACTTTCAGCCAATCTGTCTCAAATGCCAGAGGTATTTTGAAGGATGCCATAGTCACAAAATGCCATTGATTGGGTTTTTTCATTATTACACTACATCCACCAATTTATTACCTTTTTGGCTTGTTGCAATTTCCTGTTTACATGTAGAGTGTAGCCAACTGTTTAAATGTTTAGTTGCCACAGTGTACCAGGAGGAGCTGAGCCAATGACTCTTCCCCAGCTGATGACTAACCCACATCACCACTGTAGATCTTGCTGCATGTGAGGCTCCTTTTTTTATTATTTTTCGTTGCTGCAATACTTCACAACTTTTTACAGTCCCTTGAGATGCTGTGATATTTTGGCAGCATGTCACACCATGCGAGAAGGCACTACTTCCAGAGGCTCGTTGGAGCTGCTGTACTACTGAAAGGAAGAAAAGGAGGTTGTGAAATCCATACGGTGATAAAGGGGTCAGGGAGTCTTCGTTAAACCCAATGACTTCGTGGCATCGTGTCATCCCGTAGTGCTGGGAACTGGAGATGCCCTCCATGCTCTTGTGTGCCAGGTCTGGGTCAACCAGTGCTGGGGGTGGAGGGTGAGGGTAGGGAAAGAGCAGGTAGATGAAGTTTGCCTTGAGGCAAAGATTTCCGTCTTGGGGACTGACCAGCCAGGGTTCTTTGTAAATGTTTTTTTCCTTGCACACTAATCATCTTGAAGAAAACACTAGCTGCTAACTCTAGGATTTGCCTTTAATATGTTTATAGGGCTCGAGAGCAAGGTTTTCCGAATGTGTTTGTCCACGTGACATATTTATATAGTAAATACTCTAGTGTCTCGCTGCTGTTCAGCACTCCCAACAGGGCGACGGTCTTTCGTTAGCTAAATTAACATCCACTCCCAATCCTTAACTCTCTGCCAGTGTCCGGTGAATCCAGCTGGGATTTCTAGGAGCTTGACTTAGCATATCATTCTAATCGAAGATGGAAACTCTACCAAAATGTGTTTGAGCAGCCCCTTAGTAAGGAGCTCCCTAGGACTAAGAGTTGACAGAAGCCTGGGATGAGGTGGTGGTCCCGTGGAGATGACTCTCGTTGCCCCCTGGGGCAAGCGGTGACCGTGCATTGTCCTGTCCTTTCCTCTGCTATGTTTTTATGTGGAACTGGATGTTTTTTGGGGTCATTCTTTTGCATTTGCAGTGTTGTTGAAATGCAGCGAAACTGATTTAGGAAAGGTACCTGTATTTTCCCGGGGTTGGAAAGAAAGGCACGAATGAAAGACCAAAATAGCATTGGGATTTACCACGTGAGTGCGAGGGGTGTGCCCAGAGCATGGTGCTAACACGGTGATTTGAAGTTCAGCTCCTCTGTCACAAACAGCAGCAGCCACCGCGGGGACAGGCTATACCTGCAAGTTCAGTGGGTTCATTCTTTTGCTTCTGTTATGGTTTGAGTTTGGTCAAAGTCTCTGGCTTAAATTGAGCTACTTCAACAGAACTCTCTCAACCCATCTCTGTGTAATGTCAAGCATGACTGAATGCTGAATCCAAATGATGGCTAATCCCATATTGGCTTTTTTGTATTCAAAAAAAGAGTTGTGTGGTAACCATTTTTACATGTATATCATGTGCAGACCTGGACTATTCCAACAAGTTAATATTTTAATTAAAATAGTTTGCAAAAACTGATTCAGATCAACTGGTCTAAATGTGTGTGTCCCTGTGTGTACGTGGGGAAAGGAAAGCTGTCCCTAACAAGCCTGATCTCCAGAGAAAGCGCCCCGTTACGCAGGTGTAGCCAGAGGCACTCGGGGTCAGGCTGTGCCTTGGAGGTTGTATGAGGAGGCCCCTGGTGTTGAGAATTTTAATGTATCTCGGGTATATTTCCGAGATACATGAACAACCATACCCTAGAGAGACGCAAACACTCTCTGAATCAGTTTGCAAACTCTATTTTTAAAAGTGAGACCAGTTACTACTCCCTATTGTCCCTGTTGCAGTCATGCCCTAAGTTTGGTTTTAAAAATACTGTAATGTGTAAATCGTGGAAACTACTCCAGTACCTCAGCAAAGATGTTCTCTTACGTCTTTTATGTTCGTGTTTAACACTGGGGGAATTCTTCTGTGTGGTCTACTTTGCAAACTTCATTGCAGTATTTTGAAATCACCAGCTTGAGCCCCGAAATCTCGTATTCTGTGGTTATTTTTCTCTCCCCTTTGCAAAGACCTAAAGTTCTGGTGTAGTTTAGCCCAGAGATTGGAAAAAAAAAAAAAAAAAAAAACCAGTCCAAAAAACAGAGGAGCCAGCATTTTCGCCTCTGTCCAATTTGAATTTTATTTAATTAAAATCAATGAAAGGGACCACGTTTTCCTCGTTCTCCATGGTCCCGGGGAGTCAGCAGCCACCTCTCCCTTCCATGTTGAACGTTTACGTGCTTTCTTCCTCGGATGCAGGGCTGAAATGGAGACCACGGCTCCGTTTCACCTGCATTCCCTCCGAGCCCGTGAGCTTCAAAGGGGTTGAAGAAATAAATGTGGTACGATCCCAAGCTTTCCACAGAAAATTCCCCGCAGCCATTCCCCCCGCCTGGCTCGGGGACAGGCTGGCATCGCTCTCTGTCCCACCCAGCCCTCCCCCTCCAGAAGAAGGTGCATCGCACAGAGCTGTAACCTGCCCGGGGTGCACCCTGCTCCATCCTGGGGTGATGTTCTTCATTAACAACCCCCCTTCTCCCCCCAGCCCAGGGAAAAAGGCCGCCGTGCCCCCTCCACCCTGCTTATGTGCCATTTCTTGAGAGGCAATAAACCGTATTGTACCACTGTCTACCATTACCCTGTTGGATACGCACATCTCTCTGGATATATATATATGGTATCTCATCTGTATATATTTATATACTCTGTATGTAAGGTGTGTGCGGGTATAGGTGCACACACCCCCTCTCATGCTGTGCATTTCTGTCAGGGCACTTCAGTTCTGCTGTTTTTTAAATACTCCATGAGCAAAAGCAACCCCCTGCGGCGGGGCTCTGCGGGGCGAGGGCACGTCCGTCCGTGCAAGCAAAGGCAGGCAACAGCCCTCGCCGAAACGCTGCCCTGCTAATTGTAGTTTCCTTTTGCTGGGGC
Source organism: Nycticryphes semicollaris (assembly GCA_013400055.1). NCBI lineage: Eukaryota > Metazoa > Chordata > Aves > Charadriiformes > Rostratulidae > Nycticryphes > Nycticryphes semicollaris. The sequence continues at coordinate 385,329 of VXBJ01006734.1, read as the reverse complement.
GTGGGAGGGGTAGGATAAGCTGCTGCGGGTCTGCCTGTACAGGAGGGAGCTCCCAGAGGGTACCAGAAAGTCAGAAGACAGCAGAGAAAGATGGTTTAAGCGCTTAGGAAGAAGCAGTTGAGGTGATGTGTGAACCGCCGGGGAGGCGGTGAGTGGGCCGGTGAAGGGCTCAGCGGGCTGAGCTCAGAGTCCCCCAGCTGCGTCTTGCCACCAAAGAGCAGGAGCCCGGCACGGTCGGTCTTGGCACGCTGCACTGCCACCAGCTAACTTTCGGCATTCCCTGAGTTCGAGCTGCCGCTAACTCGGAACGGTCCGCCTTTTGTGCGCGTCTTAATAACTAGAGCAGGTCTTGTGGAGGATCAAAAGAGAAACTGGGAGGATTTAGAAGATAACACGTGTGCGTATATATGTGTGTACAGCTCATCTGTACGTATATACACACACAGATGGGTGTGGGCCATGCTTTATTCCACTTAGGAATGTGTGTTTGTTACTCGAGGACAGTCTTGTTCTTCTCCTGCATTTCTAGTAAATCTTACCCTGGTCTTTCTCGTGCTGGAGACCATGAGCTCCTTAAACTGTGAAGACCCTTCTAACCTTCTCCTTTATCCTCTACAGACTCCCATCTTAGGGAGATGGCTGGCAGTTTGGGGAATAAGCGGTTCTCACGTGTGTCAAGTCACAACTGTTCATTCCAGCTGCAATATTTATCCCCACCACCCCCCCCACCTCCAGGGAAGCCCAGCCAGCTCAGCAGCACGCCAACCACAGGCTTTCTTCTTTGGAGGCAGTTTTTCCCCCCTCTGTCCCTTTTGGAAGGTCTCCTCGCGAGCTTTTTAGGTGAGGTTTGGTGTTGGTTGGGACATCCTTACCCTTTCACAACGAGTAGTGTTGTCTTTAGCTGTGTTCCCGCCTGTGGGACTTTGCTGGCCGGCAGCAAGCCCGGAGCCCCGTGCCAAGGATGGAGGAGCGGTGGAAGCCCAGATGGGGACGCTGGTTGGTGTCCCTCTGCTGTGTTTGTTTCAGTTTGCACTTTTACGAGTCGATTGAGCCAGAGTCTGTTGAGAAATAAGCGTGAGGTGCTTTGGAGGTTTGTGGGTAGCTGTTTACAACCAAAAAGCAAAGCTGATGGATCTAGTGGTCACAGTAAACATCACCCAACCAGGGAACGGTGGCAGGAGATAACCCTGGTTCCTCTTGCACAACGAGGTTCAGCCAGCTGGGACCGTGACGCTGCCTGTTCATCCCTGCCCTGCCCCTCAGCCCAGGCCTGGCCGGGGAGGGAAGGGCCTTGGTCAGCTAGAGAGGGACTTAGTAAATCGGATTTGCCGGCAAACAAGCACCTTAACCACCGAGCTGTGGGTCTCGATACTTGCACTTCACCTGAAGGCTCCTCTGAAGGGGGTCATGAAGGCTGTTTGGTACCTGACCGTTGGCTTTGCACCCGCCGGTGTCCTCGAAACATCCTCAAGCCATGTCCTAGGGTGGGGGAAAAGACCCCAACCAACCCCAACATCATTTCCCTCTCTCCTCACTTTCTCGGAGTGCACACACTGAGTCCAGGAACCAGGAGGGGCGAGCGTTGCCCCCACGGATGTGAACAAACCCGGGGTGGGGGATCTCCTCCCTTCC
>VXBJ01006734.1:309093-348812 GCA_013400055.1 Nycticryphes semicollaris | reverse complement strand
CCGCAGGGATGCGGGCAGCCCTGGCACAGCAGCACTCGCTCCCTCCCCACAAGGTGGTGGTGGGGCTCAGGGGTGTTCGCAGCCCCCCGGGGATGGTGCATGGGAGCCCCATGGTCCAGCGCTGCAAGGGGTTGGGCGGGGGGGGCAGGAGAAGCCCCTCTACCCACCTCCTCCCAGGCAGCATCTTCCAACAGCACTGGGGGAAAGCAAGGGGAGGGTCAGCCCTGGACACCCCCAGGCTGCTGTCACCCCCGGGGTCACCTCTGCTCAGGGCTCAAAGTGTGACACAGGGCTGCTGGGTATCCACCTGGGCTGTGATGGGTCCCCCCATGCCATGGGGTCAGCCCACAGAAAGCCTCACCATGGGCTGGCCTAGGGGGTCCCAACACCCACAGCACCCTGTGGGCTCACCATCTCCCCCCAGGGGCAAGGGGGCTGCAACCCCATGGGGGTGAGCCCACATCAGCCCTGGCCCTGCATAGCGGGGTGGTTACAGGCACATTCAGAAGCCAGATTTGGGATTTAGCAGAGCCCAGACCCACAGGGATGCCCTGGTCCAAGGGGATTAAGGGATTGTAGGGCTTGGGGACCTGTGGGAGGGGAGCCATGGTTCCTGGAAAGGCAGCAAAGCCCTGGACCCTACAAGGCCACCGAGTGGAGCTGGATGAGCATTGGCTGAGCAGGGCAGGAGGGGGCAGCTGGCAAAAAGGCAGGGAAAAGGTGACATCCTTGCTTGCCTAGCCAAAGGGGTGGCAGGGAGGGAGGGGGCTGCAGAGGCACCCCCTGCCTGCCCCATCCCACCATGGTCATGGCTTGCTCTGCCCTTGGAGCTTCAGGATGGCACAAGCCCTGTGTCCTTTGTCCCCAGCTCCAAGCCACATCCCCAGCAAACAGAGAAAAGACCCTGGGAAGCCTTTCCCCAGCCAGTGCTGGAGGGAGTTGGAGGGACAGGGCACCCCAGGGACACTGCCATCCCCCGCAGTGATGGCCTGACACCCTGGGGCCTGCCTCAGCCCTGGCCAAGCAGCAAGCTTCAGGCAGGGAGGGTGACACTGAGTTCCAGGGGATTTGGCAATCTCACAACCCTGCTGCTTCCTAGGATGGGACAGGCCAGAGGGAGCCTGCAGAGACCTCTGTGCCACACTTGCTTGCCACTACAGGAGACCCCATGGAGTAAAACCAACCTACCTGAGATGGGCCATTTCCCAACCCCGAGATCTACCTGAGCTGTGTTTGCTCGGTTTTTGGATTAGGCTCAGCTCCCGAGTGGGCAATGGTGGGTCTGGCCAAAACCTTGCATCCTCCTTGGAGCTTAAACCCCCAGGACCTCCCTCACAGCTCCTCCACCTGCAGCCATGCAGCGAGGGTTCAACCTGCAGCATCCTCAGTTTTACATACACAACCCCCGGCATCTTTCCCCACATCTTTCCCCGCAACCGCAGCAGGGAGAGCATCTGCCTGGGGGCAGAGCTCCTTGGCCCCTGCACAGGAGGTCACTTGGGACAGGAGGGGTCCATCTACGCTTCTGGCAAGGGACCCAAGTGAACAACCCCACTCTGGCTCCCCATATCCCCGACTGCTGGCTGGACCACTCATAGCCCCCCGACCCCAAACAGGAGGCAGCACGTGTCATCTTCAAAATAAAACTTTATTCATTCGGTAACAAGAACATTGAATCTGCACATCAGTGCACAAGTTCACATTTAAAAACAGCTGAGCACATCGGTCATAAAATCTTTAGGGGGAAAGGGGACGATCCCAGCCACCAAGGAAGATCCAGGAGGGGCAGAGAGAAGTGTTCCCCTGCCCGGTTTGTGACACCACCGCCAGCCGTCCCCCGAGGGCTCGTGCTTGGAACTGCCCGGCCCTGGGGTGACGGTCCCTACAAACCAGCACACGGACGTCACATCTCCATAAAGGAAAAATAAAAGGCACTGGCACCTTCCTCTGTGCCAACAGAGATGTCTGCAGTGCGGGTGGGCTGGCAGCACTGCTGCAGGACAACTGAAAGCCCTCAGCCCAGCCCGGTCCCCTCCAGCGCCTGCCTCTGCCCCACGCCAGCAAGGGCTCGGGGTGGGGGGTGTGTGTCCCCTGGGAGAAGCGTGGGGGATTGCGTGGAGCTAGGACCAGATTAAGGCAGGACACACCACGACGGGAGCAGGGACTTGCGGTGGGTATGGCTTCCTCCTGCCGTCGGGCTTGGGAGAGCTGCGGGGGGTTCCCAGAGCCCCAGTGCCCATGCCCACTGCCAGTGGCTCGCTCCTCCCAGGAGGTCCCCAGCAGCAGCCAGAGCTGGGGTGGGATACCTTCCACCAGGCTTTTGCTGGCAGAGGGACACGGAGCTAATTCCTGCCCTGTTCGACATCCAAGTGAGCCTGATTCGGCATCACCTCCTGATCCTCCTGCCACCCCCCTGGGACCGTGCCCCCCCCCCGGGGAAAGGGCCAAAAGGGGAGAGATTTGTACATGTCACAACTTCTCAAGCAGACCGGACACACGCGCGCGCACACACACACACACACACCATCGAGTGCAACAGAACACAGTGTAAAAACCAGTTTCACGCACACGCTATCCGTTTGTGCAAGGCTCACACGTTACAGTACAGCCAGAGAGGGGGTGGGCAAAGGGGGGAGGCGATGGCTGAGATATTGTACAGGAGTCAATGTAAACAATAAAAGCATCCTCCAAGAGGGCTTTGCAAGAGACCAAAAGAACAGTTGCTTTGTACAAAAAATGCCCTTAAACAACACGTTTCTCCTATAAAACCCTTCTATGAGTGAGGCCTGTCGGGTGCTGAGCACCCTGGGGGTGCTGCTCCCCAGCAGTGCTCAGCAGGTCACACAAAGCTCTTGTGGGGCACCCACCAGAACCAGGAGCCAGCCACCACCCACCCATGAGCCACCAGCATGGAGAAGGGATAACTGTCCCCAGGCAAAAAGCTTTGATGCCAGGGGCTTGGTGCCTTCTTGCCCAGACACTGGCCAAGGAGGACCCAGGGCTCCCCAAGAGCTGCATGCCACATGGCCCTCCAGCTTGTCCCCCTTCCTGCCATCCAGGTCAGAGCCTCCAGACCTCCAAGGCCTTCATAACTCTGCAAGAGAACTACCCTCCCTGACTCCCTCCGCCTGTCCACAGGCTTCCCAGAGAAAAAACCACAAGAGTTGTGCTGGGCCAGGGCTGAGGACAAGGGGACAGCAAAGCACAACCTGGCGAAGGCCTTTTGTCCCTTCGCTGCTCTCCCCAGGTGAGGCACCCGGGCAGCAGCAGAGTATTGGAAGGAAGCAGCGTTTCTAGTCTGCATGGAAGAACCTTCCTATGGAGCATTTCTCCTGAGATCAAGCTGGGCAAAGAAACCCAATCCTCTTCCTCCTCCTCTCAAGGGAACAAATTATGCCCAGGGCTTTCCCCTCCCAAGCAGATCCTCGTCACCAGGACACGTTACCCACCAAGCATGCTCCCTCCAACGTAGGGCAGGCTTGGTGGCACCCTGTCCCCAGGCAGGTATGTCCTTGGGTTAGGAATGGTGGACAGCAGGGTCTGGTGAGGTTTGCAGGGGAGGTAAGGACTGAAATTGTCCTTCACAAGATGACATGAGCCACTTGGCCTTTGAAGACTCTCTGCCCAGCTCCCAAGCCAGCTGGAGCTGGCTAGGAGGAGAAGCCACATGTCTCAGCGTCCCAAAGAAGTATCTGGCCTCCTGGGCCAGGCACTTGGGTGACTTCTAGTGACTGAAACGGCCTGGGATGACATGCCATTTGTCCCAAGACAGGATTCTGTTGGGCTACTTCGGGCTGCACTCCAGTTTGCAGCTAGTACAGGTGACAACCCCCCCAGCAGAGCTGAGGCTCCCGGGGAGGGAGCGATGAAGTGCATGTTCCTGCTGGAGAAGGACAGACATGCTGACGGTCCCTGGGAGCTGCAGGAGGGCAAGGAGGTGGGGTTACTTTGCAAACTGCTAAGCTATTATCTGCTGGTGGCTGTGGGCAAGTTGGGGGGCTACGGACACCCCATCCCCAGGGCAGACACACGCTGCTTCCCAATACTCCACAGCGCTCCAGTGCCGTGAGCTCCTCTCCGGCTCAGGATGAGCTTGTCCCATTAGGAACCCGCAAAGCTCTGCAGCATCAGGGTTGCTTTCTAGGCACGGCCTTGTCTGCTGCTCCTCCCACACCACGTCCTCTCCATGCTGGGCTTTCAGCAGCTGGAGCCATTCTGCATCTTCTCTCTGCTGCGCTCCTCCCCGGAGGGCAGGTCTGGGCCAGAGCCAAGCACCAGCTCAGACACGCTCTTCTGCCACAGACCTGCCACGGGGCTGCAGACAGAACCCAGAGCTCTCCTGCCACGGCCGAGAGCCTTTCTCTCTGCTCCTTCAGCACACGTACAACTCGCTGATATGCAGGGCTGGAACTAAGGAACTTCGATTTTAGCCAAACTGCTCAGGAACCGTAAAAATAACTGGCTGAAATTCAGAGCAGACCCTCCAAAGGCAGGTTCTCCGGGGAAGCAAGAACCTGCAGAATGGCTGGGAGCAGCCGATGGCTTCCCACGTCCCACTGGCACTTCTGAAACCCAGCTTCAAACGGGAGGGAGACCGGTGGATACGCAATCGTCCTCCCGCAGTGGGGTAACGGGGGTTCCCGCAGGACCGGAGGAGAAGGGACACATTTGGCAACGGCTGGTATCGAGGCTCACTTTGGGAAAAGGGAAGACATGTGACAACGGCAAATCCACTCTCGTTTCTGTGCAGATTACAACGAACAGCATCGAGTTTGAGTAAGGGGGTTTTGTTTTCCAGTTTACAGAATGCAGTCTTGCCCCTTTTTTTTTTTTTAAAAAAAAAAACAAAAACAACTCAAAAACAAAACAAAAAACCAACATAGAAATGACCCCCCCCAAAAAAAAAAACCAACCCAGCAAACCCAAAACTATATAAATACCTTATATACAATTTAGGCAAAAAAAATAAATGAAAAAAAACAACTTCCAGAAAAGATCTTCCCTCCAGGTCGAGTGTTAGGAGCGACAGCAGAGAGGACAAAGCTGTGCATTCAGTAGGGGCAATATGTTGTGTAACCGTGATAACAGCCTCCAGGGTTTGGGAGGGACCAGAAGTGCCTGGAGCCTGGCAGAGGGGAGAGGGAAACCCTGGCAGAGGGGAGAGGGAAACCCTGGCGGCAGGAGCCACCGACAGCTTTGGGGCTGGGGGGGAGGCAGCAGGAGGGCAGAGGCCAGATGATATGGCCATGAACTTGGAAGGCCCACAGCAGTATTCAAGTAATGGGAGGGTTAAAACCCTAAATGAGATATTTGTTTTAAAAGAACACTCTGGGTTTTTTTTTTTGGAGGGAGGGAGTTTGTCTCCTCGTCTCACCCGCTGATCCAGGGCAGCTGAGGAGAGGTGAGCTTGGCCCCGTGAAGGAGCTCTGGCTCCACCTCAGCCCAAACTGGGGGGGCTCTGCGTGACCCACAACTCATCTCGGTGCCAGGCTGAGGGTTTTCCTGAGCCCATCCGACAGGAGGATTCACCCCCTCCGTGCTCCTTTTGGGGATGCACCAGCCAAACCGAGCCCAGGGCCGGGGTTTGTCCTGAAGCAGCTTTACTGATCTGCCAGCATCGTGGAGTTCCAGTTTGCAGACATAAAAGAAAGGCCAAAGAAAGGGACCTTGGCACAGCCTTCACATTTAGGGGGGCTCTCACCCTAACAACTGCCCAGCACCATTTCGAGGCATGGGGGAAATTCAAGTTAGAACCAGATCCTAGTTCCTAAGCAAAACTCCACCTTGCCAAAGCAAGCCAACATCAATTTTCGCGTGATAAAAAGGTGTTCTTTTAAAACAAACTAACCAAAAAATAAAATAAAAGAGAACATTTGAGGTTATCTGAGTTAAAAAAAAATGTAAAAAAAAAAACCCCAAACAGTCCTGCAGTCAGAGTCACACACAGAAGAACCAACCCACACCTACATGCGCCAGGAACAGTAAAATGACAATATATATAAAATTAACCAATAAAGTGCATGTTCCTTATATTACACCTGCCCCTTGTGTGAACACAACACCACGGGATCTCGGGAAGAAATCACAGCCGAGGGCTCGGGATCACATAGTATTGTAGAGGGGATTGGTTGTCCGCTTTTTATCATTGGTCTTTTTGAGCCTCCTCAGAGGGTGAGTTCTCCCGTGCTGCTGCCGGGGTGCGACAGCCAGACCTTGAGCCGGAGGCAAGGAGTCCAGAACCTGCACCTGGAGCAGTGGAGGGCCCTCCTCGGAGCTAGTCCACGTCGGATCTGCACTGGAAAACAAACTCTGCTGGCTGGAGCCGCACTCTTTGGCGTACTGAGCGAGCGGCCTCTCCACCGGCTTGCTCTGGGCAATGCACTCGGCTGTTCTGAGCTGTTCCACAAAATGCCTAGCGGGCTCCGGGGAGGAAAGGCGCTGCTTTCCACACACACTTTCTGAGCCTCTCTCCAACCTCCCTCCACAAAAGCCTTGGCCGAGGGCGACGCAGGTGAGAAGCACCGGGTTGGCATCGGAAGAGGCTGATTCCCTCTCGGATAAGTCGTCCTTGGAGAGGTCCAGACAGTCCAGTTTGGCCAAAGAAGCCGAGCGTTTCATGTGGGAAGGTGTGGTGAGCCCCGCGTGCCGGATCCGAGCCTCGATTTCCTTCGCTCGCTGCTTGACCAGCCCCGGGCTGTTGCTGCGTTCCTCCACGCTGTGGCTGCTGGAGCTGTGGGGAAGGCTGTAACACAGGAATGAGATGTCCAGAAGGTCCAGGTTTTCGGCGTGTCGGCTGGTGAAATCCTCGCCGATCAGCTGTCTCGAGGTGCCGGCACCCCCCCTGCAAAGAGGCTGGGGTCTGTCCCTGAATGGGAGAGTGGCATCTCCCTCAGTGCCACACGGCGTGACCGGCTCATCGTCTGTACCCGTGCTCTGCTCGGTAACGCCTTCCAGGTGAATTACGTAGGGGTGAGAAGAGCGATCAAGACTGGCCGAAGGTGTAGAGGTCACCTGTGGAGATGGGGAAGCAGCACCGAGGTGAACAGATAACCCACCACCTTCCTCGCTGGGGCTGCCCAGGGTGAAGGTGCCCTGCTTGTGTACCGCGTGCTCCGGCAGCGTCGGGGCTCTGGGACAGGCCGGTGCCTTGTCTGAGCACAAGGAAGGGTTCAAGTTTTCATCTAAAGACGGGACGGCAGTGGCCAGCCCACCCTGCTCACAGCTTGCATCGGGGCGCTCCGCAGACTTGACCGTGGGAGTGTATTCGATGATTTCAATTCTCTTTGGGAGGAGGGAGGGGAGGGATGGCTCCTCCGTCCCATCAAAAGAGACCACTGTCCTGCGTTCCTGTGCCGTTCCCTCCTGCCCTGGGCTGGGCTCCGCAGGCAGGGACTCCAGTGCCAGGGGGACTAGGGGTGCAGGCAGATGTCTGCCCACAGGCAGCTCTGCCCCAGGAGGCACCAGCAGCTCCTCAGCACCTGGAACTTGTGCCTTGTCACCCTCTGGAGCCAGCTCCAGGGGTGGCTCCTCGCTCTTTCCCCGAGGCAGGAGCTCAGCAGCAGGAGAGTCATTCCTGGAGTTCTTGCGGGTCGGTAAGACACAGACCGGGGGTGCGTGTTGGTGCTCCTGCTCCTGTCTCAAGCGCTCCTCGAACTCCAGGGTGGCTCGTCGGACGGAGCCAGGACACCACTTGGGTTCCGGGTGGGTGGAACCACGAGGCTCTTGCTGCTCCCCACCAGGGCTGCTTTCCTCCAGTTCTGATTTACCAGAAGATGGCTGCAGGGAGGGGGCAGCTTCTTGCTCAGCTTGCAGAGGGTCCTTCTCCTTTTCCTGGTGTCCAGCACAGGTTCCTTCGCTCTGTTCCACCTTTTCTGATGCCCAAATCGCCTCCACTGGCAGGTCGTGCACCGTGTTCCTCTTTGGTGTCTGGGTGAGGTTGGCTGAACCCTCTTTCTGCTGGGCAGGTCCTGCTGCCTGGTTGATTGACTCTATCTCCGTGATTATTTCCTTCACGGAAATGGCATTTTCCGAGTGGGATCTTGTGAGATGGCCTGCGCTAGGCAGCTCGGGGACCTCCTGCAACACAGAAAAAAGGAGAATTACAAAGTGGATCAGCCGTGCTGACACAGAGCAAATGGCAGCAGGTGAAAGGAAACGGGGGTGCACATCCCCAAAGGCACAAAAAGTGCTCGTGCCAGCGTCTGGGAATCGATTACAAGGGCCACAATCACTAATGTAGAATCGTTATTGTCTCTGAAACTACGTTTAACATATTCCAGGCTGGATTTTCACCTAGACTGAGATTTAAGGACTTTTATTTAATTACCACAAATTCCAAGGGAAATTTAGCCCCTCTTTTTTTTTTTTTTAATTAAATAATGAAAAGTCCAGTTAACAAACAAAAAAAATCCTAATGTTGCTTTTTGAAGTGAAAACGTGGAAGATTCTGCTCACATATAGGAGCAAACAGAAGTACAGCATCAAGAATGACTGAGCACTGAAACGCTCCGGTTTCCCGAAGGGAAATGGCCAGAGAGGCTCCCCATCCACACAACGCTCCTTCTGCCAAATCACTGGAGAGCGCGTTGGCCTCTTGTATCTGGAAGAGCCTTTATTGCCTCACATGGAGATGGAAAAGATTCAAGCAATGCAGCGTGGAATTTAAATAAGAGAAGCTCCCAGAAAATGATGGCCCCGGACATCATCAATCCCTGTAAGAGCCCTGGAGGGTGGAAAGCAATTACAAGAGAAAAGCGTCCCAATTCAGAGGTTACTAAATTTTCTCAGGAACATCTCTCTACCCAGGAGAGAAGTGAGCCATGACGTGCCCCATCCCATCACCCCAGGCCTGGACAGGCTCATTCTCTTCCTCCAGCAGTGGAAGCTCTACATCTGCCTTGATTTGCTTTCCCAGTAAGGGAAAGGTGCCAGTTTTATCCCTTTCTTTGGTGGATTTCTCAAGTCAGATAAATATCCGTGTGGGTTTGGGATGCCAGCTGGCCTCAGCTGCTCAGGGTTCAGCTGCGTTAGTGGGTGAAGTCCCACCTATCTGCTCTCCTGATGAGAAACTCAAATGTAAGTTTCTCGTGAGAACAGCATGTCTCAGCCCCTGTCACTGCCAGCAAACAGATGTTTAAGGAAAAAGTGCAGAAAAGGGCAAGCATCTAAAAGTGAAGAAGATGGGAAGCATCTAACATTCCCTCCCCTAGCGGTGACCCTGCTCAGTGAAAACTAGGACTTAGAAAATCCCCTGTCCACAGCGATCTCACTACCCACAAAGAGGTTGAAGCCCCGGTTCCTAAAAAACCAAGCAAGTGATTTTAACCTTTTGTTGCTCTTCATCTGTGGAAGAGTCATCTGATGCCTGAGGAGAGTTTCCAGAACTGCTTCTTTGAGCATCTGCACCCCCGTCTGCAGCAGGCGGCACTTCCAGCACGGGCACCCTGGAGACCCCGTTCCTTCCACTCCCTTGATCCTCCGTCCTGGAATGGGAGCAGGTGCGTGACCGGCTTTCTTGGGAAAGCTCCACAAATTTCTCCAAAGCGCTGAAGAAATCAATCCTGTCTGTACTGAGGTCTGTGACTTCGGGCTGGGGATTCTGTTGGAGACTTGGGGAATTTTGGTTTGGGGACTGGGGAAAGTCTTTTAAGCACGAAGTGAATTCTTCCATGGGAACCAAGTGCACGTTCACATCAGGCTTAAGGGCATCCTTTTCTAGATCGTCCACAGTCAAATCAGGAAACTCTGTTATTTCCAGGGGGTGCTGGAGTTGCATTAAGGCCTCAGAAACATGGCAGTTATCAGGGGGGACAGAGTCTACACAACATCCTGCCGTACAGCCATTGAGATTGTTCAGGTTCAGCTTGTCCTCCATCTGCTCAGCGTGGAGGTCTCGACTCGTAAACTCTAGGTGGATCCTTCTCTCCTTCACGCACATCTCCTCGATCATGTTTGCATCCTCCGGGAGCTGCTGCTCCCTCTCTAGCTCAGCTGAGTAGATGGGAGACATGGGCTGCTGGTTGTCGTTGGTCTTTGTCTCCGAGATCTGGTCGGCTGAGGTGGTGATCTCCTTCTTGTTCAGCTCCAGCCCAGACTTGCAGATGGGCTCGTGATGGTCTGAGAGGTCACTGTCCGAGTGTGAGCGCCACAGTTTATTGTGTCGCTGTTTGCTGCGGGGAAGAAAAGCAAATGGAAACATCGAGTAGTGTTTTCACAGAGCAGAGAGGATGCAACCTACATAAAAACCTGTGCCAAGTACTGGAGTCACTGACCACAACAGCAGCTTCACCTGAACAGTTCAGGGTGAAACCTGCTGCTGGAGGAGTTAATTCAATAACAAGCCACTTCCCGGTAGCTAAATCCCTCTCCACTGTTCTGCTCCACACACACATGTTCTCCCAGCAGTATTTTATCAGTCTACTCAACAAGTGCAATGTTTAATTGACTACAGAATTTGGTCCTTTCAGCCAGCAAGTACTTTTCCATTTACTAGCAAACGAGCAACAGGCAGAAGAGTCATGGTCCTTAGCCCTGGATATGAGTGAATGGTGGACACCAAGTAAAATCCCACTTTCCTTGCGGCTCCTTCTTTGAATAGCTTCAGTGATCAGTAACAGGGCTCTGGGAACCAAGGGTGTAGGGTGGGGTGAGTGGATGTGGGTGTGGGTGCACGTAAAACAGAGACAACATCCTCAGCAGTCAACAAACAGCCCAAAACACCACCTGCCTTTCACAGGAAGGAAGCTCGAGAGTTCTCCAGCTCTTGGAAAGCTTTAGGAAGATCTGAGCAGCCACGAGGCCAAGCAACTGCCAGCATTGCACCACCTTCCCTTATCTCCACTGGAAATACAAAAACCCAGCCCATGCCCCTTGGGTTACAGAGTGCAAAGGAGGCAACTTCTTGCAGTGAAACCACACCAGGTAGCCATGTCTGCAAGGGCTTTGCTGAGTGACCATGGCCACAGGGCTGTGCTTCCACCGTTTGCCCCTAGGAGGAGAGCAGATACCACAGAAAGGTCCTTGGATCTGCAGGAGACCTTGCAAAACCCCTCCAGAGCCTTGCTTGTACAAGCAAGAGCTCTCAGACACACACATCGGTTGCAGTAAGTTAGTTAACAGATGCTACTGAATTAATTACAACGTACCAGTTTAATTGTGGGTGTCCTACAGCTAAGGAAAATAATCCACCACAGATTTAGCTTTCTAGCCCCACAACCATCTACAAACTTCACAAAAAGAAACAGGGTAGAATCAGAGGAGAGGAGGGTCCAGACTAGAGCCCGAAGGTGTTGCTCTGGGGTGCACATGCTCAGACTCTAACGGGTTTTGAAGCAAAGCCTGACACTGGCAGCAGACCCAGGCTTGTCCGTGGGGCAGGTTATTGCTGAGGCTCTGGAGGGAATGCCAAAGATTTCCCACATCTCTGCTCACATAACCTGGGGAGAAGCTGTTGATGTTTTCTGAGGACACTTCCTATCCCTCTGGTGCTCGAATCCAGCGCTCTGCCGTGCATCTGATGTTGAAAGTCAAAACTACCCTCGTGCATGAACAAACCAAACTTGCCTCGATCCGAGAATCAAACCACAGCCTTGATCTGAGAATCAAACCAGATGTCAACAACCGCTGGGAGAGGCGTAGTAACTTCTGTTAACTTTTAATCTCACACTTCCTCCAGTCTTACAACCGACAAGAGGTGCTAAAAGCAGGGTCAGAGAACAGGAGCCCACAGCCACCTCTTGACCCTCCTGGGCAGCGTTCCCGGTGCCGGGAGAACAGCCCAAGGCAGGGTTGACCGGATTTGTGTCCACATCAGCCTTGGAGCAGGAGCCCCTCCACATCTCCCATCACGCTGCAGTGGCTCCCCAGGCTCCTGTATGAAAATATTGCTGTTGACTCACAAGTTGCACAAGGCACAGGGGATCCCAAGCACCGTTTTCCTGTAGCTTATCCGTAACTAATGAAGGAAATGGGGCTGGCTCAGCCTTTCTGTGTCTGTCACCAGAGGGAGGGGACAGCTTAACTAACCCCAGGAAGTGTGACAGTCCCAAAGAGCAAAACACGCTTGTTGTTGTGACTAAAAGCAGGCAGGGGTTTTCCATTTTACAGCTGGAAAACATATCCCAGTTGCTATAACCCCAACACAAAACTGTAACTAGATAGTGTGAGCACATGGCTGCCCTCACATACCTTCCCTCTGAAATTGGAGCAGTCACATGAGTGTGATTCTGTTGGTTTTTTGGTTTTGTTTTTGTTTTTTTTTTTACCTGTCCTGGAATACTGCAGCAATAAACAAGGCAGCCAGAGGGCAAAGCTAAATAACCCAGCAAAAAAACGAGGGGGAAAAAAGAAGCAGTTTGGAGCTGAGAAAGGAACTACATAAAGAGGGACCATTTCTGCAGCACAGAGAGGCCTTTCCTTGCTCCAGTGAAGCTTCATTTACTGCAGGGTTTTTAGTCCTACACACAGAGATGTAATGCACTGCTCTTGCATTTTTTAAAGCCTCCTGAGTAATCCTGTTCGTGCCACTGGATGGGGACTTGCAGAGCAGGTCAGGAGCAGTGGGGAGCTTAAGCAGTAAGGGAACCACACACCGTAAAAAATGATGGCAGCAAGAAAGATTTACCCCCTGAAAAAGCAAATTACTGAAGACAGGAAAAGAAATAATATATCTTCTTATCCAAAAACGTTTGTAGAGGGTGGCTTTGCAGGTGTGCCACCAACTACCAGACTGACAGATTACCTAAACTAACTGCAGAGCTGGAGATGTGATATACCAGCTGCTACCAGCCCAGGGCTCCTCACAGGTGTTCACCAACCTGTTGCAGAGGAAGGTGGCGTGTTTTTCGCCTCTGAAAAGCTTATTTTCATCCATTCAGTCTACCCCAACGAGATCTACTTTCCCAGTCTGCTCAGTGCCACATAGCACACTACACTGGTCAGGTCACCTCTAGCTCGGACTTAAGGGCTGACCTTTACTAACTGGTGCCAGCAGCTTGTTTGGTGTCACACCAAAGCCTGGTGTGGTGATCTGTCTCAAAAGGTTTCAGTTCAGAAGAGCACAAATTCTTAAAATATCTATTCCACTTTCATCTCTCCTGAGACTTGATACTACTTGGATGCTTTTTCAGAGAAAAACAGGGTCATTTGTGACAGAGAACGTTTGGGGAGCAGGGGTAGGGAGGAAGGCAGACATGGGAAGAGGTAGAGGACATAGATCCTGAGGGTGCAGCTGATCAGTGAATAAACTGGGAGGAGCCCTCAGGTTGCTAATCTGTGCAGGGAGGGAGAGGGGAAGCACACCTCAGTGACAGGAGGAGCTGACACCAGGGGGCTGGTGTAAAAATGGGGAATCCAGACCTGGCCCAGCAGCAGAGACAACCAGAGTGGTGGAAGCAGGGGGAGAGCAAAGAAGCAAAGGTCACTCATCAGCACGGAAAAAGGGAAGGGAGGTCCTTGCAAGTGGACAGGACAGACCCAAAGTGACAAAACCAAGCAGAGGCCAGAGGTAAGTGATGTGCCCTAAAGAGAGCACACAGGTGCCTGAGCTGTGTAAGAACAGCACAAGGCAGGCACCTTTCAACAGCACCCAAAAGCTATGAAATAATTACTTTGGTCAAAACATTCGAAAGGCCACCTCCTGTGACAGAAGGCTCAGCTTGGGTAATTTTGCTTACATCAAATCTGCTCCCTGGCAAAGCACACCAGGATCCCAAACGAAATACCGTACTCTGGCGGAACACAGACTATCACTACCTCCTTCCAGCTGATCACGTGAAGACATTGCTTAACAGAGCTTACAAGTGCATTTCTCAGAAACATGCAACATTTATGTCTTTTTGCTAATCAGGAGATAGATAGGCCTGGGATTACAACACACTTGCCCATACCCAGGATCGTCTCCAGACCAGGCTCGGGACTCCATGCAGGAATAAACACACTGCTGTTGCAATGCACGGAACATCCTGTCCCCTCCCCTAACACCAACACTTACCAAAGGGATCTAAATAAAACCAGACCAGCTGCTGAGGAGGGGCATGTTCAACAGGGAACTGTAAGGCTGAGATGGAGACAAAGCGAGTTCCCTGCCAAGTGATGTTACAAGCAATAGGAACATCATTTATCTCTGCTGGAGTCTGCACAGCTCTGAATGCTGCACTCCGATGGCAGCTCATGGGATGTTACTCTCCAAAAAAACAACCATCCTAGAAGCCAAACAGCCTCCTAAAAGCTCTTTATTACACCCCATTTTACAAGCTCAGCTGAGATAACCCATGAAAACAGAGCACTATCTCTCCCAAGATGATCACAAGCTTACACAGTGCAGTGATGGAAGTTCTAATTAAAATAACCGAGTCAATCATTTAAGTGTTACTCCTTAACTCGGGTAAATTTGGGCCATTCTCCTTCCACTCACCTGGCCAGCAGGATCCCTTGGTATTCCTCCAGCTGCCGCATAAAGCTGGGGTTGGGCTTGGTGACGGTGCGCCGTTCCTTCACGTAGTCATAAGCCCTGTCCAGGTTCCAGCCGTACTCCTTCATGGCGTAGGCGATCACCGTGGAGGCCGAGCGGCTCACTCCCATCTTGCAGTGCACCAGGCACTTAGAACCATTTTTCCTGAAGCAGGAAAAATCCCAGAGAGGATCATTAAATAGAAAACACCGCCTCTGAGACGCTTAAGAAAATAGCAACTTCTTTACCAGAGTATTATCGAACACAGTATTCAACACTGTGGCCACAGCTGAAGTCTGGGATGTGATCTGATAATCCAATTTACAAACTGGAGCAAGACACACAAAGAAAGCAAAGAACAAGGTCATAATATTCTTAACAGATTTTGTGAAAACAGCTCTTCTGAAGCTTTTATTGCAAAGCGGACAAAAATCAGTTGTTTGCAGAGATTTATGAAGACTGCTAGAGACTACTGGGACATCCTTGAACTCAGCCCAAATGGCCCACTGCTATCAAGCAGTGTTCCAAATAAAAAGGGCATCTGTCACTAAAATGTGGTGTCACAGTTCAGAAACATGTCCCTGGAAGATACTGCACAGTTCCATGCAGCCTCTAGCACAGAGGTGTTCTTCTCCTGCAAACTTTTGACGGCTTATTATCGGGTTTGGTAATTGGCTGAACAAGACCAACGCTGCTTTAGTCAGGTGTTTGAAAGCCCACCCACATCTCTGGAGACAACAGTGGGTGCAAATCCAGCCAAAAGCCCCAGGGACCAACCTGGCAGATTTTTCTTGATACCACCATTTCTTAGGACTGTCTACAGATAGAAAAGCAGTCGTTCACCTTGCTACCTGTCCACGTGCAAGTGGATGGGAAAGATGGAAGTCCCCATGGCTGGAGACCTCCTATGTCTCTTTGTGCAGCGCAGCACCCTTCAGCAATCAAATGGAAGCTCCTTTGGCTTTAATCCATTTTTTTTATTGAAGGCAAAGCAACCAGTGCCTTTGAGTGCAATGAGCAGCTACTCTGCTCGCTGAGACTGAAAGGGCAGCCAGCACTTTGCTCCAAGGAATGAAAAAACATTTGTCTGCCATGAAATAGGAGGAGGAAGGCTACAGCCCTTCTCTGCGAACCCCGTGCGCTGGGGAAGTATTGGCACAGAACGGGCTGAGAGAACTTGGGTTTGGCACCTTGTTTTCTCCTTTAAGTGCCAGGTTTTCTGGGTCGCCAACCACGTGAGGCTCTCCCAGGACAAACCTGGAGGCCACAGAGCACAGAGAGTCATCAGACCTCAGCCGCTCACAGACGTCTGAGCCTGTACCTGCATCCACACTCCTCACTCTGAGATGTCTGCACTGCTTGGGGTACACTGGGCTAGAGCAGCTTTTAGACCCCTCTAACACTTTCCCAACTTTCCAAATCAAATTAATCAAAACATTGCAATGCTTTCGGTGATTTAAAAAAAATACCCAAACACAACAAGCAGACGGGGCAAAGAAGGTGGTACAGTACTTGCCCCAGTTTGGAATATTATTAACTTTCATCACCTTGTACCCACAGTACTGAGGCTCAATCATTTAAACCCCTAAGGAAAATAGTCTGGGCAGGAGAATACTTCTGAGGATGACAACACTTCAAAACTCAATACTTAAGGGAATACAATGATGTCTCTTAAAAAAACCAGCTTAAAAAAAGTAAGTCTTGAGCCATACTCAAACAAGTCAGCTTTTAAAGGCTACGAGGAGAGATGACAGACTTCTAGAATGGAAAAAATACTTTAAAGGCAATATATGCCAATCTGCTTTCTGACCAGCATTCCCTTAAGAAGGCTGCTGAATTAACTGGAGACAGCTCATATAACTGGGATGCGGTTCTCTGCAGTAAAAAGGCCCTACTTTTGGCGTCTGCTATCAGATTACTCACTGTAACTGACAGCTCAGAGACCTACACAGGCATTTACTCCTGTTAAAGGGAAGAGTTTGCTCTACAGCATTACAAGAAATCACTTCCAGACCATGGGCTTCATCGTACAACCTCACAGTGTAGGGAACAGCTCATGTTTGTGTTGGGCTTGTAAGGTTTTGCTTCTTACTTTTGTTAAGCCCTGCTCGATTTCTTACTGCCCTTTCCTCCCATCAGCATCTTTGCAGGTCTGTTGCATTTCCTAAGGGGCAGGCAAACTCTTAGCTTTCCGGTACAGGAATGATCCCCTCCTTTGTTTGCCTGGATTGCAGCTGGGCAGAAATCCCTCACCAGTCCTACCTGCTCCTTGTACAAGCACCCACAAGAATGAACATTTGTGGAAGGCAATTCTATCACTTAGAAGCTACAAAATGAAAATGCTTTGATCCTAGGTAGGCAAGGAGGAAAAGCAGTTAAGAAAATCAGTAGGAAAATATAAAATGCTTAGTATACATCTTCTAAATGTGTTCTGTTCTGGAAAGACTTACTTGGCCTTGGAGATGAATTTGTAGGTGTCATTCCAGTAAGCCAGAAGATCTGTTGCTTCTTCATCATATACCCGAATATTATGGTATTCAAAGAGCCCAGGGAAAAAGTTATCTATTTCTCGAGTCACGTTCAAAATATACCGCACCCTGTGTGCAAACAGACAGCAGATAAAAATGCAGAGCGAGTTCAGAGATGTGACAGCTGCTACGTAACAGCCCTGCCTTGGTTTGCAAGTGGCAAAAACTCAAAAAGCATTTCAAGCTGCAGTCCTGAACATAACATACCTCCTTGGCAACCAGGACTTAACGCAAGGGAGCAGCAGCTCACGCAGACAAAGGGATGTGCTGAGCAGTTTAGAGCCCAACATCTGACAAAAGGGCTTCCGTCCACACCGGATAGAAACTTCCTCTGCAGTATCCCAGGTTACACCCCTTTGCCCAGCATCTCTTTTCTGAGTGTTTGTTATGCTTATGTCAAAAAAGCTACTGCCCAGACTGTTCAGTTCATGTTTGGACACTTTCTGAAAGCCCCTTTGTGAATCTCTCCTCCTGCTGCATCAACACCACAGGAGGACTGAAGGCATAAGCTCATGAGCAACGCCGTAGTTAAACAAAGGCGTGAAATAACTACAGAGAGATGTAACAGACAATGAGCCACTGGGGAGGATTTGTTTCTTATCCCTTAAATTTTCTGGAAAGGAGACTGCTCAAGAAAGCATATGGCATTGATGTGTGCTACATCCAGTGTTTTTAGCCCTGAGGGTTGCTCGTAAGATGCTTATGAATTGTACTCACGCTGGGATATCAGACACAACAAGAGCATCGCAAGGGAGTGACGTCCCTTTTCCCCAGTGAGTACAAGATCACTAGCAGTCAAGTAGGACCTGCCTGACCCAGTGAAACTGCAGCAGAGACTGAGCTGAAATGAGGAGAGTCAATTTTGCCGGGCTGATTCTCTGGGGTACTGAAGTATGCTATCAATGCAACTCAGCACAGTGATCAGGTTTTTTCCCACTAGTTTAGCACAAATAAGCCAAACTCATAAATTATGATTTAATTGCAAAATCTCGGCGCTTAGATCTACCTGGCCTACACTCTTAAGCTGAAGCCTGACAGGTAGAAAGAGCAGGAGTAAGAGGAACCCATCAGTGCTAAGCCTGAGAGTTACAGGACTTACTTCCTACTGGGCCCCACTCAAAGCAACAAATGATCTTTTACGTATTTTCCTTCCTGCCACAGTCTGGAGGTCTGGAACAACATGCAGGAGCAGAGGGCACAGACCCAATGACACAGCATCCCGTTAAGTAACTGTAGTTTTTCACTGCTTATAGCTCTGAGATTACTGATTTCCTGGGATGGCCAATGGGATGTCAGTCAAGGTCAGGGAATAAGATTGTTTTACTTTAGGGTGCCTGTTTGTGGGACATAGGGTTTGGAGGAAGCAAGAGCTTGTTCAGATCTGCAAACCCTTTAGTAAGACTCAGGTTACAGCAGCAGGTACGGAATAGAGTTTGTTGCATAGGCAAGTGTTGGGGCCAGGCTCTTGCTTTCAAGCTGATGGCCTGAAGGTACTTACCCTCTGTTCTGCAAGTCTTCCAAATTGGAGGCATTCCATTCGGAGCCCTGCAGGGAAAACATGCAAAGGGACACATCAGCCAGAAGGAAGGCATGGCAAGAAAACTGATGAAGGGAGGGATTGTGGGCAGTGAACTGGAGGAGGAAGCTGGCCAGCCAAGTGTTGGAGAGCCAGGAGTCTTTTGAGTAAAGGGGCACACAAGAGTGGGAACAGGGCTGATGTTCAGCCCCTTATCTCACCCCATTTATCAGACCTATTCTGAAGCAACAAGCAGTTCTGCAAAGCAGGAGCCGAGCACCATATGCTGGCACTTCTTACAAAGCGGTGACAAATCAACCTCAGCAGAGACGAGACCACTCCACCCTTTCCCTGGAGGCTGCTGCCAGCTTTACCCCACAGAAGAGAGACTGCCTGCATTTAAAAATCATCCAGGTGCTGTTTATACATGAAACCTCTATCTTACACATCAAAGGCAGCAACACCATAAGTTCAGTTGGGTTACACCTCTTCTCCCCATGTTCAAAGCCTGGGTGAGCAGAGAAATAAACACATTTAACCCTCTTCTCGGCAGCACACACAGGGCCTCCAAGCTGCTTGCTTCCTGCTCAAACACATAAACCCTGACTCAGAACAAAACCACTCAGACAAAGGCTTCCTCCTAAATTTAAGGTGCACAAGCTATCTGCTTCCCTGTCCTAAAGCAGCTCCTAAACAGAAAGACAGTTCAGATGAAGAAGCAAGCAAGAGGGACCCAGGCAGCACTACCGTCACCAGCAGAACAGCACTGCTCATGGCTGCTCCCACATATCACCCTGGGGCCAGGAGATGCATAGCCAGGGTGAGCAGCCCTTGGAGCATAACCCACCTGCAAACCCCATCAGCCTGAGAGCCAGAATCTCCCAGTCTTGCAGAAGCAGCAGCGTTCCACCCAGAGGATGGGCTGCTGCTTGCCCCAGCAAGCGTGAGTCGGCACCCTGTGTCTGAGATGGGGGAGCTCCAAGAGCTCTGACTCACAGACACACACTTGCAGAGAAGTCCTGAGCACTCCCAGCCTGTGCCCAGATGGGCACACACAGAGGAAAGGACTGTGTTACTGTCCTGGTACCTAATGGGGAGAAGTCAGTTATCTTGTCTTGACAGTTCAGCAATACAACAAACAAAAAGCAGCTGCTTCTTCACTGATCTAATTCCTAAGAGAAATCATCGTAATGAGGACACTATTCAAGGATCAGCACATATGGGGCTCTGAATTTTGAGCAGAACTAAGGGACAAATGTCACATACCATGGTAACCCAGATTTCAACAGAACCCACTGCCTTCAGACACAGATCAGGTCAATCCCAGCCAAGTCCAGAGCTGTGCATGATCTCAAGGAGGACTATGAGAGTCTTGCTATTCAGTATCTGACAACAAACGTATTTTGCTCCCTGCTGTATTTACCCCAGCCAGCAAGACTTACTCAGCTTTGCACCGTTTCTTTCTGGCCAAGGGAAAATAACTTAATTCAGGCCTGGGAACCACTGGTTTCCACAGGTATGGAGAACAATGCTGCTGTGGTGAAAGCCCTTTCTCTTGTCCTTTGATCCACAATCACCAACATCAGCAGGTCTCTTATTTCCTGCTTACTTATTTTAGCATTCCCTATGTGGGATCCCACAGGACTCTTGCCTCCACCTGGAAGGAAATAGCTCCGTCCCTCCCAGAGACGTCACTATGACTTTGCTTTGCAGTATTCACACTCCTGAATTATGCTGGTGCCCAGCCCCAGCAGCACTGTGCCTCACCACAGAGAGCTGCCTCACAAATACTTCTATTCCACACATCAGCCACAGGTTTTCTCCTTGGTGCTGCCTGCAAGCCTTGTTTTAAAGGTCTTGCTCCCGTTAAATGCTCTCAGAGCCCAGACTCCAAGTTCTGTAGCAGACTGAACTGCCTGTACTGCTTTAGACTAGCACTGTAAGGCTGTAGCAGGCCTACCTTTCCAGAGAACAGCCTGCCAAAAAAAAAATAATAATAAATCCATTACATTGTAGGTACTTTAAGTTTCCTGGCTCTACCCCATCACAATTTCTTGGGAGTGCTCACATTAACATACACCATCCCTTCCGAGCCACGACACTATGCTTCAGAAGACCGGGAGAGGCCCTCTCCACTTGGAAAGACCAGCCAGTCCAAGAGGAATGGCTTTGTTTAAAGTTAAGTCAACCTCACAGGCTAGAACAGTCCAAACAAACCTGCCTCCGTTGCTTCAGGGCTGGGAAATCCAGCGGAGTGCTGACTCACCAGAAGGAGGTGCAGTAATTAAGACAGGCCCCAGCAGCAATGAAAGGCAACTCGGCAAGCAAAACATTAAAAGGTGAAATGTTTATGTTTCCTTAAGTGACTTAGCTCCAGGATTCTTCGTTAAACTCCTCTGTTCCTCTTGGATCAAATGAACTCAAGAGCTTTCCATGTTACAAGAGTGTCATTCCATCCAAATGTTGCAGGGCTCTCCCCAAGAGCTCCTCTCCCTCTTTGCCATAGCGATCCCTTCCCAAACACACAAGTACTCCAAGAACTTGGTGTGTGAGTACCCCGGACAGTTAAAGCTACAAAACTGGTCTTACATCAACGGAAACAGCCCTGAAAAGCCATTAGAATTAAGACTTTTCCCCTTCTATGCTGCAGTGACAGGGTATACAGCTGGGTTGGCGTTGTGTGGCAAAGTTTAGTACAGCCAAAAAGCCAGGCTGCTCTTGTTCAACATCACTAGTGTCTTCCTTAAGAGTATGTGACCCCAGGAGCAGCCAATCTCTCCTTTGGAGTTCCTCTAAGTTCCTCCAGAGGCTCATGTGTCAACCAAGACATAGTGAGAAGTGTTAGATGTGTTTATTCTTGAGTTCAGACTTACCAAAAAGACATGATCAAATATCTGCGTGGGGCTGTCCATCTGCCCAAGGATCACTATCATTTCATTGTCAATGAACTCTTTGAACTCCCGCAGGTTACACACCATCTGCATCTCCAGCTCCGTGCGTATCTGGGTGGGGAGGAGGAACACAGGGAAGCCATGAGAAGGTTTTGTTCTGGCCTTTCTTCACAGCACAAAGTACAGAGCTCTCTAGTCTGCACAAGAGCACTGCTGCTCCCTCACCACGCACCTCTTTTGATGTGATGTTCTCCAAATCTTTCTGCATCATGATCTCCCTTAACTTGGTCTTAATTAGCCGTTCCGTGCGTTCCCGCTCAGTTGGGCTATCAGAAGAAAGCAAGAGAGTCACTAGGAGGGGAAACAAAGTGGACTCATGGCACGTTTTAAACAGGTATTGTATAGACCCGATACTCTGCAGAGTCTCAGACTCACACTACTTTCCCCCAAGCTGGAGGGAATTCAGGTGACTGTAAAGCCCAGTTTAGATTCCCAGTTGTATACGAAAGAGACCAACAGAATGCTCCTAATCCATTGCAGTCATCCAGAGAACCTCTGGTATTTGGTAAAATTTAAATTGGGAAGGCTGCATTATACTCTCTGGAGCAATATCACAGCCTCCCCCTACCTTTCTTGGAAAGGTAACAGCACCAAAGCTCCTTACATGGAGAGATGAGGGCAGCTAAGCCTCTGTGCATTCCTCCAGCCTCTGCTGCCAGGGGCCTTATCACCAGCTGCAAAAATAGCCTGACTAACACCAGGGGAAGTTGCAACAGAGCAGCAGCACCAGAGCCATCTCGCCCATCCTCTTTAGAAGGGACTCAGCAGTAACATCTCGCACCACCTTCCCCTCTCTCTGGAGGGCTGCCAGGATGGTGCCTGCACAGACGCTTCTCTGCTTTACAAGGGTCCAACTGGTGGGTCACAAATAAAAATAATGGAAGTTCCCGGTCCTTTTAACCTCATGCATTATTTCAGGACTCAGTTAAGTGAATGTTGCCTAGGTGTCCCCAGGAAATCATTCAATTCCTGCCACCAGGCAAAGGGTGGGTCACGTAAAATTGATATATGAAAAGCTACCAGAGAATATTAATCTGACAGCCTGCCAAAACTTTTCAGCCGCTCTCCTTGTACATTAAAAAACCATCAAGTGTGAAGACGTGTTCACAGCTGAGCAACTGCTTAGCATTATTATTCACTCACTGAACTCCAACAACAGGAAATATCTGAGGGCATACATCAACCGATGGCACTCTTATATTGGGAAAGCAGCTGGGGCTCGTGAAGTCATTTCTTCTACTGCAAACCGGGCAACTAAGCCCTCACACTTGGCATCACATCTGGACACAGACTACCTTTGAGGTTATGTGGTATCACTACCATCAGTAATTACTAATTACAGGGCTTGTAAACTTTGAATGTTGATGCAGCCTATAAATTTTGCCTTTCCAAATTGTCTACCTATCTACCTGAGCCACTGCTTTGGACCGGATCCCACCAGATGTCCAAGCATTTGGCTGGAGACAGCTCGGGACCTATACACTGTTCCACACTTGCAGAGCTCCTCAGAATGATGAAAAACTGCATTGCTCTTTGTCCCCATTCTGAAGTGTTATCAGAGAAACGCCTGTGAGGGTGCCTGTGAGCTCACAGACTAAGTCCATACGTAAACATCTCACTTTACAGCAAAATGAACTGACTAAGGAAAAAAAAAAAAGACCACATCACTCTAAACACATGCTCAGAAAAGCGCCAGTGTAAGACCAAAGTCCAGAGAAACCTGCTCCTTGCAGGAGACATTAGGCCTAGAAATCAGAAGACAAAACCAGCACAGAGGAAGGTGTAGGTAGAAGACATCACACCCCTCTCTCACCAGTAACACGGGACCTACCTTGCAGAAGCAAAGATCTACAAGCCTAAAGCCCAAGGTAAAGAACTAAACTGAAAGGAGATGCTGGAGGAGATGCAAGGGAGCTCCCAGAGGGGTTAACCTTCCAGTGCTGGTGTCTACCTAACTAGGGGTCCGCTTAATATCTGGAACAGGAAACCCTTCCTCGTTAATACCTAATTGAGAGTAATCTCTTGTGGAAACTGTCTCCTTATATGGAGGCTGCAGTGCTTGGCAGCCAAACACTTTGGCTCAGCAGAGCCAGACCAACTTACACATCTGTGAAGAGGGCAGGCGAGTCGGGCCGGTGGGACTGGACATCTTGCATGGCGTTCCACTCATTGACCGATGACTGGTCGGAGTTAATATGGCTCTCATAGTAACTGACCCACGTGAGGAAAAGGCTCCCTGGGTAGTAATTGTTGCTCCGTGCCACCTCACAAGCCTTATGTAGACTCTGCAGAGCAGACCTGGAAAGGGAAAAATACTTGCAGGATTCTAATTTCTTCCTCAAGGCTGGTATCGAGCACAAAGCAGCAGCCAAATCCAGGATGCTGCTCACACATCCCATCAGTTGGTACAAATCCCGGTGCTACACACCACAGCCCCCAGCACCAAGCAGGAGGGCTGTCCTGAAAGGGTGTGGGGATAACCACACGCTGCAAGAGCTTACATGTCTTCACTGAAGTCTGCCAAGAAAAGGCTGGAGAGCAGCAAAGGTGCCACAGCTCAGAGGGCAGAGGTACCTCTGTCTCTGGCTCCAAAACCGGCTACAACTACCTAAGCTGTAAATAAGATGCACAGAGTTTGTGTCCAAGACAGGGTGCTCTGACAGCTCCTACTGCACCATCAGCTCCCCTGGGTGCAGGGCAGGGACACCCAGGAACCAGCCATGGAGAGCAGCACAACCAAGGGCTTCGGACTTGACTTTAGTGAGGTGTTTAGGTGTCCGGCCTCTCTCGCTGCACGAGGGATGTCAGAAGTTTCTTCAGCTGCTGCTGGGAAACAAATCCCCCTCTCCTATTTTTAGCTTATTTTAAATCTTTGACTGGGATCAGAAGGATCCAGGTCAAAATCACTGGGGTGACACAGTAGCATGACACCCTGACAGGCGATGTATTTCTGCAATGCAAAGAAGCTGGAGCCAGAAATACTTTCATGGCCACTACACTCTTGCACGAGCCACCCTAAAAGGAAAGAAAAAATGCAGGCAGCTTTTCTTCTTGCGATCACAATGAACATGTCTCACTGGAGACAGAGATTTCTAACACATGCACAGCACGGATTTCCTTATTTACGACAAATAAAAAAAATAAAATGTATTTCATACACATGCTCAAAGCAATTTTGCTTTGAAGACATTCAAAGCAGCAGCCCTTTGCAAGAAAAATTACCCTATTCCTTCCTGCCCCCAGCTGAGAGGAGTTGTGGCTGCAGCAATATTATAAACTCACTGCTGTACGCCAGCACTGGCACATTAGTTTCTTCCTTGGGTATCAAACTTCCTTCCCAGTCTCTGAAGGAGACTTCTGGCTCAAGAAGGTCTCAAGATACCAATAATGCAAAGCAGCCACCTGCTTTTTAAAAGCTCAAGCAGCCAAAACACCTTGGAAAAAGGATCACTGGGACAGATTATAGTAAGTACTTACCACATTGCCTGTACAGACACTGGCTTGAATATATGAACCCTGTTATCTGTCGATACACTGAACCCTCTGGAGAGAGGAAAAAAAGAAAAGCACAGTAAAAACGTGTCCCAAAAAGCAACTTTTTCTGTTAATATCTGAGAGTTTGTAGCACATTAGAACAGCAAAGGAGTAGCCCTATGCATATGCTGCTGAGTTCAGCTAGCAAACAGATCAAAATAGCACGCTAAAAGCTCTAAGATAACTTTTTAAAGCAGCTGCTGTTTGGGAACGAAACTAAGACAGTTGGGACAGTGCTGGGCTGTGCTGTTTACCTTGGCAACACACATTCAGTGCCACAGCTGGGAGCAACAGAGTGCAGCTAAAGTGATCCTGGGGCAGCTACCAAGGAAAGAAAAGTCATTCCATGCACTGCACTGGAGAGCCTTTGTAACTGGCACAAACAGGAGTCTGCAAGTCAGGTGTGTATTTGGCAGAAAAACATCATTTTTATTCTACGTTCAGCCGAACGCTGCCTGCTGCAAGTGTGATGGAGGAACACATAATAGGATCCCTTTAAGGAGCTTTCACTACACACCCACTCACCAGTAAAAGCTCCTTTACTCCAGCTTAAACACACACACAAGCCACTGTCTCAGTGCATGTTTATTCACAGATAAGTCAATTATTGGTGTTCCCTGCCACAACCACCGTGATTTAGGACCTCTGAGTCTACTAACCCGACACAGGTCAACAGCAGGTCATCTGCTGGACCTGTAAGGGCTTTGCAATCATTTGAATCCTTCTCCATACCACTGTGCTGGGAGCTAACACGTGGAAACCCTCTGCTATTGACCTAGAACATACCAAAGACACTCACCCATCCCCATCCAGGTGGATCAAGGTGTCACTCCACAGCGGCAGCACCAAGCCCATGGTACAAGTGCTACTGCAGTAAGAAAGAGAAGGTCAGTTCACCTACTACAGCACCACGCTACTATTTAATTTCACAGCAATGGCTGCAGATGTTTACACTCATTAGAAACAAAATTAAAAGATCCCACTGCTGCTTCAGGGACAAACAGAGCAAGTGTTGTTCTACAGGTGTCTGGCAAGGATCACAAAACAGATCCAGGGAACTCTTTCAAGTAAGCGTAAAGGGTTAACATACACCCAGGAGAAGAGCAAACAGGGTTCAGAAGCAGCAAGCTTTGTGCAGAAGGTCAGAAGGGGCTCGCAGTCTCCAGGCAGCTCAAGGCTTTCTTTACAGATTAGTCCCTCTCAGGCTCAAGTGGTTTGGTTCTAGCTCTGATTTTGCAATCCACAGCTTTGTTTTCTTGTTTGCTCCCCAGCCCCAGTTGCTGGGAACTGGGATCAGTCCAGTGTAAAAGCAGGGTGACTGGCAGCACAGCAAGTCTGCAATCGCAGCCCATTACCCCGTTGTTGACTCCTGCCCCTTCTTCTCCTTCCCACACCTCGAGGATGAGCACAACATCCAGCAGAGATGGGCACCTCTTGGCAAACCCACTCTTCTCTCAGCTGCTTTGACCTCTTTGCCCTCACAGTCACTTGCTTTCTGTAAGGCTGTGCAAAAAGCCAAGTTAAAAGCAGAAGTCAAGCCATGGAAAAAAGAGGCAGGGGCGGAGGAACCCCAACGTGACCTGCACCAGGCTGTCAAATGAAAAAGCTGAATCTCATAAAGCTGTAAAATTGGACCATCGTCAAAGCAGCATGTTAAAGAACTGGCTTCAATTGCCTCCTGCTCTTCTGCTTTGCACTAAGTGCTCTCAAATCTCCACGAGCCCTAACACAGCCCTCACAGTTCATGAAAAGTGGGGAAAGAGGGCAAGATTTGAGGCTTCAGAGGGTCAGCAGACACGAAACCCTGTAAATGCACATGCCTGGAACGACTGGTGCCCAGCACAAGGAGACACTGCGGCACACAGCTATTTCTGTTGACAACATGAGATGAGCTCATGGAAAGATGAGTTTTTAAAAGGCTTCCCAAGGTGGCCGGGGTATTTTTAGTGATACTGTTCAGCAAGCGCTTATCAGAGACCATAGCAACAAGTCTACATGGAGTTATAAATACCAAGTGGGCTAGGGGAGGGCATATCAGACTGACCATCCAGAACCTAAGCAACTTTAGCAGAAAGCTAAAATGACCCTGCTGTGTTATTAGAGACTGAATACCAGCAAGCTCTCAGTTATCAAAGGTAGCTGTGCTGGTGTATCACAGCCAACAGCAAGCTCCAAGCTCACAGTAACCTTTGCAAGGGCAAGTTATTCTTACCCTACCGCAAGAACATCTCTGAGCTACAGGTGTGCACACACGCACAGGAAGGGAGGCAGGAGCCAGTGACAGCATCAAGCTGGTCCCCCTTTTTAGCAGGTAGCACTTGAGCATCCAAATCAAGCCACTTGAAATTAAACACGGTGGCTGTTGTGATCAGCAGGCTGTTTGGAAGGCCATTTCTTAGCTAGACAGTTCAAAAATATTTCCTAGTGACCCCGCTAACTATCTGAAAGTAATTTCTACCAGCTTGGGTCAGTAGCAAGACTCACTCCTCTACCAGTTGTGCTAGAACGAAGCATGTGTATGAAACCTTCCCAAATCATTTTAATATCCCAGGTTTTTCTTTCCCTGCATAGGCCAAGACTTACTTACAATCCTTTAAAAGGGCCATGTGCCTACCTGCCCCCTCCAAAGTTCCCAATTTCCTTTTCTGAACTTGAAGTTGCTGGGAGTGCTGCCTCCCGGCTTACAGTCACTCCAGCAGCAAAAGCTGCTCCCTAGCCACATTCTGCAGCCTTTTAGAGAGGTCAGCAGCAATTTAAATGAAGCAAAAGCACTAAACATCAATGACATGCTGATGTCTAGGGAGAATACACGTTGTGTGAGATCTGCCATCGGTGACCCTGACGCTCCCATCAGGTCCTTTGTGCCATGACCTTGGCAAGAGGCTGCCTGACAATCGCTTTCTTATTAGCTGCTCTCCTGAACCTTGATTTCCAGCTTCTCTAATTGTGGCTTTTTCTTTCTTTGCATGGAAGTTGTCCCTGGTGTGCAGATGGAGGCCTTGGGGACCACAACATTCAGAGACACTTAAGGGCACTTAGCATCCTCACACAAGCCTGAGGCTCAGAGCTGTGCTGTCATCTTCCATTTTCCACCTCCTCTCAAGAAATGAAAGGGAAATTCTGGATCTCAAGAAATGGCAAATCCAAAGCAGTCTATCCCCAGAAAGCACGAACACCAGAGAATGGTTTCTACACTTTACTCAACACATGGCTGAACGCAAAGATCTTTCCCAACTGGATGTTGCAAGTACCTGTCATTGGAAGAGAAATCCATTCCTAGGACAATGCTCTCTTCAGTGTCTTGTCTGCCGTTGGTGGACACCACTACCATGTATCTAGTGCGGTTCTGGTAGGTACTTTCCAGTCTTACAGCCTAAGGAAAGGAAGAGGAGAGGTCAGCATTGTGGCCAGCAAAACACAGACTATTACCTTTACAAGCTGCCTTTTCATGCTGAGTGAGAGGCGCAGAAGCGGTGCTGCAGTTTACACTAGTATGGATGGCCCATACTTCTCAGCTGGACAATCAGCAGAAGAGGGACAAGTGACTTAACTCTCTCACACAAACACTTTCCTCCAGAGCTGGGATGCTCCTGGTGCCTCTGCACACCTTACTGTAGGCCTGCTCTGCCCCACCACGGTTGTGTTTTAACTGGCAGCCTACAAGGTTGGCTGCCACAGTCCTCTGACTGGTCCCAGTCTGGTGAGCTTCATGAAGAATTACACGTTCAGCAAGACAGATGGGCACTGAACGTGCTGTTTACCTCTCAGAGGGCTTTTGCTCAAAGAGCTGGGGCTTTTCTTTAAACTACTATGTGCTACAACAGCTCTAAAAAGACTCTGCCACCTTCCCAGGCAACTGGACAGACAACTAGGACCTAATTCATACATTGTTTCCTGCTGGTCCTTTGAATTCTTCTAGCAGCTTGCCCAGCAGTGAAGCAACCTTACTGCCTTACACCCGGCAGGGAAGATTTCCCTATGACTAAACTGCACCCATGGTTGGATTCAGATTGCCCAGAAACAGCAAAAGTTATTGTGCCTCATTGCTCCTGCCATAGCCAAACGTAGCCCAGTACCAAAAGAGAGATCTGGCAGGACTGGAGGAGGCCTGAACTTCACCCCAAGCTCCCCCAAATCAACTACTACTGACAGCATTCAGAAAGCAACAGTGCAGCTAAGGTTGTGAATGTCAAACCAACACTGAAGCTCCTGAGAGGCTACACCCAAGTGTGATGCTCCTCCAGAAACCATGAGGAAGCCACAACTGAAGTGACTCCAGCCAATTTTCTCACAGACAGACTGCTGGTTAGGGAAGAGCCCAGGCCAGGGAGCCCAGTGTTTTAGGTTTTGCTGATAAACATCTGCAGCCTTTACTTGCAATGCTTTCTGGACTCTGTTCCAAGCCATTTGCAGTTATTTTAGTCACAGGAGAAACTAGGACATCCCTAGAAAGGAAGTGTCTTAATTATGCATACTAAATCTTAACTTTAGACAGCTTAATCCAACCCCAAGATGCTGTCTGGCTTCAATGTTTACCTTATTGTTAAACTTGAACTTTGAGCAGGGCCTACAGAGGGCAAACACAGGCCAGAAGGAGCCGTCACAGCCCAGTCTTGCCCTCTGCTGTGGACAGGCACCTGCCTGCTGCGACAGGACCCAGTTGCTGAACTCCCTGTGCCCCAATAGTTGAAGCTCAAAGTTTGTTCAACACCCTTCACAAACTGAACCTGAATTCCTCAAACACCAGCAGCCCTCCCGAGCTACTGCTTGTGTAGACACTTCTTGGTGGCCCACTGCAGTTCATGGGTCAGAGAGCCCAGTTTAAACAGTCATTCATCCTTAAAAGAAAAGGTCACAGAATAACTATTATGTGGGATCTCTGAGGAGCAGGCTGTTTTTTCCCCAATATGCTTCTTTGGTTCTTTCCAACTTGGTCTTGAGGCCAGATGAAGCCCCCTCTGATGTCCTCACACCTCGTCTGTTCACAAGCCAATAAGTCTCAGCCACAAGATGCGGCGAGAGTCTACAACAAAGGTTAAAACAGCACATGGCAGTTGAAACACAGCTTGCTATTTCACCTGAGTGCTCTATTGCAGGAGACTATGCTGAGAGTGGCAGGAAAAGCTTCCCAGTGGCGTTGCAGGAGCAGCAGCTCTAGTGATGGGGGCAGAACAGCAAGTGCAGGCAGAAGGCAGTGTTGACTGCATCTTCTGGAGTTGTCCAATGGGACCAAAGACTAACAGAAACTACCCAAATGCTGATGCCAGCCAACAGATGTGCTCCATACAGCAAGAGAGACCTGTGCCCCAACCCATCTCCTTAGGATAAGTCATGCTAAAACCAGCCTTATTTTCCTTCTTGCTCCTTGAGTCACTGGGATTCCTTTAGGAAACACGGAGGATCAAAGTGGTCAGGCCTTCAAGGTGTGAATTCTGCCAAAGACGGTTGTTTCTACAACTAACCACTTGTAGCAGAACAGAAAGGGTGCTCTTCAACCTAGAAGAGCAAGCAATCACCAAGGTCTTGGTGGTTAAAGTCATTAACTACATGAGGAACTGAACCTCAAACAGAAACAAAGACTTGCCTGTGTCTGGGGCATCCACACTCAAGCTCTGTCCTGCTTCTCTTGAGGACAGTCCAGCAGCAAGAGGATTAATGTAATCTAACTTACTTTGCTAAACCAATTTGGCCAGTACTAATGGGAAGCGTGGCCTTAATGCAAGACCTTTGAGAACACGGCGAGACAAACAGCGGCCAAAGGTCACAGCTTCCAGTCACTGGGGTGGGATTTTTAGAGGACCAGTCACAAGAAAGAGGGCATGGTTTATTGTGGCTCTCCAGATCCAACATTTATGCTCTTACTACAAAGCGAAGGACTGGGACTGAAGCAGATGATGAGTTTTGCTGAATTTACTAGAATAATAAAAGAGCAAATTTGCCATTCTTCTAAATCAGCCAACCTCAAAAGTTACTACTAGTACTCCAACATGCCCATCAGCTCACAAATTGGTCTCTAACCTTTTCATTAAGCTCTAGTTCATGTGCTCATCCAACAGTAGGAACATACCAAGTAAGTGGTCTGATGCCTTTTAAATGAAGATATTTGAAATCCCACTCAGTCAAGGGAGTATGGCCTAAGTTCAGGGACTGTGATGAGCTGGAAGATTCTTTCTCAATAGCTCATCTACACAGTGCTATCTTTCTCCTCAATTTGGCCAGGTTATTTACAGTCTCTTCATGAAAAAAGATGTCTGTAGTCCTTTCAGGGCCAGCAGAACTTTTCCTAGTTTTAGGCTCATCTAAACACAAGCCAACTTCATCTTCTGCTGCATTCCTGTTCCATAGAGGTGTGATGCAGTATCTTACTAGCCTTTAATGAACAACACATTCCAAGAGCTAAATTCATACTGACCTTTCCATCTTTTTCATGCTATAGGAGAGTGTCTCATACAAGAACACATTTCTCATTGGGATATTTGAATTGAAAACAAAAAAGGTACCCAACTTGCTGAAGTCTTTTACTATTAAACACATATAATGAACAAGTCCCTGCTCTGTTAAGCTACAAGAATATGATCAATCAGTTTGCACATTTTTAACTCATTTTCCTCTCCTTCTTACACTGGTACCATTGCTCTAATCCTCCTTCCATGGAAGGCTAAAAACCCCTGCCAATAGCTCCAACAGAAGCAAGAGCTGTTCCAAATTTCAAGTGTAGGTTTATAGAGGATTAGATTCCTCTGCTGCCCTCTGAGCTGTGAAGTCTGCCCTCCGAATGACAGCAGCCAACACAAGAAGAGAATGCATTTCTCTCAGCACTGTTTATATTTCAAATCTCATTTGTATTTACTGTTTTATGAGAGAGTCTATTGCAGCTCTGCACACCCTTCGTTCGTCAAGAATCAATTAAATTCAAGTAGACTATCGAACTTAACCTCATGCAAGATTTCAGCATTCCAAATGTAGCTCTGAACAAAAGGGTTTATGTCTCAGCCCACAAAGTCCTTATTCAGCTGTTAAGGCTAATTTGTCCCAAATCACACAATGTAGCCAGTGATATTGCTGAACAATGACTTGTTCAATAGCTTCCAATGTTCTAACCCTGGCTCAGATTCTGCAAAGCATCGAGAACCCCCACATTCCCATCACTTTCACTGCAATTTCAGTGACAGCAAGGTGTGCCTGATGAAGTTTAGGAGCAGGTCCTTTTCTTTGCTTACAACAAATTATTTTCTGTGGTCACTCTTAATGTCAGAGGATTCCACAGTAATCTTGGCTGTTTCCTAGCTATACTCATAAGATCAGTCTGGCTCCAGTACAGTTCAGGAGGATTCAGCAAGCCAGAGGTGCCAGAATAACACTTCTGATGCTGGGCATATGTTGCTAAGAAGCTCCAAGACAACACAGGAAAGAAACTTCAGGCTACTGAGTGAGGAGAGATGCAGATACACTCAGTCATGCCTGACCTTCTAAAGTACTTCATTATGTCCTAGACAAATTCTTCACTGCTCTTCTTTGGCTTCTGGAGATCTTTAGGACAGCGTACCAGTGCTTACAGCAATGTCTAGCTTTTATTACATCATTATAGGAGGTAATAATCCAGAAAGGCAGAAGACAAGGTGCATACCTACATGGGGATCCTACATGCTCCTTCCTGATGAGCCATGGCCTTTTGGGATGCAAGGAGTTAGGAGAGGAGAGCAAGGAACACAAATGAACTAACATGGAAGGGTGAGTGTTCATACTGGTCAGACATACGTCGCCTACTCTTGATTTAAACAGGACACCAGACTAATTTACCCAGCCTCTCTGGTAATTGCTACAGTACTTTTTGAGAGCCTAAGTAGTCAGTACTTGGTTCAAAGGCAGTCTTCTAGCCACTCAATTTGTCTCACTGAACAACGAAATAATCGGGCCTTGCATAATTAACTGCTTTTCTGCCTTTGCAGTTGCAACGAAGACTCCCCAAACCCGCTTATGAAATGCTCAAACGTAACACAGATCACTGCTTTCATGAGTTGCCCAGGTGTGTTTGTCAAGTGGAACTTAACCTTTATAGTTGTTAACAGCAGATAAGCAAAAAGCCGGCCTACCAGTCTGATGTTGTCTTCTGGGCGGAGCAGTATGAACATGGCCTGCAGGTGTTGCTGGAGATCCCCTGCAGGCAAGAAGGAAAGGTAAATGCACAAAAGTAACTTCAAATCACATGCAAGAGGAAAACGTCCAAGAAGCCTGACACGTCACCGTGAGCGTTGTCACTTCCACCCACTCAGTGATGACGAAACTCCATCTCTTTGGAGGCAGCTGCTCTTTGCTCCATGTGCTCACCTGTTCCCGTGTCCTCCCATACTCTCCTGCTAAATCCTCTTATCTTTTCAACTGGAATAAAAGGCGTCTCACTACTCTTTGTTCCTTTAAAAGACAAGGCAAACTGGGTAGAAACAGAGCTCACCCCGTGCTTCAACACCTCATTCCACCACATGCTTCAAATCAGGAATCTGCCTTTTTTTGGGTTTGTTTTTTTTTTTAAACCAACTCATTACTGAGTGCAGAACAACGACCCAGATAAAAGTATCCCCTCTGAAGTGAGATTTAGTCTCATGTTAGAGAACCACGTGCCCGCGTAGGCTTACCTACCACCCCCCACCCCAAAGCGGCTAAGAATTGCCACCTGGAAGATCAAGCAGCTACAATTTTTCCTAAAAAATGGTTGCTAGACTTTTACTGTGAGGCTGAGACAGACAGAGAGAGAGAAAGACAGACAAAAAAAAAAATAAGAGTCATGCAGTAACTTTAAAGTATAAAAAAGTAAAAGGAGATGAGTGTTCCAGGTTCCTAAAGCATCAAGCATTTGAAAGACAAGTGCGATACCTTCCGGGTGTCAGCAAGGGACTGTTTTTTTCCAATCACTACCTGGAAGATTAATCTGCATTCCCAGAAAGAGA
Source organism: Nycticryphes semicollaris (assembly GCA_013400055.1). Taxonomy (NCBI): domain Eukaryota; kingdom Metazoa; phylum Chordata; class Aves; order Charadriiformes; family Rostratulidae; genus Nycticryphes; species Nycticryphes semicollaris. Next base: position 314,889 of record VXBJ01006734.1, on the reverse strand, counting down.
GTGCAAGGCTGCCAGGTGGGTGGCACAGGAGGGGAAGAAGAGGAGCCTTTGCTCTTCCAACCCTCTCCCGCCGAAGAGGGGAAGCTCGGTTTAGGCAACGCTGTGGGGAAGAGCATGAACGCTGGAGCAACTGTTCAGCGCAAGTGGCGAGGGAAAGCATCTTCTAGGAAGGTGGACTAGCCTTCCTGATCCCCCTTTCTCATTCACTGGAGGTGCTAGAATCTGTGCTACTTCATGGACTTTCAGAAATAAGGAAGCCTTGGGCACAGAGCAGCATCCACAAGTGTCACGTAAGAGAAGGGGAAGAAGAAAGGAAATGCTGGTACCAGCAAGAGCTTGGTACCCAGTTTCCAAATCTTTTTTTATAGCTGGTGAAGAGCAGGGCTGAGGGGCTGCTGCAGCCTTTCTCCTGAAGGGACAGGGTCAAGGTAGCGTGGGGTGGGCTACTCATTCCCTGTTCTCCTCTTCCTTCCTGTAACACATTTCAGCATATGGAGAATGAGTCAACGCCTCAGAACTACATTTTAACTGGGAGGTGGGAAAAACTGAGGCACTCTGCAGTGCTAGGGAAGTCACATACAAAGTATCAGCAGTGACAAGCACCTGAGGCTGCTTCCTGCCCAAAGACATTGTTCCCAACACTGGAGCGGCCAGCACATGCCTCCCTAAACAGCAATTATTTAGGGAGATAGGCAACACAGGAAAGGTCAGCTCATCCATCCATTGTCCTCCCAGGGGTGCTGTGGGAGACAGGATTTCCCCACGTCAACACCAGTGCAAGCTCCTGGCAACGCTGCTCAGTTCCAGCAAGTTTCAGCTGCTGGTGTGGTGGGAATCACCGAGAACTGGACTTAACAAGCAAAAGTCCTTCTGCTTCAGGTGGCATCGCCTGCCTGTAGCCTGGAAGAGCCTGGCAAGTATTTGACTCATGAGGCATTCACACATCTTAGGCAGCTTCAAATGGAAGGTGAAGAAATGGAAGAGAAGGCTCCGGGGAGACCTTATAGCAGCCTTCCAGCATCCAAAGGGAGCCTACAGGAGAGCTGGAGAGGAACTCTTTGTCAGGGAGTGTAGCAATAGGACAAGGGGTAACGGTTTTAAATTGAAAGAAGGGAGATTTAGATTAGATACTAGGAAGAAATTCTTTGCTGTGAGGGTGGTGAGACACTGGAACCAGCTGCCCAGAGAAGCTGTGGCTGCCCCATCCCTGGAGGGGGTCAAGGCCAGGCTGGATGGGGCTTTGAGCAACCTGCTCTGGTGGGAGGTGTCCCTGCCCAGGGCAGGGGGGGTGGAACTCGATGGTCTTTAAGGTCCCTTTCAACTCTTACCATTCCATGATTCTATGCTTTGCCTCAGTTTTACCCTCCCCAAAGTGTAACAGTTCCTATCTATAGTTGCCAGCAATTCAGCATTAGGAACCAGTTTAAAAAGTGAAGTTCCCAGAGTTCAAAAAAACCAAAACAAACCAAAACAAAAACCACCACCAGGACTACTGGGTTATCTCAACACTTGAAAAAGAGAGGAAGTTTCTAAGACAACCCTTTCTGCAAGGCTCAGGCAAGGAGTTCCGCTATCCCTCATCCTCAGAAAGTTTATTGCTCTCCTCTCTGGTCCCCAGCCCTCCCTGCCAGCCTTGGGAGCTCCAGAGCTGGAAAGTAAAGTATTGCTTCCTTGGCCAGCTTTAATCGACTTGCAGCATTTCCAGCCCCAAACACACAAGGCATTTTGTAAGCTTCCTGGATTAAGTAAAAGCAAAGTAAAGGTTTTAGCATGCCAGAATCAGCACAAAGATATCACATCCTGTCCTGTGAAGAGCTGTCGGCCTCGCTGGCATTCACAGCACGGCTGCTGCTTCCTATCACATTGTCCAGCCACCAGCAGATGCTTTTGTTTCCTTGGAGCTGGCAGGGTAGGTGCAAAGCATCAGCTGGGGCGGGATCTTAAAAGTGATTTACAGTATTCCAGAGATGGCAATAGCCCCAGGAAATCTGCATCCATTCCTGGCCTCATCGGGAGCCCAAAAGCAAGCCCACCAGCCCACACAGAACACAGCCCGTTTGCCAGGGGGCACAGGACCGCCCGGTGAGAGAGCCTTATCTAGTCAATCTGCCAACTTTTCTATTACTGAAGATGATACCATCCAAAGAAATGGGTGCGGGCATTAATTATTTCCTGTTACACATTTACTCCTTCTGCTGGATTCTAACACTTCCTGATGAATTAGAAAGGCAGGTCAGAAAGGTTCGTCAACCTTCCTAGAAAATCGTAGCCACTTGAAACGCTATTGCATCCATAGGCAGCAATTTCATACTGGAAAGGTATGTCCGCTCTCCACCCCCCCTTCTAATTTTGTGTGCCAGAGATAAGTCACGACACACACACATGGGAATGAAAGTTGAGCAGGGATTATCAGAGCCCAAGAAAGGAGACCATTTTCTTTGCCACGCGCTCTGCCAATGACCGATTCACCCCTCCGAGCCGCCCTCTCTACATCACTGTTTTAATTTTGGTGGCACAGATGTTTTGCCCAGGAAGGTGACACATTGATCCCTCGGGGTCCGGTCTGGTGGCATATATTGTACTTCAGAAAAGTTCACAGAAAAGACAGAGGGTGCACACTCACACAAAGGTCTCTTTTGAGTGAAGTCTCCAAGCACCATTAAAAAAAAATACTGTAGTATTTCCATCATTTGACAAGCAGGGAAACTGAGGAAAGGACAAGTACTGCTGCCTCATTAAATCTCACCCCATAAACTGAAGAGACAAGAATAAAAAGCCTCCCAAGAACAAAAATCCATCCCTTAGGCAAGCCTGCCTCTTAAATACAAAATGTCTTGCTGTAAGCAATTACAGCACAGCAGATTTGCTTTCTTGGCAACCTGGCTTCTAGAAGCTCTGGGCTGATTAGACAAGCGACTGTTTTCCACCAACATCTCCAGACCTCACCTAAGCTGGCTGTGAGCAAGTAGATGAGGCAGCCAGAGAGACTCAGAGCTGTCCCCATCCAGCGTGTCCCCTCTGCAAGGCAAAGCCAGGACAGCCCAGGACCTGGGCTTCAGTTTTGCAGAGGAATTTGGAGAGAATAAAAACCAAGGTAGGCCAAGATAAGTTTTTAAAAGACTGCTGACTCTGCTTTCATGCTGAAGACCGTTTCACTTCAGTCTCAACCAGAAACGCCAGCTTTAAATTAACTTTATTTTCTTTTGAGATGTGGTAAATAATGCACCTCATTCAAAGCAATTTGGGTACTGTGAGTGGAAGTATATAATTAATTGTATTTTGACTTGAACATTCTATCAAGATGTTTGTAAGCGGATTTTGAGGTGGACCAGTCATCAGGTAAGTAACTGTGAGATGCAGAGTTGGATGACAGTCTGATGGTATCGAAATACAAAGAAATCTATGCCTGAAACCAAACCAAATCACCTTTTGGGGGGCACATTTTTGGCAAAGAAAGTTGACTCCAGCCTCTCTTGTCTGTCCCAAAAATCTGAAGGTCTCAATGATGGGTTTTTTCCTGCCAATTTTTTAATGGAAGGGGAAAACCCCACACTATCTGAGACCTGTAAAACACCACAAGTGAATAAGCACCATACACACAAGAGAAAACAACCTACCCTGAAATGTTTGAGTTTCATTATTCAGACTGACTTTTCAAACAAAGAGTCAAAGTAAAAACACAAATCAAACTTTCAGCAGATAAAGGGGGCGGAATTACGAGTGACTTGTATTATTCACTCTGCTCACATGTCTGAAAAGTCACACTGGCTTTGCTCAGAGGTTTTTTTACCCACCACGTAGAGGTAAGTCTCCCTTTCTTCCATCATAACCAGTTACTTTCGGATCTGGAAGTTCAATTACTCATCCCGTATCACAACCTCAAGTTTCCCAGCGCAACGCGTGAGGGTTTTGCTGGCAATTCTCCAGCCCTTCTCTCATACAACCATCACAGGATGGCGTTTTGGGAGGCAGTTGTTATCAATTCTCTGTGATGTCACCATCACTGCCCTGATGTCACTCATCTGTTTTGATTTTGCACGTTAAACAAGAGAGCACCGAGATATATGTATTTTTTTTTCTATCAGTATTAACGTGGCAATCTTGAGATTGGCAGGTCTCGCTTTCACACACACCCGGTGTAAACAGAAATGCCTGTCATGGGGTGAGAACGAACCCAGTAAAGGCAGACTGGGAGACCAGAGGGAGCAGACAGCCTCGGTGGTGGGACACAACGTGTTACCTGCGTGCTTGTTGCGCCGGTGACTGATCCTGGGAGTAGAAGACCCATTTCCTCGCGGCAGGAAGAGAGCTGCACCTTTCACTGTCAGGAAGCTTTCGCTGATGCTGAAAGGGAAGAGGCGAACAGTGAGTAAGGAAAACTCTGTATTGTCTTTAAAAGGGGAAGAACAACAGAATGAGGAGGTTCAAGGCTTTGAATGCACGCTCTGTTCTTTTGCAGGGAAGCGGTTTAGCATGAATAGTTTTGTTGGTAAACAACTTCCACCCCATGTAAATATTGCAAACATTCAAAGCATAACTTGAGAACAACATGAACAGAGAAACACCAAAAAGCAGAATATAGGCCTGGGTGCTGCTCTGCCTGCAGAGGTAGAACCCGAGCAGGCAGAGGGGATTAACCTATGGCTGTATTTTCGATTTGAAACTCAAGATGAGAGATCCTCTAAATGGCGATTAACACAGCAAGCCCACGCATCTCTCTAATTACTGCTTCTGTTAACCCTGTGCTTTGTGGTTCAGACACAGCTGATGCCCTGCAGAAACAAATGTCTCCCTTCAGCAGTCAGCCAAAAGAAAATTAGTGTACATAACAGATTAAGAAATCATGAAACTACTGTCTAGGAGTCATATGATGATTAACTCTCAAAGTGAATTAACTAAAAGCAAAACTGTAAAGCTGCTGAATTCAGACATCACTCACTGCCTTGATTTTGCCCTTTCTGTAGTAGTCACACAAAGAGAGAGGTTTGCAGAACAAAGAGTTCTCAAGTTCTGTGAAAAAGCTGATAGTTCAAGCACATCTTCCAGCAGTTTTCTTAGAGATGTTGCAGCTCACGAGAAAAAGCAAGACTCGCTACAGATTTCGCAATTAAGCCATCCTGTTGCATAGTTAAGGGTTCCTGCTCTTCTCAGAACTGGTAAGATAGTCATACATGCTTTGAAGAAAGCCAGAAACAATTCCACAGTCAACAGGATGGCTGATGAATATGATAAGACAGGATGGGAGAGTCCCTGGCATCGTGCACCCCAGCAGCTCCATGCCTTGAAAAAGACATTGGCTTGTTCTCTTCAACTGAAGAAGAGACTAGGAACTTATCAGTTCCTTTCTGGGCTTAAACAAACACCAAACCTGATTATTTACTCCCTTCCTTTAAGAGATGAGGACTAGGAAATGATAATAGAGTAAAAAACCCCCGCCATATATTTGCAGAAATGTCACGGTACAAAATGCAGGTGAATGCTAGAACATGCCAAGTCCCCCCCTTCACGGCCACTCCTGCTCTGCAGCAGGAGCCCAGGGACTCCAGGGACGTGTGTCAGGGCTGCTCAGAGGCAGGCGTCCACCTAAGCACGACTGAAGACAACAGCATCACGGAGACGTCAATTGTCACTGAGAACCAGGACACAGGATGGCACAAGCCCGTGACCTTCCAGTTTCATGATTTGAGGTTGACCACTTGAACAATAGGCTTTGCTGACTATGGTTTTATAGCTACAAGAATTATAAAAGCTTGTGTTAAAGCTGGATTTCCTCCCCCCCCCCCCCCCCCCCCACCA
>VXBJ01006734.1:288351-309079 GCA_013400055.1 Nycticryphes semicollaris | reverse complement strand
TCACGCACATTTTTTGGACACCTTTCTATTTTCCTGGTGGGAATATCAAAACCACCAAAGTTCCCTGAGCTCCAGTGAAGCAGATGCACACAGGAAGACCTTATTTTTTAAGCCTGTAGCACATCCCACTGTTATGCACTGTCTGTCATAACCTCAGCACTCCTCCTCACCACCAAAGCTTCTCTCAGGACTATTTTCTAAAATTAAAACAGATGTCAAACATGAACTGGAGGCTTCCATAGAACTAGATTTTTAAAAAAGGGAAAAAAAAAAAACTAATCACTTGTCCCAAATGAAAACGGATCATCAATCTTTACCTGTGGTAAAGTTTAAAACAAAACAAAAAATAAACTTTACATTCATTGGGCACACTGAGCACAGATGCTTGCTCAGACCCTGCTCAGATAAAAATATCTGAAGGTGCTTTTCTAGCTTGTGGTGATAAACAGATCCTCTGAAAGCCCTCAAGGCTCCATGGTTTCTTAAAGTCTAAACTACAGAAAGACTGAGTTTTGCCGAAGCCATTGACTTTTAAAAAATAGATGAGCAGATAGATAAATAAATCTTTCTCCCTCACTTAGCTCAAAGATGTTTTGATTCAGCAGTGCCCTGATGTGCCAAAGAAGGACACTTCTGCTTTCAGACTGATACCAACAACGGGAGTGGGGCAAGAGATCATGCCTTGCTTTGCTGAGCCTCTCCAGGAGGCAATGAAGAGCCAGAAGACATTCTCTCCTCCCCTTCCTCTTACAATCTCAGCAGAGGCAAATGAACTTCAAGCTGCACAGGAGGAGAAAGGATTCATCAGTCACAGCCAGTTTTCACATAGTTAATTTTATCAGCAACTAATACTAGCAATCCTTTAGCCTGTGCCTGAGGTTTCCCCAGAAGGCTGAATTAGCAACTATTTTTAGTGGATAAAGCAGCATGTAGCTGGAGGGCTGGGAGGTTAAAAATCTCCTTACTTCCATCACTTTCCCTTATCACCAGCGCTTTGCTGTCAGCCACCTGCTTGGAAAGGAAACATAGGTAGAGGTAAAAACTGATTCCCATCAGATGCATCCTTCCAGGAGGCTACTTTCTCTCCTAAAGCCACCGAGAGCCTTGTTTTGGGCCACTAACCACAAGTGACCAGTTTGACTTGGTAAGGTGAAGGAAAGGGAATGTAATTTCCCATATAAAGGGTCTGAACAGCTGAAGAATGTGGCAAAGCAGATCATTCTTGTAGAGCAGGGAGTTCGGGCAGGACTCAGGGCAGGAGGTGGTCATCATTACCCTTGGGAAAAGAGCAGCTTGTCCATCTGCCAGTTAGAGCTCTGGGGACACTCACTGTGCGGACGAGGGCATGGCACGCTATCGGGCACCCACCATGGCAAAAAAACCCCCTGTAATACACAAACACACAACCAAGTCCTTGCTCTGACATTCAAGCAGTAAAGAAAATCTTGGGAGGAAAGGTGAGAAGCTTATAGGAAAGCCCAAGCAGCTGTAATAATAACTACCAGTGAAGGTTAACACCATTCTTTTGGGAAATGCTGATTCTGGGGCCTGTGATGGGCTAAAGGGACCAAAAAAATATACAGTCCCTGGCCTCACACCCCGTGTACCACCCACAGCTGGTTGCTCCATTTGGGTCCCTCCTGCCTGGATGGACCCAGCCATGATCTTTCCCAAAACCATCATATTTCAGGGCAGGATCACCTTTGGATACTGGCCCTGAGATGTAAGGGAGAGAGAGGATTTCTCCTGTAGGACACTAATAGAAGGGTCCTCTCTGAGATCCTTCAGAAATACAGCAGGCAGAAAAGATGTGTATGAAAAGAGCAATCAGAGGCTCAAAACATCTGTGGTCTCCGTAACAGCAGAGCCACGATACCCTCCACTACTGATTTTACCCCGCCGACAGCTCAGTGACTCTCAAGCAGAACCTGGGCTTTGAGATACTTCATAAAATCTGGTTTGCCAGAGCCTGCTGGAGCTTTCATGCTCTTTGAAATGATCTCCTGGAAACGGATCGGGTATTAAAAGACACTAAATGTGGTTTGGGGAGAAGTTGAGCGCAGGAGAGCAGAAGACAGGGAGCCAACTTGGCAGAGGTAACAAAGCCAAGTTGTATTTTATCCGCACACCAGGCCTGTCATCGGTCCTCTGTACTACAAGGTGGCTTTCTTCTGGAGAAGACTTACTTGGGACACATGTGTGGCAGAGTTATTAAAGCTGTAAGCGACCCCTCAGCACTGCAGCTGTGGGGAAAAGGCGGCTTCTGTTCCACATTTAGCCCCTTCACCTCTGAAGTGTAGTAGCAACCTTGAGGCCACCAGTGATGTGCTATTTGTAATTCACTGCTCCCTGGGAAGAGAACCAACACAAGCAGAAGACTTAAGCAACCCCCACAGAAATAACTGCTTGTACCCATTTTTCTCCCAGGCAGGAAAGATTTTGTAGAAATTGTAAAAGGCACATCATCAAAACTATTTAAAGCCTTTTGCACAAAAAGCACAGGCGTTCCCCTCAGAAGACCTGGTTTCTGGAGAGTGGTAACAGCACGAAGCAGCAGTGAATTCCCCCGCTCCCTGACTCGCTGCCCAGCAGCTGAGCTCCTCCTGGAAAACACTGCACGGTTCATACCAAGTTCTTATTATGCTATAAAAATCAGGAACCACAGCAAACTTACAGATGGCAAACAAACTAGTGAATGCCCTCCCAGCCGTTACCCTGCACAGCTCCGTTCATTAATTACAAGCACAAACTCCAAATAAACTGTTTTGAAGACACAAAAGAGAAAACGTTGCTGGTTTGTGGACAATGCAGTAACGTCACCCATCTGACACGATGCCCTCCACCAAAGGGGCTGCTCGGGCAGGGAGCTGTGCCACCAGGCAGGAGGTGGGTGAATCTACGTCACCCACCAGTTTTCAACGAAAAATTCTCAGCCCTCAATGTGAAATGCTCAGAAAGGAACCCTGTAGTCTTCCTTAGAAACATTTTCATAAAGAAAAAAGAGAGGAAAAAAAACCTTTTAGAATTACAGCAAGGAAAGCAAAGAGGCACCCGAACAGCTTCTGGCAATGTTTTATCCTAATGAACACTTAATTAAGTTATTGCGAGCCTGAGGATGACTTTTCAGTTGGCTCTACTTACTCATCCAAGCAGCTCCTCTACAGCAGGCTCTGTCCTGTCCAGCCCAGCCCTTAACTGGGCACTTGCCAAGTAGCACAACTGACAGAGCTGGCACCATCCCCCGGGAGGTTCAGCAGGAGAAGTCCTCCCACCGTGTCCCCCTGCACAGCGCAGAGGAACGGGCCAGTGAGGTGAGGAGCAAACCTCCTCGAGCCACCACCTCCTCACCAAGTGACACGCACGGGCAGCAACACGGGCACCGCAGGGAGGTCACATCCTCCTGTCCTGTGCCCCCCTGCGCTCAGAATAAAGGGATTTAAAAGTGACAGGATAGAGGAAATGAAGATTTCAAGATACTTCATGTTCGGATAAAAGTCCACTATCTGTATTATGTCCATTTCTCTGACTGCCTCAGGTATTAATTAAGCAGAATCCCACAGAAAGGTGCTCTGAAGCAGCATCCTAACAGAGTGAATGAACTACAGCTCAGCACCAGGAGGGCACTGGGAATTCTAAGCCAAGCCTGGATCCAGCTGGTGCTCCCCAGGACAAGAGCATTGTGTAGCAACCACGGAGGCTTCCAACTCCTTCTGCCCAGGAGGTTTTCCTAAAGGGCATCTCTTGGGACACAACCACTGCCCAGCACAAGCTCTGGAAGCTGGGGAACAACACATCAAGCTGCCTGGCAGGACTGCGCTCCCCCAGAAATGGCGTTGAGTTTCCAAGCCATCTGCAGGACATTCCCTTCCCCTCCCTCAGAGCAAAGGCAAACCAAAGAAAAGCAGAAACGCTGCCTGGAAGCAGGCAGGCAAGCCTGACAGTAAGGACTGACATGAGTTAACCCTGGTGTTGTCTAACTGGAAGCACTCAGCAGCCCCAGCCCTGAAACTGGGAAGTGTCAATGCTGATGGCTGTACCAAAGGGCTGGGGATTTCAGCTGGGGGCCAGATGCCACTCCTGTGCATGGCAAAAGGCAGCCCCCCTCTGAAGAGCCAGCAGCTAAACAGGCGTAGGACGGGGAACAGACCCCCTGTAGAAGGGTGTCTACTAGGAACTGAAAAAAAATCTTGCAAGCCCAGCTACTTTCCCTTGGTTTTAAGCCAGGCTGCTCCCTCAAGAGCCCCACAAGATTTTGCTTTACTGTGAGCAGGCGGAGCGTGCTGCGTGTGTGGGGGAATGCACACCTCTGCGCTGCACATCTCATCTGCTGCCAGCTCAGCTCTGCCATCCGCCTTTAATCCACAGGTTGCAAAACCAAGGAAAAGACCAAAATTCAGAGGCTGGCAGGAGTGGTGTAGCAGGCATCAGCACGGAGCGAGCTGGCACCATCCCCCAGGGAGGGCAGCCGGGGACACGAGAGCAAGCTCTTGTAGCGTGCCAGGACTCACCCTGCAAGAACAGCAATTCCAATGGCAGCAATTCCACCAGTGCCTGGCGTGGAAAAAGTTCCAGGAGGGCAGGCCCAGCAGCCTGCTGCCTTTCTCAGTGCCTCAAGCCATTTCCCTCCCACTCCCCTTCCCAGACTGGCTGTTTCCCTTCCTCCAGGCAGGCCCAGGGCATGGCATCACTCCTGCTCTGGGACCGGCTTGCTCCGCCAGCCCCCCACAGGCTTTACCCAGCCACAAGAAAAGTCCTGGTTAATAAAGCATCGGTCCCCCAGCCAAGGGTGGCTGGGCACACAGTTGAAGTATGTGCAGCCTGGCAGCCAAGGGCATTTCTCCATCAAACCGTTGGATGAGAGCATCACACGCCTCCAGCATCCCTGCCTGGAGAAGCGCCCACATCTTTCGCCTTCACTCCAGTTTGTTTTTCAACAAACAACACCCCCATTTCCTTTGCTTGCTTTTAAAAGCACCTGGTTTAATAACTGCCAACAGTATTAATGAGCTATATAGAGGAGAGCAGTATCTGGCTTCCAGTTTAAACCTCTGCTCTAGGCAAGGGATGAAAGCACCCATTTCTCTTCCCACAGGGGCAGATCTCAGGGCTGTGTGAAGCAAAGTAGTACCAGCCACTGATAAAAAAAACCCAGGAAACAACAGCACCCACAACAGCAGGGAAATGGAAAAGACAAGTATAACTTAGGATTGCTCTACACTGACAGCTGTATTAACAGGGTCAGCTGGAAGCACACACAGACAAGTCCAGGCCTCTCTGATATCCGAAATAGAAACAAACCCAGTGCAGAGCAAAACAAGGGCCGTGACTTACCGAAAAGGGCTCTGTGACACTGTCAACAGAGGTGACAACACTGAGGGCAGGGAGAGAAAGGGGAAGTGGTTCTCCGGCGAAAGCCGTCTCTTGCCACTCAGCACTTTCGCAACTTAAGAAACGGCACAAGGAGAAAAACAAACAAAGTGTGGGAACCTGCTCCATCTCAGAAGTTTGACACAAACTGCATTTTTAGCAACATCTGCATTTGTGCCTTTTTTTTTTTTTTAAATAAAGGAACTGTCTACAGGCTCTTCCTCTGCTCCAAGGTGGGACTCCCTGGAGAGAGAATTCAGCTGCAATGACACAGACAGGCACAATCACCCAGAGATCTGCAATGCCAATGGGAGCTCGTTTGTACTGACCCATCTACTGATCCCATCTCACCATGGCCAAGTCATCTTGTACCTTGCTTGGATCACCAATTTGGACACCTGCTGAAGCTGAGCTAAGACAACAAGAGCAACTTGTTGCCTAAAAGGTACCCAAAGTTGAGGATGATGGGCGTGAATGTGCATTGCAACTCTAAAGGCATTCCCTTTTTTAGCTCCCAGTGAGGGAAGAGTTTATGGTGAGTACAGAGGTGGTACAACTTGCAAAAGGGAGCATGGTCATGTCTGCAAGTGAAGAGCAACCACTTCAGATGCATGAAACAACCACACTCAAACACAGTTTCAGAGACTGGATCTAACCCGCCTCAGGTCACCCAACAAGGCTGTCGGGAGTGCTGATGCCCATTCAGTACCCCACCAAGTTAACAGTCTGTAAGTCAAGCCCACTACTGGAAAAAGCCATCAAGCACACGTGCCACCAGTGCTCCTTTGCCACCAGGATTGTTTGCCTTCAGCTCCAGAAAACATTTTGCAAACTTCAGAGTCCAAGCAGCTCGGGCAGCCAGGGTATGCTGTGAGAGCAGCGGCATCCTTTGGGGACAGCACAGAGGATGACAGCTCTGGGCTGAGAAACTCATCCCTGCCAGAGATGCCAGCAAGGGGAGCAATGACAGCTGCTGTTTGCAGCCCAAGTTTTCAGCCCACGCAGCCACAACAGGTCTGTGCTGTGCTGGAGACAACCACAGCCACCCGCGGCATTCCTCTGCCTCCCGCTTGCCCCCAGCCCCGCTCCGCAGGGGCGAGCCGACCTCTGGATTCCTATCGAGTGGATTCCCTTGCAGGCAGGGCTGGGATTTATTTGTTACAGGCAGGAGAAAAGCAGACTGGGCTTCATTTTACACTGGACTCCAGAAGATTTTATCATTTCTGATAAAAGTCAAAGTCCACATGGGTTTCCTTTTCCTCTCACGTACCCCAGGGCCTGTGAATGAATGAGTTCAATGAAATACAAGCTCCTACATCAAAGGCAACACAGCCAGACCCCTCGCACAGGCATCACCTACCTCCTCACCAGCCTGCCCAGCAGAGAAGCCGCTGGGAGCTCAGCACTGCCTTCCCACCCCATCCCTGCTGCCACCGGCTCCGGATGGTGTGTGACAGGGACGGTGGCCGGACGTGTTCTCGTACGGCAACGCACCCCCAGCCCTCCCCGGGTCACCTCGCGCCCCACAGCCTCAGCACAAGGACTGAGAAACCAAGCAAATGTCCCGGTGCGTGAGTGAGACGCGCCGAATGACATCCCCGCTGTGACCAGCGACATGCAGCAGGGGCAGGGAGATCCCGCGGCAGCACACACCACCAGGTAATGATTTATTTCAAGGCCCAGGAACTCGGGCACAGATTGTGTGTGATTCACCGCGGCAATAAAGGAGGAGAGGCAAGGACGGATCACACACCGAAACGTACTCATTCCCACGCAGCACAAGTGGCAGGAAACTCTACTGTCTATCCTGTCACACAACTCTAAGGGACTCCCAGCGAGCCACATGCCGGGTGGCCCACAGCCAACCTCTGAGCTGGCTTTAGAGAATCCACGGCTAAAGAAAAATAATTCCAAAAATCAACAGCAAAACAAGTTGTGCAAACAAAGCTCTGAAGTGCCCTGGAATTTGGGGCTGGAGAGAGGCACAAAAATCAGTTTTTCCTGCAGTCCAAGCAGGGCGGTCCATGTACAAGAAAGGGGGTGCCTTACACAATTAGGATGCTTATTAAGAAATTGGGGCACTTGCTGTTTACAGAAGAAACTCGATTCTATGCACTTTTTTAGGCAACAGGCCCAGACCGGAAGTGAGACCGTGAAAGGAATTTGTTTTACACGATAGTCCCCAAAGGCTTCCAGGTCTCCAAGTCAAGACATTCCCAGATTAAAGCCCCACACAACATTCTTCTTACACTATATACTGTTTAAATATCCATGGACTCTAATGGATACCATCGGGTTCATGGAGCAGGACAGTAACACCCAAGGGAACACTCTGCAACGTTTTACCACCACGTGCCGTGCTTCTGCTGTCCAAAAATGAGCCAGCTGGTGTGGTATGAACAAAATGCTGTCTGAAATATATTCTTAAAAATACTTTAAATCAACATGAGAAAACTTCTTAAGGGGAATTTATCACATGAAGGATTAGAGGGGGAAAAAAAAAATAATAATTTTGATTAGCTATCTTGAGAGAGAACACACCCCTCTGATTGACACGTACTTACCTTGTTTTTCTCTCAGAATTAACACAATCCAAGTTGATCATCTTTAACCCACGCAATAATCTCCAGAGTTTGAAAGCGCTGCTTTCATTCACAGCACATTTCTTTTTAAACCTTAAACAGTAGCTAACACATCCTCAAGCTGCTGGTTCACAACCAGCAAGCCTGAAATGCCTCTCCCTGCTACGTTTAGGTATGTTTAAGACTAGCTATTTTATGACTAATTTTTACTCCAATCTCCCTGCATGTGCAGGTGAATGATTCAGCGCCGGCACAGACTTGCCCATGTTTGGCCTGGCTGCCAACGCCCTGCAAGAAGGACCCCTCTGCTCTAAATATGACTGTAACACCAGTCAAATGAGACATCCTAAGGTCAACCAACTGTCCCTCCCCACAGCAGCCAAGTCCAGGGGCACCTATATTTAGCCAAAGAATGCCCAACACTTTAAAGATGAAAGGAGACCACTGACTTGCCTGAATCATTGCCAACGCTGGCTGTCTCCCCGGGATGGGGACAGTCGTAGCAGGAGCTGGCAAGCACCTTGGCATCAGCTCATTCAGCCCCACACACCCCCCCCACAGCCTCCCAGGAAAAACCCTGGCCTTGCAGAATGATAAAGAGCAGGACAACCATGGCCCGGGCACAGGCAGACGTCGCTCCATCGCTCCCGTCACCGGTTCTGGGTGGAGGTGGCCAGCGCCGAGCGTGGCTACGGTCAGCCGGGGAGCAGAGGTCCTGCCACCACGTGAAGCAGCCCCGTGCCAGGGCTCAGCACCGCGACGGCCCCGGCGGCAGGAGCAGGGCACGGGTTGGAGAAATTACACTGGGGGAGCAGCCTGGCTCGGATCGCAGCCTCCTTGCCTGCCCTCAGTAAATACACTAATGGACCCCTGGAAATAGAGCACCAAAACAAGGACCACTCTGTCTCCACACAAAGAAATCAATGCTGAATAATAAGCCTTTTCCTCTGTGCTAAAAAGAAGCAGATGCTTGTTTACCAAAAGCATCAAAAATCATCAAGAGGCTGTTGGATTTGACTTGTAAAAGAAAAAATAGACGGAAGTTATTTGTTCAGTATTTTGCCTTCTGCAGCACTCAGCACTTTGGATTTTCCCTCATTCTTATTGCATCCTCCCCAGATACGAGGGCTATTTGATCCCTAAATGACAGTTTCCAGCAGGAAAAGTAAAATCAGTTTAGGACTGACTGTCACTTTAGATTAGGAAGAAGGATAGTCAGCAGTAACCAGCAACGGGAGATGGTTTGTGAGCTGTTTCAGAGGGAACAGCCACACGCCAGATACCTTTCAATAGGTTTTCATTTTGAAATTGGAAGTCACAGGGAGCTTTACCTGTTGGTGCTGATACAGCCCGTAACCAGGCTATTGATCTGCTCATCCTCACAAATGCAGCAGAAACTTCATTTTATGGAATAGCAAAGCCACAGTTAAGGGAATACAAACTTTAATGCGACTGGAAATAATGACTGGAAATTTTAATCAGTCAGTAGTAAGAAAACATCAAAGACAAAGCAGCACAAACGCTTTAGAGCTGAAAGTTTCACAGATTCTGTGTCTTCTTCAATCCAAGGCAACGCTTAGAAGGATAGTCCTTGGCATAAGCAAGGTTAATGCAAAGTTCAGATTCAATTTAAATGAAAAACCAAACTAAACTGCAAACCAAAGAAGAAATTCAGCACAGCTTTGGGTTAACTGACCCAAAGCTGCAGGGAAAGGGGTAACTCAGCTTTTAGGGACAGTGTGGTCCCCAGCAGAGAGGTGACACACTGCCTCCTCCACTGGTGCTCAGGGCACACAGCCCTCCCCCCGTGCAGCGCACCCACCCCCTGACAGAAGCCAAGAAAAGCACTTCCACGTTTTGCTGGTGTAAGTGACAATCAGTCTTCCAGAGCCACCAGGAAAAGCTCTCCAAATCGGACTGGGAGATATAATTATGACGCATTTCAAAACGCAGACTCAGCATCGCTTTCCAATCCAACCCTTTCCCCTCGCGGATGTAGCACGTTCTTCCGGGAGACAACATCCCTTGTGACTCTGCTTTTTCTTTTGGCTCTCTGAATAGGGATCAGCTTACCAGGAGTCCTTTATTCCTGAAATAATTTCCATTAATCACTCACCATACACCACTTTAAACAGAAGCTGACGGACGGAGGGATGTCTAACACCACCGCAGCACCTTCCAACTTTATAAGGGCTCAAACGAAGGGCAGCCCAAGAGGTGAAAGGAACCGGGAGATTTCTAAGTAGCAGGCAAGAGAACTTCTCCAAACTGTTCCCAAGTACAGCAATGGCTTTTATACAGTTATACACAGTTACAATGTTTTTATGTATTTTATAAATAAAAGCTGGGAAGCAGTAACATTTGAAACCCACTCTCCATGATACCTGCTGACAAAAAAAAAAAGGCAAATAATGGAAAACGCAGCATCATGCACCACTTGGAAGCATCCTGCTGCGGTTCTGCATCTGTGATTCCTCAGCACAGCTGCAAATTCAGCTTCTCTCTTAGCACCTTAATGTGACTTTCAGCTAAAGGAAATGTCAGTGCTTAACGTCAAAATGCATTTCAAGGAGTTTTTAACTCAAGAGAAAAACCTCGCAAAGTTTTGCTAAGAGTCAGACTGGAACTATATTAAATAAAGTTTTCATGTACAAGAGCTTGAACTCCGAAGAGTAGAGATTCCAGATGTGTTTATCCCTGCAAAAGTCAGGTGCTAAATTTCATCAGAATTAGCACTTCAGGCAGTTTGGCAGCCAAATTTCAGTGGTTAACTCAGGTCTTCGTATTTCCTAAAAGCCTGCAAAACCCTTTAAAAACCACACATTAAAGCAGAAAGATCAACGGAATATTAAACACAGCTGAGTATCACAGACCCAGAGAAATCTCTAACAAGAACGGAGTGTACTTTAGGGAAAAGGCTCTTAAACGGCTTTTAAAAAGGCCCTAGAACAGATATTTGCTTAATTTCAAGCTGGAGAGCCTCTCATAAAACGTTTCATGATGTACTTGAAGGAACTAAGGACAAAAAAAAGTCAGTAGCATTACAGCGGCGTTGAGGTTTTGCTCCGGTGACTGCGCTGGGAACTCAGGGATGTCCTGCCAAGCAGAGGATGCTCCCAAAACAGGGGCTCCCCACTTGCATCCGGAGGGACAGCTTCACATCAAGTTGAACAAATTATCACATAACTCTCAGGTGGACATTTGTTCCTCACTTCTTAACGAGACACATGAATATTCCTCTGCCTTTTGCTTCCCTACAACTTTCTCATCCTGGCAAACCAACAGGAGGGCTGGAAACGGTGCTGACAAATTATTTGTTTTTATTTAGACTAACTGGCTCTCCATCTTTGCAACACCCAGAGGAATGCAGCTGTTCCACTTTGCATTTGTTTTTTTTTCCCATTTCTCCATCTCTTTTTCAAAGCAAATAAAGGAAAAGAAAACCCAACCCTAACAATAACAACAACAAAAACAGCCAATGACAAACTCTTCACACAACGGGCCCTATTAAATAATAATAATAAAAAAAGAGAGACAGAAAAGGCAATAAAGACAATTAAGGCAATTCTAGGTTCATTTTAATCCAGCATCAAGTTCCACAAAGTGAGCAGAAAACTAACAGACCAAGTTTTAGAGGACAAAGGTAAGNTGTTGGATTTGACTTGTAAAAGAAAAAATAGACGGAAGTTATTTGTTCAGTATTTTGCCTTCTGCAGCACTCAGCACTTTGGATTTTCCCTCATTCTTATTGCATCCTCCCCAGATACGAGGGCTATTTGATCCCTAAATGACAGTTTCCAGCAGGAAAAGTAAAATCAGTTTAGGACTGACTGTCACTTTAGATTAGGAAGAAGGATAGTCAGCAGTAACCAGCAACGGGAGATGGTTTGTGAGCTGTTTCAGAGGGAACAGCCACACGCCAGATACCTTTCAATAGGTTTTCATTTTGAAATTGGAAGTCACAGGGAGCTTTACCTGTTGGTGCTGATACAGCCCGTAACCAGGCTATTGATCTGCTCATCCTCACAAATGCAGCAGAAACTTCATTTTATGGAATAGCAAAGCCACAGTTAAGGGAATACAAACTTTAATGCGACTGGAAATAATGACTGGAAATTTTAATCAGTCAGTAGTAAGAAAACATCAAAGACAAAGCAGCACAAACGCTTTAGAGCTGAAAGTTTCACAGATTCTGTGTCTTCTTCAATCCAAGGCAACGCTTAGAAGGATAGTCCTTGGCATAAGCAAGGTTAATGCAAAGTTCAGATTCAATTTAAATGAAAAACCAAACTAAACTGCAAACCAAAGAAGAAATTCAGCACAGCTTTGGGTTAACTGACCCAAAGCTGCAGGGAAAGGGGTAACTCAGCTTTTAGGGACAGTGTGGTCCCCAGCAGAGAGGTGACACACTGCCTCCTCCACTGGTGCTCAGGGCACACAGCCCTCCCCCCGTGCAGCGCACCCACCCCCTGACAGAAGCCAAGAAAAGCACTTCCACGTTTTGCTGGTGTAAGTGACAATCAGTCTTCCAGAGCCACCAGGAAAAGCTCTCCAAATCGGACTGGGAGATATAATTATGACGCATTTCAAAACGCAGACTCAGCATCGCTTTCCAATCCAACTCTTTCCCCTCGCGGATGTAGCACGTTCTTCCGGGAGACAACATCCCTTGTGACTCTGCTTTTTCTTTTGGCTCTCTGAATAGGGATCAGCTTACCAGGAGTCCTTTATTCCTGAAATAATTTCCATTAATCACTCACCATACACCACTTTAAACAGAAGCTGACGGACGGAGGGATGTCTAACACCACCGCAGCACCTTCCAACTTTATAAGGGCTCAAACGAAGGGCAGCCCAAGAGGTGAAAGGAACCGGGAGATTTCTAAGTAGCAGGCAAGAGAACTTCTCCAAACTGTTCCCAAGTACAGCAATGGCTTTTATACAGTTATACACAGTTACAATGTTTTTACGTATTTTATAAATAAAAGCTGGGAAGCAGTAACATTTGAAACCTACTCTCCATGATACCTGCTGACAAAAAAAAAAAGGCAAATAATGGAAAACGCAGCATCATGCACCACTTGGAAGCATCCTGCTGCGGTTCTGCATCTGTGATTCCTCAGCACAGCTGCAAATTCAGCTTCTCTCTTAGCACCTTAATGTGACTTTCAGCTAAAGGAAATGTCAGTGCTTAACGTCAAAATGCATTTCAAGGAGTTTTTAACTCAAGAGAAAAACCTCGCAAAGTTTTGCTAAGAGTCAGACTGGAACTATATTAAATAAAGTTTTCATGTACAAGAGCTTGAACTCCGAAGAGTAGAGATTCCAGATGTGTTTATCCCTGCAAAAGTCAGGTGCTAAATTTCATCAGAATTAGCACTTCAGGCAGTTTGGCAGCCAAATTTCAGTGGTTAACTCAGGTCTTCGTATTTCCTAAAAGCCTGCAAAACCCTTTAAAAACCACACATTAAAGCAGAAAGATCAACGGAATATTAAACACAGCTGAGTATCACAGACCCAGAGAAATCTCTAACAAGAACGGAGTGTACTTTAGGGAAAAGGCTCTTAAACGGCTTTTAAAAAGGCCCTAGAACAGATATTTGCTTAATTTCAAGCTGGAGAGCCTCTCATAAAACGTTTCATGATGTACTTGAAGGAACTAAGGACAAAAAAAAGTCAGTAGCATTACAGCGGCGTTGAGGTTTTGCTCCGGTGACTGCGCTGGGAACTCAGGGATGTCCTGCCAAGCAGAGGATGCTCCCAAAACAGGGGCTCCCCACTTGCATCCGGAGGGACAGCTTCACATCAAGTTGAACAAATTATCACATAACTCTCAGGTGGACATTTGTTCCTCACTTCTTAACGAGACACATGAATATTCCTCTGCCTTTTGCTTCCCTACAACTTTCTCATCCTGGCAAACCAACAGGAGGGCTGGAAACGGTGCTGACAAATTATTTGTTTTTATTTAGACTAACTGGCTCTCCATCTTTGCAACACCCAGAGGAATGCAGCTGTTCCACTTTGCATTTGTTTTTTTTTCCCATTTCTCCATCTCTTTTTCAAAGCAAATAAAGGAAAAGAAAACCCAACCCTAACAATAACAACAACAAAAACAGCCAATGACAAACTCTTCACACAACGGGCCCTATTAAATAATAATAATAAAAAAAGAGAGACAGAAAAGGCAATAAAGACAATTAAGGCAATTCTAGGTTCATTTTAATCCAGCATCAAGTTCCACAAAGTGAGCAGAAAACTAACAGACAAAGTTTTAGAGGACAAAGGTAAGACTAATGCCAACTTTTCCCATCCGTACCTTTGTGCAAATGAGGCTTCCCCTTAAATTACGACCTGACAAAGGTAAATTTATCATTTCCAAATCAAAATTCCTCTCCTCCAGTCCCACCTGCTGTTTAGAGTCTCTCACGAAACGCTGGCAATGCACCCAGAATATGGTTGCCCATCCATCGGCCACCACCTCCAGGAGCCAGAGGTGGCTGAGCCCACGGGGACCAGCCCTCTCCAGAGCATCCTGCTGGGATGCTGTAAGAACGAAGGCTGAAGGGCAACAAGAGGCTCAGAGGAGCAAGGTTGTTCTCTTCACACTGGTGAACAAAGCACAGTGAGAGAAAACACAGTAACATTTGTTCATTACACACAATATCACTGATGCACATACAACTAAATCTAAGCTCAACTCATCTCAACAGCCCTCTGCAAGGGTCCCAGCCCACCCCAGGTTCTTCAAGACCAAGGGATGAACCTCCTCGGATTCACCTCTGTGCTTCCACAAGAGCCTTGCCACAAACTTCAGATCCAACAAATCTGCACTTTTCATTGGAAAAGCTAGAAGTTTAACAGACTGTGAACCAAACCCCAAAGTGATCACAGGCAGGAGAAAGCCCAGGGCTGGTGGGACAATGTGGACCTCATTAACCCACTGTGAGAAGTGTGTGAACAAACTAAGGACTTGACTACTAAGTGACAAAGATCATTTGTTTAAAAGAAAGGACTAAATCATTTATGGTTCAGCAGTCTGTGGATTTAACCTACTTCTAACAAAGGTGTTTTGAGAATAAGCAAACTTCTTAAATGGCTTATTACAAGTAAACCCAGAGACCCCAAAAGGCTGAATCCAATGTTGATGAGGGCCAGATAAGTACTGGATAAACAGGAAAATACACCGAACGAGGAACTTGTGGCCTTAATATGCCTAAAAATGCCCAAATTTTAAAAGCTGACGACCCTAGGAGTAGCTCTCACGGGCTGGATTCCTGGATCACCCCCAGCCTTCGCCAATGCTGGGCCATGGTTCTGCTTTATCATTCACCCCTACGGGTTTTTCTTCTCCTCAGCCTCCCTCATCTGCAGGCTGATGTCCTTGAACCAGAGGCTTCTGTCTATCACAAAACACTTGGTTAATCCCCCACAACGCAGCAATAGGTGGCTGCAGAACAACTATTGCCAGTCTCCAGCTACTTCCCAAGCTGCCGGATGAAAAGCTGCGGCCCAGGTGCACACGCAAAGCAAAGCGGTGTCTTCTGAACACATCAGGAAAAGCACAAACATCCAGAAGTGAACTTCACTCCACGCCTTTGAGGAAAGAGAGCCTTCAGCCAGCTGCTGTGAAACACCACGGCTGGAAAGGCAGGTTGCAGATTTGCTCTGTACACATTACAGCCATTACACTGGAGAAAAAATATTTGCTGAACTAGTTTTGAAGCCCATACGGGCTGGTAATTGAAATGCTGTTTGTCAGACCGATGCAGAGGAGACGGCAACTCTTCAGAGCCTATCGCAGAGCGGGATGCAGAATATTAAACTTTCTCTGACCCCATAAACGCTGGTTAGAAGCAACATTTCAAGAAAGTTAGCCTGAAGTCATTTAAAAAACAATGAAGTAGTATTTTAGCCAGTGGCTCTGTGATAAAGGTACAAGGAAGTACAGTCCTGCAAAAAAAAAATAAGAAAATAATCCCAGCCAGCCTGTTCACTTGTCCTAAAATGTCCTTTTCTGCTGATAATCTTCTCACTCAAGTCCTTCTGCTTTGCAGACTTTAGAAAAATCCCAAGCATTTCCAGAGACATGAACATCTGCAGAAGTTTCAAGAAAACACAGAATCCAAGAGGCAACTCAACCACTCACAGCCTTTTAAAACACGAACTTGGCAGCCCAGCAGCACGGGCTTCCAAACTGAAATATATTGCTTAAAAACGGGTGGCAGGCTAGGGGCGTGCGGGGTGTGCGTGTCCTCCCAACACTGGTTTGCTGCTCAGGTTTTGATTTTTATGTCTGATAACCATCTCTGTCTCTTTTCCAACCCCCTACACCAGGAAGGATCGGTGAGACAAATACCCATAGCTTCCAGGGGAATAAAAGGAAAAGCCAAACAGGAAAGGTAGTTATGAACAATACAGCCCTGGCTTAGTTAATGATCAATTTTGGAGCAGGGAGCATACTACTTTTACCCAATTACCACAACTTATTTGCATAGGGTTTTTAATAATTGGTGGGTAGTACGAGACCTTTTATGCCTTGCATTTGTGTTATCACAATCAGCAAATAAATAAATTATAATAATAATAATAATAAAAAAAAAAGAGTAGAAATCCCTGATGACTCTACTCTGCTCAGTCAACAGGAAGCCCAGTGCTGGGGGGGGACACGACTGAGCTACACGGGGGGGTGGGCAGGAAGGGTACGGGGTCAGGTTCTCCCGCCTCCACATCCCCACTGCCTCCAGGCTGGAGGAGGAGGAGGAGGAGGCCTTCTTCTGCAGTCACACAAACCCTGAGCACACAATACACCCTGAAGTGGAAAGCAGCGTCTGTACCAGCCTCTATAAGAGATGAAAAGTTCCATCACCTTGTTTCCCTGTTTCAAGGACCTCCAACTGGAGTGACCCTCAGCGCATGAGGCAAGTGGAAATCACTCTGCTGATCTCCCAGCCTTTTTGAGCAGCTGTTTCCAAACTTCTCCTCCTCAGCTCTTAAATACCATCGACTCTCAGCGCGACAGTAAAACACTCACACAGGGACTGCACTTACAACGGCACGGAGGCAGTTAAAAGATTTCCAGTAAGACTCTGCTTGAAGGACTGAGGTCTAATTGCTGAAGGGTCAAGGTTTTTTGGCAGCAGTTAACGTTGTGAGCAGATTGAAAAAAAATAAAAATAAGGTTTACCATACAATAAATAAATAAATAAGCCGCTCTCCAAACAATGGCAGCAGCAGCCACACACCTACCTGGCTTGGAACAGTTTTAAATGAGGTGGTCAATGAAATCACCTCACATAAAGGCCACAGCTGCATGACAAAGGTAAATGAAAAGGGTGTGTGTTGGGGGGACAAGGGCCAAGGCAGGCTGGGCACAGAGACAGGTTGCAGCAAGGAGGAGGCAAAACAATAAGCCTGAATTACCCGGTGGTGTAATTTATCATACAGTTTGTAATTACCTCCACAGCCTGTGACTTCCTCTTACGTTGTAAACTGCTGTTTCTTCACACTACACTGAAGAAGGGGTGTCACTTACGGGAAAACTGATAATGTGAGGGAGCAATAGGCTGCTAAGCCAAGTCTGGAAGAACATTTTGTGGCTACCTTTAGCCTTTCACTGAAATCATTCTGTTTAACTTGTGGGTTTTACTTCTGTTTTCTTTCTTTTTAAGAGCGCCAAGATATACCCACAACACTGAGAAGAAACAAGCTATTCCAGCTCCTTCTTTTTTTTTTTCCTCCAAAGTTTAAAATGCTTATAAAAACTACCAGTTAACATCCTATAATAGAAAACAGCCTGGTATGAAGCAAGTACGAGAAGTAGCAAAGCATGTTCATACTTTTAGATCCATCTGGCACCCAAAGTGTTGGAGGATGAAGTAGTAAACAGTATGAGAGCCCCAGGGAGGGCTCTCGCTGTTGGTTCATGGAAAGGAAGCAGAGGCAGAGACTAAAGTATTTAAGCACTCAAAAAATTGACAAAAATGCCAGGGGGGAGCAGGCATCAAAGCCAGGTGGTCAATCCTCAGGTTCAAGAGATAGGCCAAGCGTCCATCTGCACCTTCAGGTCCTACTCCCCTGCTGAACACCGGCCTGGTGGGACTTGGCCACGGTCGCACAGGAAGGATGCGGCACAGCAGGGAGCAAGAGCTGGGTCTTCCCAAATCCCAAGTGTGTGCCCAGATTGCTGGATAATCCTGCTTTGCTACCGAGATAAAGAGGAAAACTGAGGGACAGAGGAATCTGGCATTATCACGGGGACAAGGAAAAAACACTTCAGGGGCACCGACAATGAATGAGATACCTAAAACTTGGCCAGAGGCAGAGGAAGCGACTGCAGGCAGGAAAGAACGGATCTGTGGCAGTTTATCCAGGTTTCTCCTGTTAAAAGAATTCTTTTAGTGTTTGCAAATTGTCTGAAGTTTTGCTTTTTTCCTTTCTATCTTTTCATCAGCTGCCTCAGTTTTAGTAGACCAAAGTGAATTTTGAATCCCGCACACAAATAAACTAGTAAATCAGCAGAATTCCCGCGAGGTTCAATAAGAGTAGCAAGACTTTCTGGAATGAGTTACAGCTATAAATTCTGGGCATTTTGATAAACACAAGTCTCTCGGACACTGATTTGAATCCTTGTGAACCTGAAATGAATTAGACCCAGACCAGCTGACTACATTACTGACTAAAAGCGTCAACACAAGAGTAATTTCTGCTGATCCCTGAAAGTCAGAGCTGATTAGCCAAATACATCTACTAAAGAATACACTGAAACAGAAGTTTCTGATAACGCTTGGGTCACTACTGCCCTTCCCATTCCCTATAGAACACATTTTTAGCACAGGAAAAAAAAAAAATTAAAAAAAAATATAGATTATTAGGTCTTGCCCACAGTGAAATTAATCAGCCTTTATAAACTTTTAATTAGGAGTAGAAACTTTAAAACAGGTCTTTATTATGCTAGCCTGAAAGCCATAGCACCGTCCTGATTGAGACTGCTATCAGAGTATTAATCCAGCCCTCAGCCTGGTGCGAACGTTTATGCGTGGGCCAAAAGCTCTGTCATTCTCATGCTTATTAATCTTTCCTTCCAGGAGGCACAGGACGGCGTAAGCTCCGCTGATAACTCAGTTATCTCTCTCTCCAGAAAAGGAAAGGGTGGTCCTTCCAACCAAGTGGCAATTTAAACTACTACCAGATATGAGACTGCAGAGCTACCAGCAGCAGAGGGAGCAGAGAGGAGCAGTATTTCCTCTTCCTTTTGATCCCTTTCCGTTGTCTTAAAACTGTGGGTTAAGTGTTTGAGCAGCATATAAAACAAACACCTTAGAAGTACTGAAATCGTTACCTAGTAAAGCTCGATAAATCATCTTGAGCTGTAAGGAAACGTTTCAGTCTGTCGCAGGTTGGGTTGGTTGGGGTTTTTGTTTTCCAGGATGCCAGAATGATGGCTACTTCCCAAAGCCCAGGGCACATCCAATTCGCATCCCTGCTTCCACAGAAGGGGTCAGGTCTATCACTGTTAGACCTACGTTATCAGCAACCACAAGGAAAGCCGTCGTGTTTACGGGCAACGCTAAAAGTGGGAAAAATTACTAATTACAAGCATTTTGGGGAGAGTACGGAAGGCTTGGAGAGACTTAACTAAACTGATTGCCAACTACAGCAGTGATTGCTAATGCTCAAAAGAGAGGCCACAGAGCCCAGGGACTTATTTCCATATCAAGCATAAGCAGGACTGTCTACTGAAGACCCCGCAAGTGCAAGGCAGCTCAACTTCCAGCAGGAACTTCTTGTGACAAGAACACAGCTCCAGGTGGGACCCAACATTTTATTCTACTATCTTTAAGCCTTTCACGATGTTTCCAAGAGATAAAACAGCCGTTGGCGTCTTGAAAGAAATATCAAGCATAACTAGACCACAGCGACTATTCTCTAAAAGCCTTATCTACCGCCCCATACCACCCATTTCCCTCCTTACTCCTTCCAGCCAAACCCCACTACCCAGGCAGTCACTGTTAATTATCTACAAATTAAATGATTGTTTGTATCTGCATTTCAAAGAAGGGGGTGGGGGGTGCAGCTGGAAGAGACAGAGACTGCTTTTCTTTTTTTCCAAGCAGCTTAGTAAGGGGCACAGAGACACTCAGTCTGCACTTTACAGCTGCCCAAGACGGAGAGCACTTAAAAACTGGCACCGGTTCATGGCTCTCCTTCGTGACCTGCAGGTCCCGAGCCCGAGGTCTCACTCCCGCTCCCGTTACACCGACCTGAGAAAAACCCAAGCCCAAACCCGCAGCCCCCACCTGCCACCTTGCGCTAAACCAAACCAAGAGATCAAATAAAGGGGCTAATCTCTGCTTTAAGCCCAAGAGAGGGCCAAGGTACACGGTCACAGGAAGCCCGCACCTCGCCATCGAGGTACAGCCTGGCCCGTGTGGCCGCTGCCCCGCAGCCCGGACCTGCACCGCTTCGGGGCTCCGCACCACCCCGGGCCACCGGACGGAGAGAACCGCGGAGGTGCAGCCCCGACTTTCCCCGTGGCTGTTAGAGTCTAACACTTATAGAAGCGTTTTAGCCGGGACCCGGAATTTTGCAGGAGGAAAAAAAAAAGGCGAATCAGCCCCGGGATGCGGTGTCCCCCGCAACCGCGCTCCGTACCGGCCGCCTCCCGGCGCGGTACCGGCTCTGCAGCCAGTGGAAAGTTTGCCCGAAGGCAAGCTACGGTAGAGCCGACTACCGAGAGCGGGGAAAGCACAGCCCGGGCGGCCGCCCGGCACCCGGGG
>VXBJ01006734.1:241388-287093 GCA_013400055.1 Nycticryphes semicollaris | reverse complement strand
ATCAAAAGATATATATATATATTTTTTGTCTTTTTGCAAAAGGCAGGCAGCGACAACGCGGGTGCTTAGGAAACGACCTTAATTTCTCTCCTGCAGGAGACGGGGGAAATAGTTCTTGGCAATAACTTTCATACGCAGAGTCTCAACAACTCGTTTTCTGCCAAAGGAAGAGAGAAGCAGCTGCCTTTCAGTGCTATTTAATCTTTAGCTCCATCGCCCCTCAAGAGAAAAGGAAGAAAGGAAGTTCGTTAGAACAAAAATCTTGTCCTCTGGCTGCTGGGAATTCAGATGTTACAGCTCAAGGGAAAAAGAATCTGTTTTTTTAAAAGAGTCAGGGGGCAGGTTGCTCAATTCAGCCCCCCCCACCCAGCAGCCCTATGGCACAACCTCCCCCAGCCCAGATCTGGGTTCTCCAGCCCTTCCACCAAGAGCAAGTGATTTAACTGGGAGTGTGGGAAAACAGCAAGAAACCCTGGAAGCGGGCCCCGCTTTCTGTTTCCCACAGGAATTCAGGACTTCCCATAGGAATGCAGGACATCCCAGAACAGAGGGACACAAATAAGATACTATTCTTAAGTTGTCTGGTGCGGGTAGCACATGCTCAGACCCAGTACCAATGCAGAAGGGAGCTGGTATTGGAAGATGAAGTGTAAACACTTAAGACTTCTTAACGATACCTACTTAATAGCAAAAAAATACTGCTGGGATGTCAGTGCAGAACCACCCCTGGGACTATTACCTGAAACTTTTGGAGAAGCAGAGAGGGGCTTAAAAAATAACCCAGTGAGATGGCAACTGCTTCATGCCTGAGACGCGACAGGAGCGAGACTGACACTTGCCTGAAAGGTCTCACCCATCCCCATTTTGGGGACTGACAGAGAAAAAGACAAAGCAGCAGAATTCGTGATTCTGCAAGTCTGCTACAATATGGTTTGGTTGCATTAATTTAAGCAATGTCATCTTATCCAGCCAGGAGCATATCCCTGGTAATGGCTCCTCACAGCTGTGAAGAAAATGCAGTGCCAGCTTGCTGCAGCGCCAAAAAAAAGTCATTTTTGTTAGGCAGGAATGAAGTCAGTTGCAAGAAGCAATGGAAAAATCAGGACATTAGAGACATGGAGGGTAACTCAATCCTTTCAGAGGTCAAGAGACTGGCAAGAACTTCATCTTCAGTAGTAACACATACCACACATTCATAGACTGAAAAACAAACCCAGAACTTCTGTTCTAATTAATAACTTAAGGGCTTTATTCGAGCATTGTAGAAGACAAAATGCACTTAGATACTCTCCAGACAGATGTCAGATTTCTTACATGCACTAACATTACAAAGGCAAGCCCTTAAAAACCGCAGCCCTTAAAAACAAATGCAGTGATTAACTCTGAGCGATACTCTTAAAGCACCTACTCATAACATATGGATAATAGATTTGTAAATTAATTAGTCCCGCATTAATACAATTGTGTTCTGCATCTCCAGATGCTAGGAGAGCAAACAATGAGATATCCCAGCTATTTTCTTCTTGAACCTTTAGAAAACAAGAGTAGGAAAACCTCAAATAAGTTTGTGTATTAAAATCAGCGTTAATAAATGGTGTTTGAACCTGGTTTTCTTGCTATAAAAAATAATGACATCCCAGCCTGAGGCTGACACTGCCTTCAGGCTACACGTTAGTGAGATCAGCGCTTCAAGTTCCCACTGTCCGCTGGGAATAACAGCACGTGTTATTTTCATATTCTGCTTTTTCAAATCAGACTTAAAATTCTTCCTCGGAGCTGCGTCCTACGCTTGGACACGAGCAGAAGAAAATCACCCCATGACCTGATCTCTGAGCATGCGGGGGGCGAGGAGCAGCCAGAAAGGAGGGGCTTTGAGGGGACGCACAACAAGATGGGAGTTGAAAGCAGCAGGTCACAAGACAGCCAAGAAACTGCTCCTCTCTGGAAGCAGGTGTACCCTGCTGGGACAAATACATAAAGAATTTAAAGTGCCCAAAATTGCAGTGATGACAGGTAGCAGTTGAAATCACTACTGTGCTGCAGTACAGCACGTGAGCACAGCCATTAATCACGGTATGACAAGATGTAAATAAGTCTGTCTGGGGTCTCGAGTGCTTCCCAACCCAGTGCATGGAATTACCCTTTGCTGCAGGGGGGGGAAAAGGGCACTGTCTGCCTGAGTTTTCGGCCGGCATTTGGCGCTCCCCAGGTCACAGGATTACATTTAACCTTTGAACACGGCAAAGACTAATGAACTACAGCTACGTACATCCTGCAAGACAAACACTTAAAAAACAAACCAACCAACCCCATCCCTGAAGCTTTGCAAAGGTAACTAAGCCAGGGATTCCGGCAGCTTGAACCTGCTCTGGAAACGCTGTGGAAAACCGCTATGATGAGGAGAGCTAAGGAGGTGTAGCCAGGAGGAGGGAAGAGAGGGGATGCCCACCGAGCTGCCTCTAGAGAGAAGTTTAAGGGGGTGGAGGAAGAACATGCAAGTACAAATCTCTTGTATTGACTTACAGGGTTCTGCCTGGCAGACAGGGCTGAAAATACATAATTTATTCATACAACCATCATCTCCCCCAGTGTCTGCATCTCAAAGCTACACAATCACAGTATCTTCCACCCGTACCTTCAGCTGCCTTACTCTCCTTGTGCATTTCAACACATTTTGACCTTGCAACGATGTAATAGAGTAATTCTGTGTCCTGCAAATGGGATTCTCCTTGTACAGCTGAGGCCTCCCCTGTTGCTGGGGACACAGGTCCCCCAGTAAACAATGCACGAAGCACTCCAACCAGGGTTTGCATCAGCATGCACGGGTTTGACACCGGCAGAAAGCACACTTACAGCTGGACACAGAGTGCTGTCAGCGCACATAGTCCACACGCAAAGAGGGCATTAATCAAGTTAATGCTTCCATCCAAGATCAACAGCTTAAGGCTGAGTTGCTGCTTCTTGTCAGACCACACAAAGGTGTGGGTGTCACCATATTCCACCCACTCCTATCCCACAGGGGTTTGCTGGGTGTCTGCTCACATGCCAAGATGATTAAATCTGGAGCACAGATTGTCTTATTAGGCTTGTACAATTCTTAGCCTACACTGGGGCCCGGTGACCTTTTTTCATTTCAGAATACGCCTGCCAGTAAGACTTTCTCTAGTCCTCTCAGTTCTCTCCCTTCGAAGAGCCCTAATGAAGACGATAAAAAAATTTAGTCTGTCTAGAAACGTATTCCAGTGGGTATGAAGGGTTGAGTATTATTTTAAGTCCATTTGGACTGAAGTTCAGGTGCTCTCTGTGCAAGCAAGGCACGTTCTTCTCTTCCTCCAACACAGCAAGGTAAAACTGCGGAAGGTACTACAGCTGTAACTCTAGTCATCTTCAGGGTAAAAGGAAGAGAGGGATGTTGTCAAGCGAAGGAATTTTGGCCTCAATCTATCAGCATCAGTTTAACAGATAAGTCAATGCCTGGACCTATGTTTTCAGGGGATTTTGAAAAAAAAAAATCTTGTGAAGCTGCTGCGTTAGGCAAACAAACCTCCCCCTCACCACCATCACATCCTCTCCCCACACAATGACGAGCCGCAGCAGCGCCGGCTCAGCCACCTCCACTGCGCGCACGGAACGTTTGTTCTTTACCGTTGGGCAGCTGTTTCCGGAGCAGTTTATGAAAATGTTACAGAATTTTGAAAACAACACGAGCCGCTCCAGAGTCTTGCACAGGCACCACTGAAGAGAGCAGAGGTAGCAAGTTCATTTCTGTGTGCTGAGGTGGGGCCGAGCGCTTTGTTTTCCTCACCAGCAGCTCTACACAGTCTTCCCCCACAAAGGCAGCTGCCTCAGCACCGGGTCTGATGGGGAAAAAGGGCCTGAAGAGGTAGCTTTGAAGAATATGGTGCTACACTCCAGCTGTTTGAGCGTCAAAGGATCAGATGCTCCAACTTTTCTGGTGGGACATCACTTAATTCATGCTGTTGTCGTGAGGATATGTGGCTTTCATCGCTGAACAGAGTCTATAGATGAGCCTGAGTGCAATAAGAGTCCCAAGCAGAGGAGTTATCTGTTGATTAGTGCAGCAAACCTCTGAACAGGTAGAGATCAATCCCTTGAGAGCAGCACCCCCTGCACTCGTGTCTTACTGCTGCCTCCCCACTTTGGAGGGAGAGAAGCTGATCTGTCAAAAGTCTTCTGGCCATTTTTAGCACGGGAGACAAAGCCAACTGCATTAGGGGGGGTGCAATTTATCAGGAAAGCACAAAGCCTTTTCAGTAGCAGTGATCACAAACAAGCCAATGCACGCAGGGCAGAATGAGATAGAGTAAAGAAACAAAGCTTTCCCAGTGAGTAAGAAGCATACCACCCACCACGGCAGTGCTTACATACACCAGCTTATTACATGCAGTAAGGGAAATTTAACAAAGTACTTATAAAGGAGCCTATATCTAGTTTAAAAAAAAAAAAAAAAGAAAAAAAGAAGGGGGAGGCAGGAACAGGGAAAGCACGCAAAACTATACTTGAATCCTGAAGAACCAGTCAGAACAGGAAGCCACATTCTAAATTTGGTTATTTAAGCTGTCAAAGAGTATTTCTGTTTCCAGTTCTTGAGCAAAGAAATCAGACAGGCACAGGGGTAGGGTGATAAGCATCACAGCAAGAACAAAACCCTGCTTTTAGAGCCCAGTTTGGTCAGTTGCCCATCATGATTGATGATCAGGCTTCTTAGTTGAGAACTCAACACCTAGTTTGCAATATTACCACTTCATTAAACCCTTTCCCTCACAAACCCCATGCCCAATCATTGTATAGTTTACTTATCATTAAATCTTAGAGGGTCTGACACAAAGAGGTCAATGCTTAATTACACTTGTTTTACAGAGGCAGAAGTAAAGAGGACTGAAGGGACCCGAGTGGTGCCACCAGGCAGCAGGGGTGGGAAAATGACACAAGCGGCAACATCTGCCACCGCTCTCAACAGGCAACACTGATGTTGGACAGGGTAACACACCCAGACACAACTGTTGCAGAAACATCTTCCACAGCCACTTTCTCCTGCTTTCTAGAGAGTTGTCCTCCACACACAATCAAGTAACTCAAGAAGAGCTTTGGATGTTCTTCGGATGCAAAAACTCCAGTGTAACACATTTCACTGGAGCTGCTCTCCAGATAAACACCTACATCGCTACTAAAAAGTTAATCCAGACCTTTGCAAACTGTTAGAGCACAGCTCGAAGTCCAGCAAGGAAGAAACGTGCCTGAATGACACATCTGAGGTCACAGAATAGGTAACGTGTTATTTCAGTGATCTATGGACAAGAAATATCTAAATCCTCTGAACTATCAAAAACACACCCCTAATTTCATACAGGAATGTTTCTGATGCAAAGATACCAAAGAACTGAATGGCAACAAGTCCAGAAACCCTGGCCCAGATTCTCAAAATATACTTCAGTGCCTGAAATCCCTGCAGAGCTGAAAACTCTGAGGATTCATGTTTAACTTTGAAGCTTTGCCAAGGTGGCCTACCAGAAAAGGGACCAGAACGGCTATTTTGGAGTTTCCCTTTCTATTTACAACAGGAATCTTTCCTTGACTTAAATTCCTGTAGCTCAGAGCACCTGGTTCATGCTCAGCAGGAGATACAAACACGTATGGAATCCTTACAGCACCTCCTGGTCAGCCTCTCCTTTGTAAACCTCTGCAGAAGGAGCCAGAGTGCTCAGGGGCAGCTCTTCTGAGCTTGCTCCATGCCCAGCAGACCCTTACGGTCGCTGAAGGATCTGACCCGCCTTCATTCCTTTTACTTCCCAGTTTGTCTTGGCCTTGTTCCTCATTCTCCTCTGTTCACCCACTTAGAATGACACATTAACAAACTTTTCATAAGGATTCATATTTTGAGCAAGCTCCCTGGTATGGCATCGTGTGTTTACCTGGTAACGTGCTAACGAGACAATATTAATCTGCTTCATCCTTCAGCCTGAAGATCACACCTGAAGTCATCTTAGACATTATTGTGATCCACAGGTATGCAGTTGGACTGGACTGAACACGTTGCAACCACAGGCACAGACCTTGCAGTGAACTAACCCTGCAAACACCTATCTAATAAGCCCAAATTTTACTACAAGTGCTCACAGTTTGGTGCTGGAGCACCTGGTATTCAGAAATGAAGACCACAGAGCCACTTTAATGAATCGTGATGTGCGGCCCATGGAACTTTCTCTGGTGATCAGCAGAGCTGGCAGATTAACAGAACCATTCTTTATCTGGGTCTGACATTCTCCACAAGCGGCTGTAGTAAATGCCACAGAGAGGGCTAAGCTGTCACTGAAAGGAAAGACAGAAAGATGGATTCAGGAAACACATTCTAAAGATAAGGTTCATACTACAAGAGCTTAGTAATCTCCGGCATGGATAAACACAAGCTTTCCTGTACACCACACACAGTGCCCTCTTACTCAAGATCTGGAGTTACATTGTCTTACACACCCATTAGAAGATCCAGCTACTGTTTAAGTACCAGCAAAATAAAAGTTTGGCAGCTGCAGCAGCAACCAAAGGAAGCACAAGGAAGGGTTAGTTGCTAGAACTCACAGCGTGTGGTTTGTTCAAGTCTAACGTAAGATATGCTGTAAGGGTACCCAGAAGTGTCAGGAGCCCCAAATGGTGATGATACACATCTCCAAAAGTCACACCAGCCACAGGCTGCTGAAGATTTGCACGTCTTGATGCAGATGGTAGATGAGCCTTCTGAAGTGCAGTCAATTCAGTATCAGAGAATCCCTCCCCTCTCTCTCCCGGGGAACAGCACATACGTCTGCTGTAACCCTCGGGCAGAGAGCTGTTTACAAGGGGTCTCGGTTTAAAAATCAAACAAGTTGGCTTACAATTTATTGAGCAATTGCCCTCTACAAGGAAACACATGCACCAATTCCACTTACTATTTGAAAAACAACTTTTATGCTGCTGCAAACCATAAGCTCCTGCCTCAGACTCTGGTCTTCCACTCCTAAAACAAAGGTATTTACTCACAGCTTGAAACCTTGAGGCATCTTGGCACATCCAACTGTTATCATGGCAATAATCTGATTTGCCTTCCTTCCCAGTTCACTCCTGGAAGGAACTATTTTGACTAAAAAAAACCCAAACCAGAAGGTAAGCATACATAGGCTGCAAAAGATGGTGGTTTGGTTCTTTTTTCTTTTTTAACACCACCCTCTCGCCCCCACCTGAAGAGGGGATATATTTTCAGGTAACAAACCCCAGATTTTGAGCAGGACCTAATCACTTTCCGCGGCACTTGCAGGGAAGGGAAGTCTCCTCAGTTCTACCTAAGCAAATGGACTTTACTCTGACCAAGTGCCAGGCCATAAACGATCAAAGAATTGCTCTGAAGTCCCCAGCAGCCTCGCTGAGCAGTACAGCTTACTCAATGTTATATGCAGCAGTTACTGTGCAGCCTCAGATGCTGCGTTTCAGCAAGCGGAGCTCTTTCACGGCACTCAGAACTGGTAAAATTCAGATAGTGTGGAAACGGAGGCACCATTTCAAACATAAACCCCCCAAAAAACCCAACCAGCAGATCCTGACAGCAAACACAGAGCAGGCTGCAGCATCGCTGCTGCCCCCGGCCCTGGAGATGTCCTTTGTCAGCAAAACAAAGATGCTGAATCCTTGCAACCTTGGCACAGAGCACACAAAACCTGAACGTCAATAGATCGCTTGGTGTAAACACCAACTCAAAGCTCAATACTCATGTGTTTTAGGTAAGTTTTAACAGTAGGAGGAGGATGCAAAGAGGTTGTTAACACAGATGCCCATTCAGAGTGTATTCAGCGTGGCAGCAGCACGTCTGGGGACAGGAGGAGAGATGCACAGGCCACTGAGCTCTACAGCCTCCAGATAATCTAATAAAAACGTCTAGAAAGTAGCTATGAAGGTAATAAATGTAACAAATATCAGGATATCTGCTTGTGCAGTGCTCTCTTAGTCCCATTAGCCAAGAGCTAGCGAGGTGACCAGTTCTGGTCTGATCCATAGCAAGAACGTGAAGCCATGTCAGGGGTTTTTGATTCTCACCCACAAACTGCAAGAATGGTCAGAGCTTTGTCAGGGCACAGAGACCCTCCTCCTGGGCTTCCCCCAGAGCAGGCCTTGGGTGGGAGAAAAATATATTCCTGAAGCCCAGATGGTTTTCACCTATTTGCTCAGCTTCAGGTATCTGCAGTATTAATTTGCTGTGGTTTTTAGTAATTTATATAAGTTAGGTCCATGTTCACCATACCCAAGCACTTTCCTCAAGCAGGAAAACAAACCATTCCTCTTTGCATCAGCACAGAAGAGTTTGCCAGAGAATATCGTTTCAAGCACCTTCCAAGGGGAATTGCAGAGCACACACTCTTTCTGCACATCTAATTGCTCTTTCCATCTTTTGGAGAAAAGCTTTTTAGCGACTTCCTCTAATTCACAAAGCAGAAAACTCCCCTTTCTGTGATGGTGCTGGCTGAAAACGGTCTTAAGAGCATTAGCGCAGTAGCATGAAGTGTTATAGGAAGGACCAGCCCTTCTGGGAGAGCAGAAGCCAAGGTCGGGCAACGGCAGGGGAGAAGATTGACTGAGCTTGTGCTGGTGCTCCCTCTTCACACAGGAAAACCCCAATGAAGAGGCAAGAGCAGACTTGTCTTCCCATCTGACTGCTCTGTAGAGCAGGTTTAAGTTTAAACAAGTTTCACACACTTCTCCCTTCTCTGCGAGACTTGTGTCCATGCAATCCCAGTCCTTTGGGGGAGTCAAAAAGCGCAAACAGCTCAGCACCCAGGCAGATGATTTGGTTTAGGTACGATGATCTTGATGTACCTACCTACAAGTTTAAGCTCCTGTTTGAAACTAATTTCTCTGCCTCTTTGGAGGACATTTTAGACTGGTTGCTCTTCACAGCCCCTGCTTAACGAGCAGCAGTCACTCCTGCTTGTCATACTGCTGGTCTTTACTTCGTGTTCCCCAGCACCTCGATATATAACCCGTATCTCATCAGTGAGAAAGGACAAACAGCAGAAACCTAAAACAAGAATCTATCTAGAATTACTAGCCACAGGACTAGCCATGCTGTTGAGCTGGATCTAAAGTGGAACACTTGTCTCATTTCAGATCTTAATCTGTTCCCTGTGCAGAGACATGGGCACTCAGGATGATGCAAATGAAGGCTCTACTCAATGATCTTCAAGTCTGATGATCTTCTGACACCAGACATGTCTATGTGCTTATGCTTATGTCTTAAGCTAATGAATTCCCTTCCAAGCAAGATAACATCTCAATGCATTAACATCCTATTTTACAAGTATTGAAAAGTTGTTTTATGAACCTAACCGTGCTTTTAGCCACAGTAATGCTCTTGCATTCAATGTCCAGTTGCTGAGTTTGGGCACGTTTGATGCCACCCATGCTACCCTGAGGTACTGTTTAAACAAATTTTTCATGAGTGCAGGAGACAAAAAGGACTCCTCATCAGAAGAATTTCACCAATAGCAAAAATCCCACCCCAAACACTGACTGTAGCTACAGCCAGGTCACCTGAATTATGCCTCAGGAGAACTTCACCAGCCTGGCCTTGCCCAGGCAGGCAGTCAGGAATGGCAGGTTGCTGCAGAGCCCTACTTTGGTGACTCTGCAGCTGATAAGGTACCTTTGCTTTTAAAGCCAAACTCTGTCCATTGCCCTTTTACTGTCTGCATTTTTAACAGCTACTACTTGGTATGTTCCCTTGAAACCTGGGGATTAGATATACTCAACAGCTGTTTATAGACATCTGTTGCTCCTCCCCAGCAGGACTCCAGGTTGACAACTTATCCACATTTGACTATTATTTTTATCCTACTGTAATCAAACACATTTAATACCCACCCCCTTGTTTTCCCTAGGAAGGATCTTGGTTTCAGTTAGCTTTCTGACCTCAGCTACAGGAGTCAGGGAGTTCAGATCACCACATCAACAGCAGGTTGTCATTTCCTACCCCAGGAAGTTATTTAAAATATATTAAAAAAACTCTTGTTTGAAACCTAACCTACAATTGTTGCTAAGTGCCCACAACAATTAAATACCTCCCACCCCCTCCAATACATTATGTATACTGAGATCAAGTCATAAGTTGATCTTGTGACTGCTGGAAGGCTGAGTGAAATTAAAAATCTGAGTTTAGCTGAGTTCAGGTTGAGCCTTTGGGAATTGCGCCTTCCAGCTTTCCTCTCAGTCATTAAAGTTGTAAAATGAAGAAACAGCAATTCTTAAATCATCACTTTAGGGTTGAAGACCAAAGGAAAGTGACCAGTCACCTTCTCCAGGCCACACGATCACAGGATTACACTGAAATCACGGGAATGCACAACCACCACAGCTTTTTCTTCTGCAGATTCATCCAAGTTGGCCCTGAACCCAAAGCCCAAATCTTGTTCAAGTCTTTTCAGTGTTAGAAATTACAGCTCCCGTTGTTACCAACTCATACAAACAACATTAGGCAAAGAAATATAGCAGCCAAAGAGCTCATAAAGTGAGAACTATTTCACCTTCACTTCCCCTTTACTCCCTCTGGAGGGAATCTTAAGCCTTTCATAGAATTTAACTGCAACAGTTTGAGCCAAGAAAGTGCTCCTGCTGCTGGAGAAGTTACCCAGTATACACAGCTTTTGCTTTTATTAAGTTTAGCTGAAATAATTCTTTTGATGCCTTAGAGGACAGGAGATCAACCTTACAAGACTTCAAGATTACAACTATATTACGAAATAGCCATTAATACATGTCACTGTTCAATCAGCCAAATTTCAATGTTTGCTTGGTTTTCAGAGATCACCATTTATCAAAGAAAGGCTCTTCTCGAACCAACGGAAACTGGCATTTACAAAATTGAACATCTCCATGCAAAACAATCCCAACTAAAAATATAAAATCCTGTAAATTCTCAGTGTTCTCCCAGCTTTGGAGTAGATATTTGACTACTGCATCAGTCGCAAATACCTACCCGTCCATTGAACGTGCTATTTTAAGTAGCAGGTGCCCTTATGGGACAGGATCACCCTGTACTTTGGGTTCTAGAAATAGAACTTTTCACAAATCCCAAAGCTGTACACAAGGGCATAACCAGGAGGTGAAGAAACACAGTTAGAGGGTGACTATCACTGCTGAAGTCTCTCCTGTGATACTCCTGCTAAGTAGAATAATCCAATTCAGCTCTTGATGGCAACAGAAACTTTTTAACCAGAGAACAAGAGTTGATCAGGATGGTTATTCTTCTCAGAATACTCTGATGATTGACCAAATCATGAGAAACAACAGATGAAACCAGAGAGAGCTAAGGAACAAGACACCCAGGGTTTGTTCCTAAGATATAGGCAAATTCCCAGCGTGCACAGAGAAGTGGTGTATCGCCTTTTATTCAGAACATTTCTGCAGGCTTCTGGAATGCAAACAGCAGTTTGGAGAATATATTCACTGACATCTTTGTGAACTATTCCCCATAAATATTTTTCAATGTGATCTGACTTTTCCTGTTTCCTGCCCCAGCAACCCTTGTACTGGGAGCATCATTTAGGCCATAGGTAAATGTATTTTTCAGTAAGGTACACATTAAGACAGTTGTGCAACATTAAAAACAAGCAGAAAATTATGGATATTTGAAGAACATGCCAGAACAAACCCCTCCCCTGTGGAACATTTCACCCAGAAAGGTAACCTCAAGGACTCTTGCAAGCCTCAAGTGACAATCTTACCTTCTGGGCTGGGATCGGCATTCTTCTTCCCCACTGTCTGCCTCCTGCATACATAAGAAAGGAGAAAAAATTAGTATGTTTTAATATATGCAGAATCCAAAGACTTGCATTTCACCAGTTTGATTGTAGAAGGCAAAGGAAATTCTCACGGCTGCGTCACGTAGCTGTCACTACAGAGGAACTCGCTTTCTGCTCAGCTGTCACTTCATCTTCTCTCAAAACCCTCTTAAAAACCTCAACGTCACAAGAATTTTTTGCCACGGCAGGATTTAGCGTGCCTTCGCGTGGACTTCCAGTGACCCCTGCCAGACAGGGCAGGCCAAGAGCCAAACACACAGTTTACTTCTGGGTAAAAAAAAACCAAAGGGGTTTTTAATCACTTTTATGTAGATCATATTAACTCATAGTCCAGTGTCTGCAATCAAGTGGAAGAATACACAAAACCAGCAAGTAACAGCCCTGGGGTGAGCGCAGATGGACTCGAAAAGTGGGAATTTGACATCCTATGCTGCTTTTCATGCAAAATTAATGTGCACCATCTTTAATGCGCGGTGGAATTTTACTAGGCCTACCTTCCAAAGCCCAAAGCAATACCTCAGTAGAGAGATTTCGGCAATTCATTCTGCTTCACAGTACATTTACATATGCATTGCCAGGCACTGGCTGGAGATGGGGTATAAGATCTGTTTTATCAGTGAAAGCTTATTATGGTCACGTAGGTCTGCGGGAACAAACATGCTTTAAAACGTACCAAGCACTGGGCCAGGACAGGGACACCCAAGAAGACCAGAGCTCAGCACAAGGTGAGAAAAGAACCAAAAAGGTAGGTTTGTGTCTCACTTGCTTTGCCTCCTGCAGAAGATCTCTCCAGTGAGTGCCCACCACCTGCTGGTCCACCAGGAGCTGCACAGAGCTGGCCCACAGCAAAGAGCCAGACCTCAGGATGGCACCATGTATTTTGGTCACTTTTGAAGACACAAACCAGCAAGTAGGTGGCTGCAAGAGATTTCTGCCACTGCGACAACAGCTAACACTTGACTAACGAATCCATGTGGTGGGCACTTCATTCTCACAAGTGTTCAGGTTTTTATAACTGTTTACAGAGGTCTCTTCTATGGAACTTCAACCAAGCTCCAGCACAGTTATTCCATTTTTCTCCTTCTATCACTCGACCCATCATCCTTTAAGATGAACACATCCTCCCACGAGCACAGTCATTGGCACAAGTTGTATCATAGCTATTGTGAAGTGTTTTCTGTAGCCTCGATTACTCCTGAACTCAAGGGTCACTTTATAAACACACAATGATGCAGTTCTACTGTGCTTCTGAAACAGGGATAAAGAAAATTCCAGAGTTGTAAACACCTGCAGAAGGGATGAAACTCTGAAGCCAAGCAGAGAGTGACAGTGTTTCACACAAGGATGAAATCAGAGGTGATTCATCACAACGCAGTCACCACACTCTCCCCTCCCCTCCCCAGCACTGCCCCTGCCCAAACACCTCTCCAACAGGATCCCATAATGTTCTCCCATGAACCAGCCCAGGGGAGAGTGTACAGCTCTTCTGAGAATGGAAACTATCCTTTTCTTCAGCTTGCCTTAGGAGAGCAATTTGGAAAACGTCTTGTCATGCATACACTACTTTCTGTTTCACATACCACAGCACACAGATGGAAACTGAGAAAAGGTGTGTAAGAGATTTCCTGGGCTAGGAGAAGGCTGGGGAATGAGATAAATGCCAGTTCCAAAGGGAGTCAGTGGAAAAAAAGGGAAGAGGAACTGCGTGTCCCTGGGCCTCTGGTTCCACCCCACCAAAGAGTGCATGTACCCACCTGCCGCCCCAGGCAGGAGAGGAAGAGAAGCTACAGGAGAGGGAGAGGTTCTGATACAAACATGTTTACAAAGCCTATAAAAACTAACACATATAAGCGTGGAGCTCAGACAAGGGGAGGAGTGAAAAAGTTGTTTCCGTAAGATAAATATGTAAACAGATGTTTTTTCCTGAGGAATTTTTGAACTACATCCTTTGTGCTTATTGCACATAAAGCTCATATTCACTTTTTAATACAGAGTTAAATGCAGATCCTCCTGCTGGATATTCTGTTTCTCCCTCTTATTTAAATTACCTGAATCTGTGAGACATAAGGGTAACTAGAAAATGCCTGCTTGCTGCTGGTCTTCTAAGAACAGAACTAGAACACCCCCATGAAGTAGTTCACTTGGAGCCACCTGCAACCACAAATTCAAGCTAAAACCTGCAGACCATCTACAACAAGCAAGAGCTGGCAGGAATACCTTCTACTCATCATACCTTAGCATTAGCTCAGCAACTCGATAAGGAAGTTGGCATTCCTGACCCCTTCAAAATGAAAACACCAATGAATTCCACAGGCAATAGAAAACAAGCCATAGCATCGTTCAGAAGGGTGCAAACACACAGATGAAGAACAGCCATCACATGAGAGGCCACAGAGCTCTTTCAGGCCAGGGAGCCAAGTCCTTGTTCCCAAGATGAAGCGTCAGCTGCGTTCCCTGGCTGGCAGGACACTCCGGGATACTCCCTGGGATACAGACCCAAGACTGGCCTTGCTAAAGAAGAATCCAATGGTATAGAGTCACTTCCCATTATTCAAGCTTTTGCAATAACCCCACTGGCTCAGGACCTATCTGAGCCAGACTGTTTGCTGTCCGCAGCTCCAGAGACAGGACAGCTGTCCTGGCCACCCACACTCCCCACACAGCCAAAGTCTCCACGCATTTCAGCTCTCTTGCTCAACACCTCAGAGGCAGTAGCTACCCAACGGGACCATGCTGCTCACTCTGCATTTTGGCTTGATGGGTAGGAACAGCAGCATTTTAAATTTGCAAAAGTAAGGCATTAAGTACTTCAAAGCAGCTGGCTAGTGCTTAACTCCCTTGCATGCATGCAAGCAGTTAAGTATCTAATTTCTAGAGCAAGCAAAGAAAGTCAACTTCAGTCCTAAATACTGAGACCTCCTTGCCTTGCTCCTCTTCCACTAAATTTGTAATCCTAATTACCAGCACTTCCCAGGAGAGTGTATATTAATTTCTCACCCCAGTACTGAAAAGTGCAGGTAATTCCCAGTAGGTTGGAGTGTAAAATACTGTGGTGGAAAAGGTAGCTCTCATCCCTGAGATGACACAGTGCCTCTCTTAGCCAGGCAGCCAATGTCACCACAGGAGCCACATGGGCCACCTCCTCAGTGCCACACATCAGTTATGGCAAACAGGTATAGCATAACATGCAGAGATAGAGAGAGAAACTCCTCTCAGGCTGTGCCAGTGGGGACAACTGCCTATTGTCCCCACGTTGGAGAGCACAGGTCCCTCTGGGTTATCCCCAGCAGCCTCTGCATTAGCTTCTAGAGATCAGCCTGATCTCAGAACAAAGGGATGTGGCTTGTCCTTTACACTACCAGTTGCTAAGTGCAGCAGACAAATCTTGTAAGAATTTACACAACTCAGTGGTTTCTCCTCAATGGAACTGCATATTAGAAGTTTGTGTGGCAGAAGATGAAGGAAACACAAATATAACACACACACACAAGTTTTGCAGGGTAAGGATTCAGAACTCTGAGGGGTGAGTCAATCAAG
This sequence comes from Nycticryphes semicollaris, assembly GCA_013400055.1. Taxonomy (NCBI): domain Eukaryota; kingdom Metazoa; phylum Chordata; class Aves; order Charadriiformes; family Rostratulidae; genus Nycticryphes; species Nycticryphes semicollaris. Next base: position 271,716 of record VXBJ01006734.1, on the reverse strand, counting down.
AATCACCACCATCAGAGGCCCATTAAACTGAGAAAGTCACTAGCACTACAGGTGCCATCACTGGCTTTTCCCAATCCAATCCCACTATTTGGGTTGCACGACCTGATGTAACGGCCTCGCAGCATGAGGATGGTGGTGTTAGATGGGGATGACAAACTCAAGCATAAGATACAGGAACCCCATGCCTTTCCTCCAAGATGCTGCATCACCTTAAGGACTTGGCCTGCTCAATGTCCTAAAACATGATCAGTAAGACAAGGACCTGCAAGCCAGCATCAGCTGTGTGGATAGATTCCTCTGAACAAATTCATTATCTATTTCAAGCCCTGTTGAAAACACCACTAGCTGTTGTGGTTGTGTTTGTTATTGCTGGAACTTCTCAGATCCCGCCAGAGCATAAGCTCTGTGGGTTGACAAAAAACCAGACTTTGGGGGTGGGGGGAAGAGGAAGAGGTCAGAGGGGAGGGGAAGAGGTTTCATTATGGGCAGGACAGCTAAAGACATGATGGGGATTTTGAATAAGCCAAAACAGCTCAGAAGTGTACGTTTGGCCAGAAAACAAGTTCCTCAAACTCACATTAAGGTAAAACAACTGAAAGAGCACTTGAAATCTCTACCGTGCTGTTCAGGTGCTACCTGTACAAAGTATCTCCGTCACAGCAACTGGCAAACCTGGTGTGCCAAAAGTCTCACAAATGACAGGAAAAGATCCTGAAATACACAGATCATTATCGTAGCTCCACTCAAAATTCAGCCCTTGAGAGCTCAGTGTGGAGGAGGTTAGACACGGCCCAATCGATTACCATCTGTCTCTGCTCAAGCTCATACGAGATCTCTTTAGTATTAGACATAAATGTAGCAGATTTGTGTGAGAAGCACCATCTATCCAGAACGTAGCTGCCTTCAGAAACAGAACTGTAGACAAGAGATCCATTGCCAGCACTTGGGGTGTTCTCTGGAACATAACTAACCTTCGCTAACCTCCTCCTCTTCTCATGAGCAACTCTGACCAACCTGCACCTACTCCATCCCCGGATCTTGTGTTTTGCCCTGGTATTTACAGAGTGGTCAGATTCAGGTATCTGAATCGCCTTCAACCCATCAACTATCTCTTTTGCAAGTGCATCCACACCTTCTCATGGACAGTGGGCACTCGGTATCAAGGGAGCCAAAGCCAACACTCTTGTATTTCTCATCTCCCACCACTACTCTTTCTCCTCTTCTGCAAGTCCATGCTACCATCCCGTGTATCCCACACCCCTCCTAGCTCTCCCTGCCATGTCCTGGGCACTACATAACTCTGTGACTGCAAAACATTCCCCCAAACCCCCCCGAGTGACTGTCAGCCAAAACTAAGCTGCAATGACAAGTCACCCCACTAGAGGGGAGGGCAGGACAGCGAAGATGCGCCCAAGGCATGGTCAAGTGCAAGCTTCAGTGAAGGAAACGACTCCAATATGACACGACTACCAAAACAAGCACCTTCAAATTTTCTTGCCATTTTCAGGGTTGGATTGTTTGGTTTTTGTTTTTGGTTTTTTTGTGGTTTTTTTTCCCCCCAAAGAGGAGAAAATACTTCTGCCAGTGAAACAATTCATCCGCCAAAATGTGGATCAAAAATGTGTAAACATTCCTTTCTGAGGACATCTTTGAGAAGGCACTTTACAGTTTGGAAAGGAAGACACTTGGAGAGCATCCTAGGACACTGAAACCAGCCATCTGGAGATGAGACCCGTGGCAGTGACCCACTTCAGCTTTTAAAGCTGCCTTCACAGAGGCGGTGGGAGAACATTGGATCTTGCCCCAGCCCTGGGTTCCTCATGCCCCTGCTGTACCCACAGTAATAGGTGGCAGCAGCTTCCACAAATGCTACTTGGAAGATTCCTGCTGCTGGATTCCTCCAGCCTCAAACCAGCTTCTTCCACCAGCCTGCGAGGAGGAGGAAGCTGAGCAGCACTGATGAGCTCCAGAGGGAGTCATGCCCTGCTTTCCTTGACCAGAAACAAGAGGCCTCGGGGGAAATGGAAGGAATGAGTCGCATAGCTCTAAAGTAGGCCACGATATTAAATGCAGTTTAAAGTGAAAGATGAAAAATTCCATCTCTGCTCCTTTCAGGCCATGTAGGACAGAATATGCAAAACATTAATCCTGTTTGTGCTTTGATCTGCTGCCAACTATCTGTCATCAAAAGGGCAAGGGAGAGGAGAGAAATTTTGGAGTGCTATTCTGTTCTATACAATGGGAGTCACTCCATGTCACACAAACAATTCTGCTCTTACAAATCTCCTTTTTGCAGACTGATGTAATGATAAGGAAGATTCGATCTGCATTCTTACATACAGGGACTGGTGCTCTCTGCCTGTATTTAACATTAGCAGCATCACTGCAAGGTCTTTTACCGTGAGAGATGATTATTAGCATAAGTCATGCGTCTAACATCCACTATATTTCTATTAATGAAGGAACATTTCACACAGACTACACCCTAAAAAATACATCTTTCAAACCTGAAAAGAGGTTCCAATTTAATAACTGCTTGCTACATAGGATTTTATGCCAAAGTACCTGACTAAAAAGGCAATGCCTGGGGAGTGGTTTTATCAGGAGTGTGAGCAGCCACAGCCCCCACTATCGAGACAATTTAGACAGGACAAGGATTCCGGATTTCACCCTGTGAGTCTCCACAATTTACTCAGAGCTGTGTTATGCACACTTTGGACACCACAGAACTTCCCTCTCTCCCGTCTCCATTTTCTAGACCTTGGCAAGGTGTTGTTCTTTGGATGGGCAATTTCATTATTTGATACACTTTCCCCTTTTACAGGAAACCTCTGCACAGCAACACACACCAGCAGTGAGCGATCCCAAATTCCTCATAGAAAGGCAGAACCAGGAGGTAGATGTGAAACCACTCTAATTTCCTGGAACTGTTAATTTTCTAAGTCAATATTGGGTTGTTTTGTTTTGGTTTTTTTAAAAGATCCTTATTAACAGGGGCAGAGAGGTCTTTTGCAAGAGTTGGAATGCAGAAGCTATTTTGAGAGAAGTTTTGTAAGACAAAGAACTTGCAGCCTTTGCATCTCTCCTATTGAAGTGCAACTTGGCAGCTTCTTATCTATACAACGGAAACTCAGTTAATATAGATCCCTCCCAAACCCACAGCAAGATTCAGACGTAGCCCTGCCATCAGAGAGGCTTTTCACTTAAAATTGTTAAGCCACCATCCTGTGAACAACTCTGGACCCAGCCTCAAAGGAGGTACCCCAAAGAAAAGGCTTGTAATTAAAGGAGCAGTCTTCTAGTGCTCTGCCCACCCTCCCTTGGCTACATCCCATCCAGTTGTTCAAACACACACTGAGAGCCTCCGAGCCGAACGTGACCTTTGCTGGGAAGAAGGCAGCTGCTTTAGTCAAATCAGAGGCTGTGCATCCAGGCATCGATCCAGTTGTTAAACCATGCAAATACTCCCCTTCATAGCATCCACCAGTTTCCCCAGTGTATCTTTCTTTGGGTTACAGCTGTACCATGTGTGGAGAGTTCCTCCACACGGGAGCTCTCCTCCTGTGTCAGCAAGCATTAAGCAAGTCAGTATGAAAACCACCCTCCCTCAGCTATTACCCAACGCAGGGATAACCCAGCCTGGTGGAATAATGCAGTGAAGGTGCCATTACTGCACCCACAGCCTTCCCTCTAATGCAACACAAGTCACCTGGAGATAAGAGCATCCACTCCACGTTCAGGTTCCTTAGGGCTCAACTCAGCTCTTGACACAGAAACACGGTGACATTAGAGATGCCCTGGGGTATCAGACATCTGCACGGGACTGGCATTAGGTGCCCAAACAGGCAATTGGACACACACCACTGAAGTCCAAGGCACCAGGATCCATGCATGGACATCACCTAGAGCTGAAGTTCAGCACCTTCCAAGGTGAAGTATTTGACAGATACCTATTTAACAGCAGACCCTGCACAAGGCCAGTCCTATCAATAATCTCAAATCATCTGCTGGAAGAAAGCAAGACAAATGTATGAGTCAGATTGACAAGTATCTATTACACATTTCTCTAGCAGAGAGACTTTCATACAGCAGTCTGAGTTACATCAATATCTTAAATAAACTGTGTTAGCAAAAAGCCCACACATCCTGCATTTGCAGTCAAGCCCAAGCGCCAGCAACAACACTCTGGCTGGTAAGAAGAAACCAGAGCTGAGTCAAAAACCTGGGATGAGAAAAGGTTCCCTCTTTTTTCCTTGCAAGAAGCTCATGACCAGACACAAATTCACCAGTGAGAGCTACCGGGGCTGGAAAGGGAATGCTGAACTCTAAGAGGTAGCATTTCCAGCCTGACCGTTTCTAGCAGCAGTTTGGTACTAAAAAGTATGATTTGACCACAAAAAAAAAAAAAAAAAAGAAAAAAAAAAGAAAGAAAAAAGGGCAGCCAGAGTTTGCAAGTTCCACAGCTGCAACGTGGAGAACAAAGACAACCAGAAATCTGCAGCAGTTTGTGTGAAATGATTTATTTAGTACATTTTGGAAACCATCTCCTGGGTGGCGATGTGTGAGAACTCATGTTTAGAGGATAGGTCTCCAAGCTGAACTGAAAAACACTTCACTTCACAATCCCTCGGTCTCTGGAGATGGTTAACCTTGACCATTATTAAAAATTACGAAACTCATTAATAAAGTCACCTACCATGTTCTAGAGAACTAGCTCATGGCCACCTTTTGAAATACTTACATTTGCTATCAAACTTGTTTTAAGAATAGAAGCTGCTACCAGGAAGCCTTTAAGTTTGACATAAAAGTTCTTCAAAAAGCTAAGCTGAGCAAACTAGGCCAGAAAGGGGAAGGGGGAGAAGGGCACTGTGTTTTGCATAGTGCTTTTTCCTCTCCAAAGAGGTAGGGATAAGGGGTAAACAAGCAGCTTTCTCCAGCCGTTTCTCCCTCACCCATCACTATTTGCATGAAATGTTTTGAATGAAGACTCTTTTCCTCCTCACATTTCTTCTGTGTTTGAGGTCCCACAGAAGCAATAGCTTTCCTGCCGCCAAGTTTTCATTCAGAGGTTGGCATTCCTTCCGGATTGTTTTCTGTATCACTTTGCTGTGTCAGTAATTGGTATATTTAGGTCAAAGACATTGTGCTCCTGCTCTAGAGAGAGAAAAAAACAAGTTCCTTATCAAAGCTTTCATCTTCCCACTGCAGCTAAAGATTTATGCAAACCTTGTTTAGATTAGGCCTCACTAAAAACGGGAGAAATAAAACTCAAACACTTGAAGACAAAAATTAGAAGCCTCCAACTGGTACAACAAGAGTCAGGATGAGAAATGCAGGGTGACACAGCCTGCCACACTACACCACAACAACAGATTAAAGAGGAGATTACTGTCAATTGAATTTCGGCAGTGAAATAAGCTTGCCTGATGGGGAGTACAACAGCTTTTGCCGTAATCACAGAGACACACCCAAGGGGAAAAAGAAAAAAAAAAAAGAACACAAACACTGTAAATTTGTATTCACATTAAATATCCCTGCACTGAAGGAGTATTATACATAACTCCTCTAAAATTGTGTCGTAGCATATCAGTTGTCACCATCTCTAGACTTTTACAGACACTAGCAATCAAACTCTACTATCTCCCTGAGCAGACCCTCCCTCTAACTTTCAGAAAGTCTTTCAACACTGCGCAAGTATGACAGAAAAGGCAGATATTTAACATAATTATGATGCTTTCCTAGATTTAATGCCTCCCAGAACCCTGAAGATACCTGCTTAGGCTCCTTTTAGGCGAAGTTAATGAAGTTGTCCACTGGAAATCTTAAAGCCTAGAAAAGTTTGTTTCCCCACAACAATAAGAAATGCTTATGGTGATGGGAGAAGTGTGAGAAAACTCACTTGCTGTATAAGCACAGGCACAGTAACCCCAGCTTTCATACCGGGAACTGTTGTTGATGTCAAGGGTGTATTTGACTAACACCAAGTCAAAGCTATGCATGTGCACCCTGGTGAATCTCAGGGCAGGGCTTCTACACAACCATCTGTGATGAAAACTAAATCCCAGCTCCACAGGTTACCGCAATGAGCAGCCGTTCATTATCCATTCACGCAGGGTGACACATTTACACGCATGAAATTGTCTCTGTGCAATTAACGAAGGATGGACATTCACACCTCAGACCCTCTCCAGTCACTACCTGTCCATACAAACACAGCCCTTGCCCAACCTTACCATGCTCCCAAGAGCTTTCAGAAGCAGCATGGCCACCTGCACCTCCTTGCCCAGAGGGCTGACATCTTCACCTTAGAAGCTGGGCCTGTTTCCAATGGGAAGAGAGAACCTCCTGAACTGCTGCATTAAAAAAATCTCTAGAATAAGGTTGAAAGCTCCTGAAAAACAAAGTGGCTACTGAAGAGCCATACGCAAAGAAGTTGGAGACCCAGCTGATAATCTTTTATCATCCATGAACAATACTATTACACCTTACAAGGAACAGGGACACAGAGCAGGCATAGCAGAGGTACAGCACCAGCCTCTGGTTTCAGCCAGTAAGTCAGTTTCCCATTAAAATGAACAAATATATTACATGGTTTTTAAAAACGGGAAATATTTGTATTTTACTCATGCTGGAGGGCTATTTTAGGAGGAGGAAGGTGGAAGGAAGGGAGGTACACTGTGAAGGGAAGGGTCTTTGTCTTGCAATCAGCCATCTTCCTGTTAGCATCTAGTTTACCTTGGTGCACACTCACAGCAGCCTCATTTGTATCCCCACTACAGTTATTTCCATTAAAACCCAGGGAATTATTGTAGGGCTCTGTGCAGGCACAGGTCAAGTTACAGCTCCAGAGCTTTGACTTTTCCCAGAACACGCAGTAGGGTCACTAAAGCAATGCATTTCACCTGCATTAAATATATTATTCCCATAACGTAACAAGAATAGAGCTATCTGGATACCATTCCTGTTTATGTCACAGCTGTGACCACAGAATGAAAGCGTGCCAGCACATCACTCTCGTAAAAAGTCTAATTCCTGGTCAGCAGCAGCAAAACCAGGCACAGGCTTTTCATTTTGACAGCTTGTCTTAACTACGCAGAGGAAAGCACACGCAGCCATATACGAGAGACATTTACGTTGCATCTTCACCCCGTACCAGCTCGGTACTATGTTCTTCAAGCCAAGGGGCTGGCTGTAACACACAAGCATCTTTTCTCCTAGCTAGAACATAGAAGAGACTCTCGCCCACTCAGCTCCTCCGAGATCCAATCCCTGCAAGCTCCTGTCAAATCTCCTCTCGATGTAACAAAGGGATGACACAGAGGCTGAATCAGAAGCAGGGCAGAAATCTTCATGACCTACCTGAACTGTAATAACCAGCAGCCAGGCTGCTTAGGGCCCTTGGCCTACTGCATCCATAATTAAAGGATAATTTTCTAGATGAAAAAAATGTCTCAAAGTGAGGAGTTATTTAACATTTAAGAAAGTGAAATAAAGGCTCTGAAAAGGGAGCAGAGCAACACTCAATCATTTCAAATCCCACAAGACTCTACCTCTAAAAAGCAGTATGGAGAGGAAGTCATTAATATTTCAAATTCTTAACATCGCTTAACCTGAATCTAGGCTCAATGGTACGATTATAGGTTGCAAACTGTTACCTAGCATTTGTGAGAAAAACAAGAAAAGGAAGTATCCAAGCAACTCCACTGCACAGCGTGTCTGGATGCGACAGCATCGGCGCTGGCACTCACAGGCTGCTATTGCGTAATCCTGGATCCAAGGGAGAGCACAGCCAGGGTGTCTCTGCTCCGTTGCAGTGACACATCTAGAACAGAAGTGGCTGGTAGAGGTTTAACAGCAGGAATTTGGACTATATCAGAAGAGGAACTGGCAGGAAAAATCTCTTCACCTCCAACCTCCGTTTGGGTAGGGGAAAAAAACCCCAAGTGTTTCAGGCAAAACTTCAAAAGGAATTGCTGGGATGGCTTTCTGTACATGCAGGACACAAAGCAGAGTCTTTGGAGAGCAGAGGGAAAGGAACGCCTGAAGATATTCCCTGGCAAGATGCTGCAGAGAGAATCACAAGATACAAAGCGTACTCCTTGTTCACATCCTGCATCCCCAGGGCGCAGAACAGCCTTCCCAGCTGCCCCACTTCTGGCAGGGGACCACCGCTACTAGAACTGGAACATAACGGTTATAAACTACCCAGAATCACTCACTTCTTAAAAAATACACCCAGGTATTAGTCTCATGCTGTTGGAACTTACACCAACATGCTGAGCCATTTTATTGCCCAATACAAGCTGGTTTATAGGCTCTTGTGGACTGTTTCTCCCCAGTACAGTTCTGCCTCCATTCTTTCAGCATTGCATTTCTACAGCCAACTGGAGACAGAAGGGTCCAAGCAGTGTCTGAGGGACCAAAACGAAGGCAGCAAATAGAATTACACCCCCTCCAACAGAGGTTGAGAAAAACAGAAAAAAAAAGAGAGAATGGAAAATGAAGCTGAGGAGTAGAACAGGGTTTTCTGGATGAGTCAAATACGAGCAGAGTTGCATAACAAGTGCCCCTTGACTTTTGTTATTTCTCCCAACCGGCTCCTCCAAAAATCCATTTGTTATTGTTTATTTGGGTATCAGTCCAAATTGCTGTAGGAGGAGAGAAGAGGAAAAAAGGAAATGCTGTCAAGCTATTAATTCTAGCACTGTAGCCATCTAGCACTCTCCATCTATTAATGAAACAGTGTCCTGTTTACTGCAACAATCTCTAGAGCCTGAAAGTTAAATATAAGAAATAGAGATTTTAATTAGTCTCTTGCAAAAAGCAACTCCAGTGCTGTTTCTGCTTGGTCAGGATGAATTCTGCCTTTGCTTATTTACCCAGTGCTCAGTGCAGAATGGCAGCGTGGTTTCACGTCTCTCTCCAGAGAGCAGGCAGCAGCAGGGGAAGCAGGCGCCCGGCGAGCAGCACGCAGCTGGGAGCATCACTCCTGAAATTCAAGCCTCTGCGAAACATTATATTGCAATAAAGGCCAGGCTGTGCCAAAAGCCGGGGGTGACTGTGGCCACCACCCATCCTTCCACTCTCTCAGAATAGAAAAGAAGTCACGTTCCTACGTGTGAACATCTGAAACAGGAGAAAAACTGAAATAAACCAGAATGTAGCGTTAATGTTCGGTTATTTTCCCCTCTCAGAATGTGACTGCCACTGGCAGTGGGTACTGCAACTCCTGTTAAAAGGGGACATGTTTCCATACAGCCACTTGGCCTCCCTCTCTCTTTGCCAAACCTGCCTATTCCCAGGAGCAGGAATGGCTTACGCTGAAACCCACTGTGCAAAACAGCCTTTAGTGGCAGAAGGACAGAAACACTGTGCCAAAGGAACCACATTAGTCTTGGCACAAGACTGGATTTGCCTGACCCCTGGTTCAATAGATGTATCAGATTTGTGGCCCCGCAGTACTTGTCTGTATAATCCCAGCCTCCTTCGTACCATCTGCTTCCCCTTCAGCAGACTGGCCATTACAGACACAAAGCTAAAACTTGTGTCTCCTTAGTAACAGGTTTTCGTTGATCTCTCCCACGCCTCCCAATCTATCAATCCTGTAATCTACTGGGATTTTCCCTGGAGGGGGATGCGTAACAGCATCAGTGGAAAAATACATATGGGACGATAGAAACACTTTAGGGCAAGGGTAGAAGGTGTAAAAGGGGAGCGTGTGAAGTTAGAAGAACTACAAGTCTATTGAAACCAGATGTTCTCATTGTATCGGAGCAAGCCACCAACACACCTTCCAAGTGCCAGGTTTTAAGATACTATCTGAGCACTCAGTGCTTCAATAGTTTGGGTTTTTTTTTCTTAAAGAGGTGCCAGTTATGAACAGCTTCCCATCAACACACAAGTCTTAAGAGAAAACACCCTACACATACCCTGCATCCCTGAGACCATCTTCTCTAATACCCAAAAGGTTAAAAGGCTGCCAATCTCAATGGAATGCTGGTAAGAAAGGACTGTATCTCCAGTCTGTACAGACTGGCTCTCTTACAACTGGTTTTAAGTCAGTGATTGCTGGCTGCCTTCGGTTCCTTAATCTCTAAATCCCCACACTCTCTTCTTGGGGTTAATCCAGTTAAAACTCTCCCTTCCCTTTGGCTGGTGCCTTGCATAAATAACCACCTGAAGAGTAGAGCTGCAAGAAGCGAGTGCTCAAGAGTACGGCACTTCCCAGAACTTTGCCCTGCTGCAAGAGACAGCACAGAGTAAGCACTTACTGCCTATGCCAGACAAGGAAATCAAGATGACCTAGGTAAGGGCAAAAGGCACTCCTTATAGATTGTTTAAATCAGCAGGAATCAATCATCCAGTCCGATCCAAATCCCCCAGTCACTTTCTGCCTTAAGATAACTAGAAACAGGTTTATGCTATACTAAGATAAAGCAGCCTTAAACCAGTGTAAGCCCTTATATGAAAATCCCCCTTTCTTAAGTGGAGAACTTGCCTTTGAGGTCAGCCCTAAGTAAGATGGCTATGCAATTATAGTCAAAGACACACAGTATTTGGAAAAGCAACACTGGTCAGCAAAAGAAGAATCACTTCTTCAAGCTCTTCCTGGCAGACCTGACCCAGGCAGCTCCCTTGGCGCTGAACCCTCAGCAATCAGCCAGCCAGGAGAGGCCGGTGCAATACACAGCCTGGCACATACAGACCATGAGGACTGTCTCCTCACACACGAAGCATCAACAGCCCAATGCAGCGAAGATGTATATCCAACCCGGAAAAAACCTGCCCAAAACAAGGTGAAGATGCAAAGGAATCCCAAGAAGATTCCTTTCCATTCTCTGCTATAGCACAGAGCAAGGAAGGAGAAGTGGCTGTATGAAAGCATGTCTCCAACAGGTCAGACCGTACCCACTTCCAGTGGCACTTGTTCCCTGGAAGGGAGCACTGTGTAACCTGGCACCATCCCAAGCACAAATACAGGTTGGGTGGAGAATGGGCTGAGAACAGCCCTGAGGAGAAAGACTTGGGGGTGTTGGTGGATGAGAAGCTCAACATGAGCCAGCAATGTGCGCTCACAGCCCAGAAAGCCAACCGCATCCTGGGCTACATCCCCAGCAATGTGGCCAGCAGGGCACGGGGCAGGGGGAGGGAAATTCTGCCCCTCTGCTCTGGGGAGACCCCGTCTGGAGCACTGTGTCCAGACCTGGGGTCCCCAACATAAGAAGGACACGATCTGTTGGTGTGGGTCCAGAGGAAGATGATCAGAGGGCTGGAATACCTCTGCTGCGAGGACAGACAGAGTTGGGATTGTTCAGCCTGGAGAAGAAAAAACTCTTTACCATGAGGGTGATGGCACTGGTTGCCCAGAGAAATCGTGGAAGATGTCCCTGCTCAGGGCAGGGTGGTTGGAATTACATTATCTTCAAGGTCCCTTCCAACTGTAACTATTCCCTGATTGCCCTGGACAGGCAGTGAGCAGTTGCAAAAGAAATTCTTAAGCTGGGACAGGCTGTACTTCAGAGACCTGACAAACCATATGGATCCTGTCCCTGCAGCCCTCACACGTATCTGCATGTCTTATTCCCATTGTGAAGCTGGACCAGAGGCTCTGGAGCAGCAGACACTTCTGTAGAGCAGCCTGTCAGGAAAAACACTGCACATGGGCTCCCTGGCACTTGCCAAGCTCTTCAAGCTATGCACTAGAGCCAGGACTCAGACCATAAGCTCTTTGTGTTCCTGGTCATTGACAACACAGAGTAAGAGAAATCTGGTTTTGAGGACTGTTTATCAGCATAGTCCTTCTGAGGTCCTCGCTCTTGGGGGTAGAGAGAATGACCAACACCATCAGCTTGCTTGCCTAACCAAAGGCAGGACGAGCAGAATACGCATTCTGCTTCCCAGTCTAGAAGTAGTTACCCCACACCTGCTTATCTCAGGGCAAGAAGATAAGACAAGGAGCAAGATGCCTGCACGGCTCCGAGCTGCAATCCGCTGCTGGCTCCATTCACGCAGATATGAAAAGCCGCCGCTCAGTCTCTGGTGCGTATTTAAACGCTCATTCTGAATGGCCGATTAGTCAGAAGTGGAATGTTTCTGCATTCATGGAGCAGCTATTTTAAGATTACATTATGCACTCTGCTTCCATTAATAGGTATGCTTATGAAAAAGAAAAAAAAGAAAGGAAAAAAAAAGTAAAAAGGAAAGGCGTTACACCCAGCGATGCATTTGCCTCAGCAGACCCGGGTGCTGCATGGACAGACACCCAGCACAAGCAGAGGAAAGCTAATGAATTCTGTTGCTGACAAGCCACATTCTTCTTCACAGCTCCGGAGATCACCTAATCATTAGGTTTGCCGAATTTCGATGGAACAAGTCAAATCACTGTGCTCAGCGGCCTCCTCCGCTATAGGCCTGTCAACCTGCATCTTCACGGGGATTTAACACAGCCACAGAAGTCACCAAACTGAAAGAAGTTAAGCCCAATGACTACTGCGGTGTTTCCCGTGTCCTGCAGCTCTGGAGGAGACTGGCCCAGATACTCTCGTTCCAGACACCATTTTCCCTGCTCGTGTGGCCCTGCCTTCACTCAGCGATAAACCCCGCACATTCCCATCCCTCGGGTACCTCCACACCCCCTTCCAGGCCTTGGAGTCACACAGTTATGTCACAAGCTGAAAGTTCACAGGAACTTGTTTTAGAGTAACTCAAGAACTCCTAGGTTTCTTAAATTAACAAAGCTCAAATTATTAAATGCTATAAAGCTTTCATGAAAGCTGAAGGCCATTTTAGGGGAAAATACACACTTGCATTTGGCCAAGACCCACTTCTGCACCCTCCAATCTCTCCTATTAGTCAGCTTTGCTTTTACTAACAGGTTTATACAGATTGTTTTGAAGACCAAAGCTGTAGAATCCAAAAGGTACACGTATAATAAATCTCATTAAAACTAGAGCAGGTCAGCCCTCTGATGAACTTAAGCTGTAGATCCTTCTAATGCTCTTGCAGAAAGCTCGGGTGACCAGCCAAATGAGGATTCCCTCTGCTCATAAATCCACATCTTCTGAGCCAAGTGGAAATATTGTATGAGTTAAGCAAAAGAGAGTTTTGTGTGTGGGTTGGGGTTTGTTTTGGTTTTTTTTTAAACAATGTGAAGAGCAAGCAAAAAGCCCCAAATTATGCAGCAACAGAGTCAGAGCTGAAAATAAAATCCAACTTGGAGGAAGAAAGGTGAAACAAACCCCATTGCATTAAATCAACGTTTCTTTGATGTTGGATTTGAATCTAAGGAAATGCATTAGCCCACGCAGACATAAAAAGTACAAAAAAAGTCTAATAGCATGTGAACTCTAGAGAACAGCTCATCTGCTGACAAATGACAGCTACTAAAGATGGACACTTTTAGTGTCAGGGCATCCACATGCAGAGACTTCACAGCACTGAACAACTTCAGCTGACAGTCATCTCTCCTGGAAAGCCTTGATCTCCAAGAGTTAAGAACACTGATTTATACTCAACAGCAGCTGCTGTACCACCGTTGGTGGGGGAACACAGAGAACTGGAGAGCAGTAGCAGCACTGAAAACCAGTATTATGCGGTGTCAAGGAAGGAAATTAAAGCTAAAAAACTTTGGCCTTTGTGGAGAAACACTAAACTCATAGCACAGATACGGTCATTTCAACTTTGTTCTTTTTTTACTGCAGTAATAAAGGTATTGCTTTACAGATGCCACAGTTGATACATGCAAAAAAGTGGAAGGGAGTAGATAATTACCAATTTTCTTGATTAAAGCACACACCCTCTCACCAAGGTGTTAAAAATAAAATAATTAAAAACATCTTTTCCCCCAAGTTTTCAAGCATGTCCCATCTCACCCCTTTTTTGCAGAGGATACGAAGAACAAAACCCCAGCTTCTAATCTAGAAAACATTTCTGTGAAAACACTGAAGAGGTAGAATATCCCGAATTGCATTTAATTTATGAACAAGATCAAAAATTAAGTCGTCTGAGAATTTCTGGTAGCTTAGTCCTGAAATAGTCCTTTTTTCCACCCAACACCCCCTTCACTACTTAGCTCAAAATGCAAGACCAACACATGATACAGCCTGCATTGGTACGGGCAAATACATGGCTAAAGTCACAGGAGCACATTCTTCAGGGCTCATGAACCATCACATGACAAACATCACAAGAAGCCAATTTGTTAAACACATTTTAAACTTGAAGAAGTTAAGAGTAAGAATAAAAACCATTATGGAAAGATTTCTGAAGAAAGGAGCTACACTTGATAAGGCAGCAGCAAACAATAAAGCAAAGATCAGTTCTCATCTTATCTGAAACTTCTGATTGCTAGTGCTACCGTCCCAGCTGGTATTGCTTAAAGTCCCTAAAATATGCTTTTAGTTCCGGAGCTTACAGACAACAAGAAAGTTGACCAGCAGTCAGTAAAGACCTTATCAATAAGCCCCTCACAAACATACAAATATTTGAATTTAATTGCTTAGACTGGAGCTAAAACTTTTCTAATTCTGCATGTTTGAAAAGCAGCAGCTGGCTCATTCGCTATCAAGCTTATGGGTAAGAGTGACTTCTTTTTTAAAAAGCAAGAGGACATGCAACCCACAATCCTTCTCCTCAGCCATCAAGAAGTACTGACGGCCATTCAGAAGGCAACACATACAAGGTCTGCCTCTGACTCCAACCAGATAAATGGAAATAAAAGCTACACTGCACAAACTGATTTTCACACTTCTACTACCTGTACTGAGTTCTGTACCAGGACAAAGGAACTTGGGTTTGGTTTGGTTTTTTATTTCACAGGAGCCACTTTCATTGGGAAAGTCTCAAATCTGTACTAACATTTTATCCTGACAATTTAATTGGGGATTGGTCCAATCCTGGAGTAATGTGTCAGGTTTGGGGATCCCAAAGGCTCTTCACTGCTAAAAAAGGTTACAATGATCTGCAGGACCACTATCAAACAGATCACTGTAGACTCATCCTCGGGATTAAGTCATCTCTATTTGTGAGCCCTTATGTGATGATCTATTACAGAGCGTAAGTACTGCATGAAAGCCTCTTCAAGGCCTTCACCACCATCTGCGAATGACATTATTAACAATGGTATGAACTTCCTAAGAGCATCTGGTTCTCTCCCCACCCCCTTCTCAAATCAGTGGAAAGAGCTCTTCGGTATCAAACCAGGCGCGGGGGAAGCTCTTTTCCTCCTTTCTCCCTCTCCCCACCTCCTCCTGCCCCCCAAACAGCAAAGGCTGGATGGGGGCTCAGGTCTCCCTTTCCATGCCCTACATGAATTCTGTGCAGCTCGTGCTATTGTTAAACGAAGATGAACTAAAACAACTAAGTGAGGCGTGTTACCACAGGCATTTTACTGGGAAAAACGGAAGTTTATTTCATCATTTTGCAGAGGCAGCCTCTGAAGTATGCAACTGAAGCGCTGCTGCAGAAAGGCATGTGCTGAGGCACAAGAGGGACTGCACCGTCCTGCCCCAAGACCTGACTTCTCACAGTTCCTGAAGTTAACCAAAACCAGGCAGCAGCCACTAGGCCAAGTCGACCCGTTACTGCTGTAGCTCGCTTTCTAATTGCAAATAAGTATTTTGTTATCCCAATCCTCCTTCCCACCAAGCATGTTTCAGAAGCTTACTGTGGAAACACGCCAGCTTCTTGTAAACAAGTAGGAAGAGACAGTCTCACACAGGACATCGGAGCACATTCTCCACTGAACTCTGCAGAGTTCACATCAACCAGCCTCCCTGGCTGCTCTAAGGGATCATTTACTCTCACACAAACTGACTTCTCCCCATCTAACTTTCTACTGCTTGCTCTTCAAATCTAGCTGTTTCCCCTGCTCTTCAAACCTAGCTTCTTTTCTCGCTCTAGACGTAGGGTTTTTAAGAGCTTCTCATCATCTTAACTTTCTGTACACATCAGCAGCAGTTCTTCCACTCTGTTTTTCACAGTAGAATTCTTCAGTTACATTACAGACCACAATTCAGGCAATACTGTTACAGCCCTCTAAAATACAGCATCTTCCTCTGTCTTAAGTCAGCAGTGGTACGTCTTGAAAGAAGAGCAACATTATGGCCAGCTCAATAAAGACTACTATTCATCAGGAAAGAGCATCCAAACCAAACAATCCCGTAATGTGCAATAACAGGCAGAAAATACTAGGCAGAGGGAGGGAGGGAGGGAGGGAGACAACAATGTTCCTGCACAAATTCACATGAACCTTTCTTCTAAAAGCTGCTTCTCTCATGCCCACTTTTCAAATAAATAAATAATCAGGCATATGCTGAGATGCTCAGACACTTGCTTCTAGAACATACTCCTACTGTAATTACAGGTTAATACAGAATTTCTTTCAGTCTACAAAATAATGGGCAATTGTGTTTATTCAGGGTCACCATCACACTGATGTGCTGCCCAAATACAGGCTCTTTGAGTGGGTTTTAAGAGGAAGTATGTGGTTACTGTTGACCTCCAGCTTTGAGGGAGGAGGAAGATGGATGCACCCTGCTGCTGGCCTCCAGGACGGCTTTGCCAGGGTTTGATTTTATTTCGGTCATGACTTGTCACTCTGCTTCGGATGGCAGGTCAGGCTGGAGATAAACCACTACCCAGACCCCTGGGAAAGGGCAGAGCTGTGCTTTTACGCAGCAGTTTAAAGAAGTCAAGAGAGCCATAAGAAAATTAAGGAAGTTTTATGAGTGGCTTTAAAGGGATGGCTTAATACCAAAATCCCAAACTCTCATGCCCCGTAGCTTATTGGGAAGGGTACTGGGAGAAGTAAAGAAACTGGCAAATCTTGGAGCAAATTAGTGGCAATTAGAGATGGACTGTGCCAAGTGCAGCTCCCAACACAGGATTACAGCAACCCATCAAAAGGATCTTAGAATTGTAACACTGATGTTTGACATCAGCTAAAATTGGAATGAATTTCTATCTTTCAAACGGTACGTACAGGTGACCATGTAATTGAATTACCTAATATTTTGCTAAATCAGTGCATTGAATATCAGCCAATGAGCTCATTTTTGGAGGCGGTTCAATGCCTCACTTCTAGGACTGATGTCAGTGTCACATGCTTGGAGAGGATCAGTCTGCAGCTGGGTATTTGAAAGCCTTCTATGAGAAGTGCAGAAAAGTCAGCGGATTTCAACAGCACCAACTAATGAATTTGTGTTTTACCATAACAATTTAGTCACCAGACCCAGCTGTCAATATCTCTGTGAGAATATCAGGCTATTTCAGACAGCTGCCCTTCCCTCAGCTTTAAGCCACTAGATGGAAACTGAAGAGTGCAGCAACTAAGTTGTTTCAACAGAGAAAGTTGTGTTTCAACAGAAAAGGAAATCAACAGAAAGACAAGTAAACAGGAAACTTTCACTGTCTCTGACTGGCTCATGATAAAACCATTAACCTTTGGGAGACTAAACTCATCAGTTGTAAAAATAAACAAACTAAAGCAGGGCAAAAGGTGTTGAGCATTAGTAGCACAAAGGCTTCAGGCAGTAACATTCAACCCTACGTTCAAATCCCAGTCGCTCACAGACCAACTGTGAAGTCACATTTTATTCTGCCATAACACAGAGGTGTCACCACAGTCCAGTGGCAAGTGTTCATGCAGTATCTGTGAAGTCCCCCGCACTTTGATGCCTCCGCTTCGTACCAACAAGTAGGAATAGATTCTTGCATTACACAAATAAGCAGTGTCTTCAGTGTGCAACCGCATGCGGCTTTTTTTTTTGGAGAAAAACAATGCTCAAATACAAGGAGTGTTGTGTGCATCAGGCTACAGAGTGGGTGGCAGTGGTGTTGTCACAAAGCGCTCAGCGCTGCTTACCTCCACGCCCATTGACTTCAGTGGAAGGCTACATACGAAAAGGCTCTGAGGATGAAGCTGAAGTGCTCCCTAACCCATGGCGCTCTCCATACACTATACTTAAGAAAGAGACAAAACAAACAAACAAAAAAACACCACAAAAGTGAAGCAGCAGGAAATTCTGAGCAAGCCCTTCACCACACTGCCTCAGCCCTTCACATCTCTAGAGCGCAGATTGAGAACAACAGTAATTTACTGCATGCTTACACTGCTCCCAGAAGACCTTGGGTGAAGATGCCTCGAAGCTTCATGTTCTGCTCAACTGTTAAATTGTTCAGGGAGATTTGCTGGTTTAGTCCGGGGCTGTATGGAAACACACAGCCCTCACGTGTAGCACAGGGCAGGGCCCATTGCAGAGATCCCTGGGAGCTTCTCGCAAAGGAATTCACAAGCTCTGCATCCGTTTCAAGGGCAATTCACTCCAACCCCATCCAGGCTACAAGGGCAGGCTGTAATAGCCTTAAGAACAGGAGAGTCAAAGGCAAGAAGCATTGAACTGCCATGAATGTGGAGCTCTGTATATAGGGCTGCCAGGGCAATGGGCAGCTTGGATTCCTCCAGAAAGACCAGGCACTCGAGATTCAGAGGGTGTGACAGACACCCCACTTGCACTGTGTGACCTTACAGGTGGATAAATACCTTTGCTGTACAGGCTGCAGCTGGGGTCGGGGAAGGTTATTGCAACCAAGAGAAACTACCTCACACTATTACTAGTAGTCAACTCCCAGAGGCTTATGACTTATTTTCAGACTGCAGCTTTTAGCCTGGGCATTCAGTCCAAGAGAGGAGAGACTAAAGGAACCAACAAGATCCTTACATGTCCATGTTCTCATTCAGCTGCTTGTGGTTCAGTAAGACATTCCCTCTCATTTTAAGATGAGGCTTATAAAAATTCAGCCTACCTCCAAGTTTTTCAAGTGAGCAGGAATGCACCCTTAATACCAAACTATCCCATTTTCCACCAGAACTCGTCTATAGAAAGCTCCGGTTTTTTTCAGTGGTCTGAAGCTATTTGGCAGTTGTATCAGGCTGGACCAGCCTGCACATATTTCCTCTCTTTTATTTTTTTTTTTTTTTTTAATTTTAGACTTAATGTAGCATGTACTCTCAGAAAGGTTCACAATGCAGCCTTTTGTAGTTAACTTGCTCCAAGCTGGGCCACTGCCAGGTTGTTATCAATGACATTTTAAAGAAGATGAATGAAGTTCTTATGTACGGTGACAAGCAGAATTGTGATATGGCATATGCATACACTGAAAGAAGAGAGCTTGCTATTAGTTTGTCAGGTTAATAAATAAATAGTGATTTCATGAATAAAAGCCTTTTATTAGGAAACAAAAGAACAAAATTAATATTTATAAAGCTTTAGCGGTTTAGAGCACCCTTTAAAATAAAATTATTCCATTTCAGTCAGAGCCACCATCGTGGACCACAGATTCTTGAACACAGCTTCCCCTCCCAATTCTCTTATCGTGGCAGTGCAACACAGAAAATAAAGCTCTGCCTTCTCAGCTGGCTCAGGCCTGTTCCACCGCTCCTCTCTGAGCGACCTACTCGCTCCCGGATTGACAATACCCAAGGCCCAGGGCAGCAAAGAGCTTCTGTAAGATCTTCGTGACTGCAGCTAAAGGCCTTGCACCTGCTGGAAGAGCTGTTGGTTCCTTACCACAGTGGGAAGTTCTCACGTTTGACACGGCACGTTTCCACCCCACGCGGAGGCGCTGAAACCGAGCCAAGCCAAGGAGAGTGACGCCAGGCCTTTAGCAAAACCCACTGCTATCACAAGTCAGCTGGCAAGTCACTTCCCATCCCGTGCCCACAGAAAACACCCCGTTGCTACCTCTCAACCACTTCAGGGTCCTTCAGCCTTTCCCACAGCACGTGCAAATTAACGTTCACCATCAAAGTGAAGTATGTCCAGGATGTGTGACTCCACGGCAAGTGCATGAAATTCTGACAAATACACATCGTTCTCCCCTCAAGCTATTTTTGCACAAACCCCCTTTACCTCAAGGCATTCCGTACTCATCTACCCTAAAACTAAGCTTGCAAATTTAAATTTTAAACAAACCAAGTAGTTTTGGTTTGGGGTTGGTTTGGGGTTTTTTGGGGAGGGGTGTTTCCAGGAGGGAGCGTGTGTTTGGGTTTGTTGTTTTGGTGTGGGTCTTTTTTTAATTATTTTTAAAGCGAAGCACATCAAGTTTAAAATCAAGATGTGAGCAATTCCTTAAGCTTAAAATATTATTTTGGCTCAGGCCATCTTCTCCCCCAATAGTAAAAATATGTAAAACTTTGCCCTTCTCCTCAAGGGAATGAACTTCCTCGCTCATAAGAGAACCAGGCAGAAACTGCCGCAAAATAACCGTCTCAGCCATCCACAGTCAACATGAACAGATCTAAGTTAAACAGAACTTCCAGACAAGAGCAGTTTCTGGTACATGTGTAAAAGAAACAAATCCACTTCAAAGACCAGAAGTGTGGGCTGCAGAAGCCTGTGGCACAGTTGTTATCTTTGCAGCATCAAGCACAAGTTGAGTTTGAGGATCTGGGAAGTGTATGTGCAAAATATTCATTTCACCCACTGAGACTGTGCAAACTCTATTCCAGTCACTATAAACGTCAACTGATGAGGTCCCCCTTGCCTTAGAGTTTATGTAACTATGCCCAGCTTTTGGGAAGGCACCTGAAAACATGTTACGTTCATATTGTTTTGCCCTGATAATCTCTTCTAGTTTTAAGATTTGGGAGCAGAGCAGAAGCTGCACAGAAGGAGGATTCACTCCCAGCACATCTCTGAGGCACCACACAGCAAAGCACTGAGGGATGCAGTGCCCAGCTGGCACAAAACCCAAGAGATAACATTAATATTAGACTTCCATGTGCAATCATACTTGCAAGTTTCTGCGATATTTGACTTGACCCACGCAGCCGGGATAGCAGCTGTCTGGAGATTCATTTAAGTCTTGACATTTAGGTTCCCATTAAATGCTATTCTAAAAATATTCTATTAAATATAATTTAATATTCTATTAAATATTCTATTAATTGCTACACAACCAAAATACCACCAAGAATGAAGAAATGCCAGTAAGAACAAAACGCCCCACATTGTCTTGTTTCACTTCACTTTTTGAAGTCACAAGCTCAATACCCCACATAAACACAACTCAGCTGAAAACAAAACCAGAGGAAACTCCCAGTAGCAAAAGGCACTATATGTTACATAAGAAAAACACTTGTTCAGAAAGTGAATTAAGTCTCTGTCAACCATTCTGAAATTTTAAAAGGCAAAAGGCAGCTGGCTTTTCAAGGTTTATGCTTCATCCAGGAAGACAATATAATATGGCAGCTAGTTAACTGTTTAATACCACATTTTGAAGCACTGCATTTAAATGCAGTGGTTACAGAATCATCTGAAGAACATGCTGTTTGTCCTTAAACTATTTAAAACTATTGAGGAGGAATGTGGAAACAAAAACAAAGAACAAGAAAAATATCAATCTTTATTCCAGAAACACCTTTACCGTGTCACCTGGCATTTCCTCTTACAACTAGGTTTAGCTCCGGTCTGTAGGTCAGAGCTGAGTCACTTTCCTGCTTGCCCCACAGCTACTCATGAGCTAAATTTTCAGTGTGACACCCTGTTTCCTACAGAAGATGCTCCAGAACTCAGGAGTACTGCAAAGAAACAGCAGACCCAAAGGGATACCTGCTACCATACAGGAAGCAAGACATCTCACAGACAACTGCTGACCCTCTGGTCTTACACATCAACGGCCCCACACAGAAGTTGTGTCTTTTAATTACATTTTCTTAAGGACTGGCCGAGCAAGACCTTGCAAATATTTTTCAGACAGAGGGACAGCAAGTTTTCCACACGCAAGGGAGAGTTAGGGGTTTTGTTTTCCAATGCCTGGATCACGGCACTGGGGACTCTTAGCAGCATTCAGGAGCTTCAGAGTTTCATGGGAAACTCCAGCTTCAGATGGATTAAGCCAAAGGGTTGGTCCTGCATCGTGCAGAAGACTCAAACTATCTCTTAAGTCCCAACAAAGCTCTCCTTTGGAAAGCAAAGCATTCTACACATGCGAGGCATATGCCCCAGCCCTCCCTCTCATCATCACACTAAAACATAGAGAGATGAAAGCTCAATGTGTGCTGTTTTGTTTTTTTCTTAAGAATCCTAATATGCACGTTTCTCAGATGTTAGCCATTGAACCTAAATCAAGCCAGTTGAACAAGTCTTAAAAAGAGTTCTTGCTGCAATTTTAAATGTGATAATTCTGTACATCAAAACAGCAAGAGGTGGTAGCAGCCAGCAAGAGTAGTAGGACAGCCACAGACTCCTGTGACAGGGCCAGCTTTCCACATTTCCAAATTTTCCACATTTCCATATCAGTTTCTCAGATATTTAATCCAGTTAAAAGTTGAAGACAAATGTGCCTAGCGCAGCAGCTTTTGCCTGTTTCCTAAGGAGGCCTCGAGACCCAACAAATGACACATACCCACAGCAAGTGTGATAAAGCCTACTAAATAAAGAAAATATATGACTCGATGCACACGAGTCAGGTTATGGCCTCTCAGATCCCGCCTTATCTCACCTTAGACTTGTGTGTGGCTCACTCACCTCGCCCCAGACCTGCACAACTCCAGAGACGACACCTCTGGAATTCACTTCCCAGAAATGTCCTGCAGTGATCTAGTCACACAGCAGGGGAAAGCTCAAGCATTCAAACCACCTCCCAAGCTCTGGCATGAGCTTAGCACAGGGACAGTATGATCTGTGATAAAGCAGTCATTTCAAAATAAGTCAGATTAAATATTCTGATGTCTTTGATCACTTCAATACAAGAAGTTTACAGTGTGGCCTTAAGTTCCCCACTAATTTAATTTTGAAACAGCAGCCCACGCTGCAGAAACTTCATCATTTCCATGAAGTCCCAGTTGAGGAATTACTGGGGAGAAGAAGCACTAGTAAACCCCGGAGGAGCCAGCAGCCACAAGCAAAACACATTTCAGTGAGTGCCACGGGCGTTTCATTTACCAAGGCCATAAGAAGTTCACGTCACAGGGTATTTGCCAGGAGTTTCATGATTGCTGGCATGCACAGCGAGGGTGCGTCTCACCATGGAAGCAACAAGCTGTTTAACTGAGTGACTCATCTTATAGCAACGTTTTATGCCTTCCGAGAGGAGAGCAGCCTGCAATGAGCAACACTGATAAGATGCATATTCAGAGCAATTCTATTTGGGCAAAAAGCTACTGACACATTCCAAACTGCAGCTACAGAAGCCTGCCCAAATGCTAAAACACCTAACACTGCACACTGCAATATTATACTATTGCAACAAGATATTTTGCAGGTGGTTGGCAGTGATCTAATCAATTTTGCAGCCCAGCTCAGAAATGCAAAAAAGATTTTTAGCCTTCATAATTTTTTATCCCTTTAAACAGAGTACTCTGGAGGAACAGCCTCCAGCCAAAAGGCAAGAAGCCCTGTCTGCCTTGTTGAAATCACTGACTACTTCCAACAGTTATCACCCGTTTCTCCTCTTGCTTCCAAGATTCCCCCAACCTTTATATAAAGGTATGAGCTTCACTGTCACCTTTTCATAAATAAATTAGAAGGATGCTCAGGCAATCAATGCAACAGAGGGGAGACTCTTGTTAAAGTCACAGGCTGAACTAAACAACTGGGAAGACCAGCAGAAGGCAGCTGACAAGGCTGGTGCTCTCACGGTGCAGGGCCAGTTTATACAGAGTTTATATCAGTCACAGAAGACCAGCAGCTTAGTACATACTTAAAAACCAAAACCAAACAAAAAAACAACTCAAACTCTAGAAGTACAAGAGTATTTTTGAAGTCTTCCCGTCTGGAACATTCTTGCAAGGACAGCAAGAGTTTCCAGCGTACAGATGTTCCCGAGAGCCAGTCTGCAAAACAGCCTTCTCGCTTCAGCGGAGTGAAGCTGCACCCCTGGTACTGGGAGGATGTGGTTTGTTGTGACTGAAGAATGAAACCTTGAGCTGCAGGCTGTGATCAGGGAGCAGCTACACTGAGTTAAGCTGCCCAAAGGCTATTTTTCCCCCCCCCCCTCCTCTTCATTTCCCAAGACAGAATAGTTGCAGCTATAGATCTTTCAAGATTTTTTTTTTCCCAGTCACTGGAAATCCTCAGGCATTACCCCTGCATGCAGGCAGCCCTCTCACGCTAAAATACTTCCAGCAGACTGCTGTTTGAACGGCAGTCTCCACTCAAAATAGCATGCTCACTTAAGTAACTGTGTCATTGACTCTCCGAATAACTGTAGATATTATAGTACCCTGCCCTTTTCAACCTTATTTCTTTGCTTAAAGAGCAAAAATCAATATTGGTCAGATAATGACTCATTACAGCATCACAGAATATTTGCATTTTCAGGTTAGAAGCTCTTTTTCAACACACAAGAAATTACGTACAGCTGGAATTCCAAAGGTGAAAATGTCAATGTATATTTCACTCAGTTTCTCTCAAGGAAACTTGGTACAAATTGCTCAGAGAAGTTGTGGCTGCCCCATCCCTGGAATTCTTCGAGACCAGGCTTGGATGGGGCTTTGAGCAACCTGGTCCAGTGGGTGGTGTCCCTGTCCAGGGCAGGGGGGTTGGAACTCGATCATCTTTAAGGTCCTTTCCAATTCAAACCATTCTATGCTTCTGTATTTTGAAAGATGCAACTAAGCAGTATAGTAGTTTTACCTAAAATGCCGCAAATAGCATCATACACCAAAATTCCTCTCTTAACTTAAAAATAGCCATTCTAGGTCAATACTCCAACTACAAGAAGTCTAAAAAAGGAAAAGCAGGCTTCGGTTTCTAGGCCAGCTACCACAGCTTCTTTCAGCTGGACTTCACTGGTCAAGACACAAATACTCCAAAGCTACATTAGTCCATTCTTCGGCTCGATAAACACAGTAACAAGTAGTGCAGCATATCAGACCTGATTGTGAAAGTCAGTCTTAGCCAGGTCCAAATTTACATTCTTCTCACAAATTGGATCCAAAAAAGAGCCAGGAAAAAACTAAACCACTCCACAAAGCAAACCTAATCATCACAGTACAGCTGTAAGGTATGAATGCTCACAAAAACTAGAAACGTACCTGGGAAATATTAATAAAAGGTTGGCTGTTTCAGGAACAAATTAAAAAAAAAGTAAAAAACAAATTATTATTGAGATACCCTACAAAAGGGCAGTTAGATCCCTTACAAAAAAAAAAAAACCCAAGATAAAAATACTCTTTTTTTTGTACTCTGCAAGTTTTAAGAATGTTTCTACATGATTCCTCAGTGAGATTCCAACTAAACTGCCATCATCCTTCTCAGCTCCAAATACTGTTCTCAGCCTCAGAGAGGACCTTGCATGTCACATAGATCTCTCCTAGAGCCTGGTATTTGTGCAGACAATAGACAAGAAACCCTCAAGAGAAGGACTGGTCATTTGCCACCAAGCAGCTTCAGCTTAACCATCAAGCTGCTTTAGGAGGAGGAGAGCATCACCACCAATGAATGCATTTACACACTGAGAAATTTTCTGCAGCCCTAGAGCCTGCGCAGCTGGAGAGAAACCTTCACCCTCTAACAATACAGCATCGCACCCAAGGAGAGGGAGACACCTCCCACTTCCTTGCAGAGCTTCCAACAGAAGTTTGAAAGATAGGAAGGAAGTTACAAATCACCTCACTTACATAGTTTTCTCTCTCAAACAGTGACAGTTGACAACACAGGAAATTGAGGTATCTGTAAGGCACCATGAGAAGTTTGCCTAAAGCAATCAACACAATCTTCTGGGCCACTGCCTCCTAATACCTCAGCTTTCAGAATGTGCCACAGTGAAACCTGAAAAACATCAGCTGAGGAAAACCAACAAATAAAAGATTATACTTATCAAGATCTTAATTAAAAAAGAAAAGAAAAAAGTTCTATGTGAGATAGATTGGATTTACCAATGATTAAGTAAATTCACAACCACCACATTGTTTAATAGCCATTGCACAACCAGGGGTAGAGAAATGTTAAGTTTAGATTCCCCATAAGTGGGAAAATATTTCCTGTATGCTGCACCAGCGAGGAGCTCTCAAGCAAAACATGACAGACTCCCAAACACACTTGCAGGACTCTGCTTCCTGCTCGAGCTATTCCCCTGGGATTAAGGAGAGGAAGTCAAATGGCTTAGGTACTAGTTTACTTAAAGGAAAAAAAAAAAGTTTAAGCTGTGCATTTTAGAACAATATATGCAGCACATCCTCTCTTTCTGGGTCAGTCGCTCACTTCCAATAAAAGCATATTGTCTCCCTGAGGGTAGGGAAGACAAGCGAACTGCGAAGGCGGTCAAGGGCCAGATTGCCTGCCCAGGTTCTTCACTTTCAGGAAAGAGATGTAACAGGAAAAACAGCACTTAAATTACAGGGTTTTATTATTTTGATTTTTTTTTTTTAGAACAGTGCATAAAATAATTTTAAAACGGCAACTTTCAACAGATTATTTCCCAATACAGATAATTATCTAAAGTCTTTTGAAAAGCTGCAAAGAGCACTAGAGCCATTTTCCACTGCTCCCATCATCTTGATGACACAGATTCAGTGCTCACTGGTGACTGAAGTTACCCAACAGCTTCCAGTGCCTTAGATAAGGAGGTTCACAAAGGATGTTGAGGCAGGCACCTTTTACTAGCTCTCCTCTGCTTTAGCTAGAATTCTTTCTTGCAGCTTGTCCCTAGAGCTGACAATGTGGCTGCTGTGCCCACACTTGGCTATGGAGCAAGCAATAGGGATATTCCATGTCAGTGGGACAGCATTAAGACATCTGCAGCTTAACTAAAGGTTGAGGGACAGGCCGTTACTTAAAGATACAAGCAGTGAAAGTGACTTAAAACTGACAGGTAAACAAGAAGAGTATTAAAAACAACTGCCCTGAACAACAATGCATGCACACTAACAGCCCAAGTGATATAACTTACTCATTTTAAAATGAGGTATTTTGGTTAACAATGGTGAGCAATTTTTTCTTTTCTTTTTAATTTAAACCCCAAAAGGAAGGGATATAGCAAGTTAAATTCATTCAGATTTGTTTCTGTTCACTATCTTACAGTGAGAATATGATTTAATTTCTTTTTCCACTAAAATTAAGATGCTAGAAGGAAAGGTCAGCAAGGCCCTGCAACTGGACAAGATACTGTCCTGCAAGACAGAAAACACAGCACGGATATTGGACAGCAGGGTCAAAGAATCTGGGATAGGGAGAGAAAAAGCAACAGGCTAGATTTTTCAAATTGCCCTAGCAGAGCTCTGACTGCACATTCAAGTAGCACTTGTGAACACGGTGGTTTTATTTCACTGCTTTTGTTCATGATGGGCCCACTGTGCCCACCCGCTGTAATGCAGATGCGCACACACTACCAGGGTCCTTCCCTCACTTGGACTCAAGTCCTTCTCCTCCAAGAAC
The DNA here is from genome assembly GCA_013400055.1 of Nycticryphes semicollaris. Classification (NCBI taxonomy): domain Eukaryota; kingdom Metazoa; phylum Chordata; class Aves; order Charadriiformes; family Rostratulidae; genus Nycticryphes; species Nycticryphes semicollaris. The sequence continues at coordinate 244,336 of VXBJ01006734.1, read as the reverse complement.
ACAAAAGGGGGGGAACACAAAAGGAATCTTCTATATTACAAGATAAACAAAGGCCTTGATCAGCAACAAGTAGCCCCTCTCCAGTTCATGGAATTTTTATATTTTACTGTAGTACAGCCCTGCCTTCTACCACTTTCTGCAAACATGGCACATCAGAAGACAACTGCCCTGCTGTACAGAAGTGAAGATTGCAGTCTTACTTCTCAAAAGTGGCTGCATAACCAAAGGCCAAAACAAACAGCAGAAGTCTGGACAGACAATTAAGGGAATTTTACAAGTCATCAAGCGATCAGAGGGCTGTAAATGTATAATCAACACTTTGCATGAACTACCCCGAAATGAATGCTCATGAGACGCTCTATGGCAATGAGAACACGATAAAAACCTATAAATAAAAGCCATCCAATTTCAGAGTGGTTCAGATCAGCTATTCCCCTGAATCCGTAAGAGCCAATTATAACTGTTTATAGGGCATACTTAATGCAAAAATTCAGTTTGAGGACAGCAATTTCACCCTTCCTCCTTGCCTGAGAAGTTTATCTCCTAAGCAAAGACACATCAAGAAATTTAAAAGAGAATCCATTTCTGTCCTCAAAATTCTTACTGACCTGAAAACAGAATTAGACATAGCCATATGCTCGTACACAGACATGCCTCTATCTTGCTCACAAGCTGGAACAGCAAAGTTCCAGCAGTTACCAGATAATCTTTGCGCAGAAAAGCAGGGTTTCACACGGCAGTTTATATCCTTATATTACTCATAAAAAATATTTAGCAAGATGAGCTTTCTTTTAAAGAGGTAACTTAGAGTTATCAGTCCACACAGAAGGAAGCTACCATCAGTTTACAACAGGTTGGTTGAAACAATTTCACTTCAAACTGAAAGAATCGAGTCCTGATGAAGTCAACAAGGATCCATGAGAACAGCGAGTATGGCAAGCTCACAGGACCAAAGCCTTCCTCCTAAGGACTAAAAAGGTGACTGCCCAGTTCACAAGCCCTTAGCAGACCTGAAAGGATCATCATCTGAAACAGTACCAAAAATGTTAAGAAACAACTTTGTGACAGAGGAAGAACACACACAAGCTCAACAAAATTCTGACAGAAGGATGGAGAAACAACCAACTCCAGCTATCTAAGAAGAGGCTAAAAGGGCAGTCAAAACCCAAAAGTGTGGTTAGGAAGTTATAACAGGAAATGCAGAAGTACTCAAACAATAGCAGTTAGAGGCAGAACATGATTAATATCATTTCCACTTAAGACTGCAAGAGAAGTCTGAGAAAGTAGAAGTAATTATGAGAAGCAAAACCAGGCCAGGAAAAAAGTCATATTTTCGCATAGGACGCCAAGTATTAACAAAAAACACTGGTACAGATTACACCTCAGTACTATGAGACTGAAAAAAAAGAGAATAAATACACCAAAAGCTGCATTCTCTGGATTTATCAGGCTCTGAAGGGACATGTTTATATATTTAAAAGCTAATTAGTCCTCAAAAATCAGTACAGTTTCAATTTAATTTAATTGGTTGGGAAATAGACCGGCTGTTGCAGATGGGAAAGCCTGACAGAATACAACTAATTGTTCGTATACATCAAATATTTAACAAAGGAAAGGGTTATGCATCCAAGTGAGAGAAAGAAGGAAGACGCCAAGAGAGACCTACCTATTCTCACAACAAAATGTCTTAAATGCAAGAAATGTATAGCAAAAATAATAGTGGAAAGGGCAAAGCAGTCACAAGGGGGAAGCAACCTCTGAGCATGAATATTTACAGCAGAGAAATATAAGCAACATTAATCTGTGTTGATAAATAAACATAACTTGGGAGAGACATGGGAATGAAAGAGGGGAAGAAAAAAAAACAGCGTTCTGACAGCTAAAATGCTGTTGGGGCAGTCAGGACCTGTCAAGTAGCTGATCTAGTTTCAGAAGAGGTTACCTAACACAACAAGAAGTATCTTCATAGTAGTTAGGTTTTTAATTCCCCCCCCCATGACAGAAGTAACTAGGATTTCAACTCTTTTCTCCCCCTCAAACACTTGCAAACCAGACATAACACCAGTGTGATAATACATGAGGTTTTTTAAGGAAAAGAAACCTGAGAAACGAGCATAGGGAAAGCGGAAAGAAGCTGTTTTCATTCTCACCCTTAAGTTATATTAGAAGAAAGCCACATAATGGGTAGGTAGCGGGTTAACACGCAAGATTCTACAGTACAGAAATGCTAAAACTAAACAGCGCGTCCCAAGTTTAAAGAGCATGGAAAGCAGAAAGTCTTTCTAACCGCCTGCCTCACTTCCTGATTCAGGGCAGGGATGAGAACATCTGCTCATTCTGCACATCTCTCCCAGAGATCTGAAATCCGGCCTTTCTGTATCTGTCTCGGTCTTGACAGTCTTTTGAAGATTATAAGTAACATTTGAAAAACAGGGCAAAAAAAAAAAAAAGAAAAAAAAATATCTTAGGTCTTTGCAAAGCAAGGGCCGCTTACTGGAGATACCCAGAGGGAACTGTCAGACTAAATCATCTTGAGATGTAGCTCGAACAATGTCAGTTTGCTTCCACACACGCTTCCCACCTCTCTCCCACCCCATACAAATAAAAACAAAAATTAAACCAAGCTGCTTTATTTAGCTCCGCGCTTCGGAGGGGGCAACAGCACCTTTACACAGGGAGCTGAAGCTCAGGGACGGGGGGAGAGCGGCGGGAGTTCAAACCGTGAGGGAATCACCCGGCCTTGCTGTGCCCGAGGTCCCAGAGCTCCCCACCCCATCCCCGGGCCTGCTGAGGGGGAACCCGGGATCCTCGCCTCTCCCTTCGCTTGTCACCAGGCCATAGAGAAGCGATGGCCCCGGTAGAGGTGTCTGACCCCCTTTTCAAGGGAATGGAGGCAGCGGCGGGTGGGCCGGGGGCGCTGAGGCGGGCGACCGCCCGCCTCAGCGCCC
>VXBJ01006734.1:133639-241205 GCA_013400055.1 Nycticryphes semicollaris | reverse complement strand
CCTACCGCGCTGGCCCACGGCCTGGAGAGGGTATGTGAAGAGTGTGTGTCTGTAAAGAGTGTGGAGAGTGTGTGTGTGCGTGTAGAGAGCGGCTGTAGATGTGGAGAGTGCGTGTGGAGAGTGCGGATGTGTGTGGAGAGTGTGTGCGGCCTTTGTGGTGACACTGTGTGTAAAGAGTGTGGCGAGCCTGTCCGTGTTTGTGGAGACCTGTGTGTGTGTAGAGAGTGTGGAGTGTGTCTTTCGTGTGGAGAGTATGTGTGGAGACTGCGGCCTGGAGGGGGTGTGTGAAGAGTATCCGTGTGTGTAAAGAGTGTGGAGAGTGTGTCTGTGTGTGTGGAGAGTGTCTGTTTGTGGAGAGTGTGTGTGGAGATTGTGTGTGCGGCCTGGAGAGTGTGTGTGCGGCCTTGAGGGGGTGTGTGGAAGTGTGTGTGTGTGTCTGTGGAGAGTGTGTGTGCGGCCTGGAGAGTGTGTGCATGTAGAGTGTGGAGAGCATCTCTGTGTGTGCAGCCTGGAGAGTGTGTGTGTGTACCCATGTGTGTGCATAAGGAAGGCCTCATCCTTCCCATTCTGGCCTCTCAACCTCTCAACTTAGTAATGGGTGACAGCTTGGCCTGCAACTACCCTGAATGTGGGGTGGGTTTGGTTTTTTTTTGGAAGTCCCATCCTGCTGGGAGCTGTGACAGTGTGTATGGCACCGTACTCGGTGAAAGTTGGCCTTAGGGTTCACCTGCTGTAGCTTTTCCGTGGATTTTGGAGCAGAAGTAACTCTTTCTGTAATGAAAATGGCATATAACACCTGTTTATACATCAATGCACAAGCCCAAACACCAAAATTCTAGTCTAATAAGTATAGAATCATAGAATAGTTTGGGTTGGAAGGGACCTTTAAAGGCCATCTAGTCCAGCTCCCCTGTAATGAGCCAGGAACACCTTACACTAGATGAGACTGCTCAAAGCCCCATCCATCCTGACCTAGAATGTTTCCAGGGATGGGGCATCTACCACCTCTCTACCAGGACAACCTGGGCCAGTGTTTCACCACCCTCAGTGTAAAACATTTCTTCCTTGTATCTAGTCTGGATCTACCCTCTTTAAAAGCATTACCTCTTGTCCTATCACAACACGCCCTGTTAAAAAATTGCTCTCCATCTTTCTTATAAGCCCCCTGTAATGGTTTAGCCATGTGGCCTCTCACTCACTTCCCTGGTTCAGATGGAGAAAGAATCAGAAGAGTAAAAGTGAGGAAATAACTCCTGGGTTGAGATAAAGGCAGTTTAATTGGTAGAGCAAAAGCCACGCATGCAAGCAAAGCGCAACAAGGAATTAATTGTCTGCTTCCCATCAGCAGGCAGGTGTTCAGCTGTCTCCAGGAAAGCAGGGCTCCATCACGTGTAATGGTTACTTGGGAAGACTCTGAATGTCCCCTTTCTTCATCTTCCCCCAGCTCTATACACTGAGCATGATGTCCCATAATATGGAACATCCCTTTGGTCTGTTGAGGTCAGCTGTCCCGGCTGTGTCCCCTTTCGGCTTCTTGTGCCCTCCCAGCCTGCTCACTGGCAGGGAGGAGTGAGGAGCAGAAAAGGCCTTGAGAGCTTAGCAACAGCTAAAACCACCAGTGTGCTATCAAAAATATTTCTCATCCCAAATTCAAACCATGGTGCTGTACCAGCTGATAGTAAATAAGTTAACGCTATCCCAGTTGAAACCGCAACACCCCCTTTAAGTAGTGAAAGGCCACATTTAAGGTGTTCAAACATCACCAGAATGCGATACTGCTCGGCAGCTTGGGTTCTGAGACAAAGAGCCTAATACTATTAAGCTTCGTTTGTTTTGCAGGTTCAGCCTGGTGCTACCAAGTTCATGGGAATATTGGCAAGGAGATAATTGGGATTGAGAATTGTCTTGGGCATCTAATGACAACACTACCTATGATAAACAGAAGCCAGTCTAACTATTAAACAGAACGCTCTTCTTGGTCAAGGGTGTATATTAACCCATTGATTCCTTTTAAGCACTTGGTCCATATTGTTTTCACTTGCTTCGCAGACTGACAGCACCATACGAGACCCTTTTGCCCTTGCAAATCTAAGCACCAGAGAAGCCACATGGGAGCTCTTTAGGCCATTCCCCACTGCCCTGCAGTCAAAATAATTATGAGGGCGGTTCTGGTAGCCGGGCTTCACTGCAGTGAAGAAGACAGGCTCACTGATGAGGCACTTTGCCTCCTAGTGGACAGGAGAGGGTGAAGAACATGCTCCCTAAACTGGGCTAAAGCTGAGCTTACAGCAAACTAGGATCTTGAACATGAGTCTGAAGGAGCCCCCAGCGAGATCCGAGCACATGGGGAGAATAAGCAAAACCCATAAGTAAACAAAGAGTCATTGTCCTGCCCTTTTCAGCCATCACGTTGTTATTTTGAAATACAATATTTATGGAAAGTGTGCTAGCAGCTCCCTCTGATTTATGGCACAGAAGTCAAGAAAATGCCTTCCAGACCCCTTTTAAACTAGTATCCCCCAAGTTCTGAATATTCCACAACTTCCCAATAAAACAGTATATTTTACTGAGCAGCCTCTTGTCCCGGTCCCTTACTCCCATTTATTTATTAAATGTCTTATGTTTTCTGTGGGCAAATCTGCAATACAGATGTTGGTTTGGTGTATCTGTATGGTAGATATAGATTGGCAAAGACTATTCCAAATACAGACATCCTTTTGCCATTATAGATATAGCAAGCTGCGAGTTTTGGGAGGAGAAGGACTACTCTGTGCTTGTGAGTTGCCACATGCCTGATGAATGAGTGGATCTTCTCATATTTTCAAGTAAAATAGACCAGACAGGCTGTTAGGTGTGGCTACTGAAAAAAGCTCTATCTGCTCTAAATGTAGTTTCAACAGAACTACTTTCCTATCAGTATTTGCTACTTATTCCAGCTCTGGTACTAAACTGCATAACATATGTTTTTCAGACCCTATTACTCACCTTTTTATTTGGTTCTTACCCAGTTCAGGAAAGAACAGAAGTAAAATGTTAACTCAGAATGGAGTTAACTCATGGATCAACAAAATAATGGAGCCCATGGGAACCTTTTTGTTTTCAATAATTCTAAAGATTATGTAGGTTTGCTGCTGTAGTCATTGTAGATGCTACAGTATTTTGTTATATTGTTATATTTTACTCAAATGTGGCATTTGTTCTTCTAACTACATTTTTCTGTCTTATTTTCCGTGAAACTGAAAAAGTGCTTTTGTCTCCTGGCAAAGCATTTCGTTCTTTCAGGTAAAAATGACCCTGCCTCACTTAGTAGTCCCTTGGGGAAGGTTTTGGGAACATAAGAAGCACAGACTCAAGTGCTTGGCGTGTGCTACGTGTTGGTTATACAAAGCATGGTGAAGCTTAGCAGGGAGGTTCTTTGTGGTTACCAGCCACTGTGTGGAGGTGGTAGCCAGGTAGGAGGCCTTGCTGCTGTAAGGTTTTGGCCATAATTTTCAGTGGAGGCAGGAGTCACGTCTGAGGATGGGAACGTTTGTTCTACTCTGGCATATGGCAGGAATCTTAATGCTTTTCACCTTCCTTTAAAGGATAATACCTGGGTAATTGTTGTGCTTCACTCAAATGGATTCCCATAAATATAGGACTGCTTCAAGGCACGTGGCTTCTTTTCAGATATGTCTGCATTGCTCTACAGGGATAGGTGGCAGAGTACCAGTGCATGGTGTATTCTAGCAATTCCCTCACCTGTGACTGGTGTTTCATTCTGGATTTTGAGCAACAGTCATGCAAGGATTAGTATCAAGAACTGATTATTTAGACTACCTTCCAAAATAGATTTTTTTGTGTAATTTTCATATATCCAATAGCTCTTCCAGGTTATTTGAACAGCAAACATTTTAAAAAAACATTTACCTCAGGTAAATAATGGGAGTTGCTATCTACAGTTAGCTAAAGATCCAACATATCAGTTATTAACTACAATCATCGCAGATTGCAATGGTTCTCCGAGTCATTCCAAAGGTATAATTTACATGTGCAATGTTTTTTTTAGCAGCAGAATTTAAATGTGAGGGAGGAAGCCATAAGGCAGATGTATTATGATTGAAAAGAGCAATTAGAGGGCAGCCTGTGGTCACAGCATCATGGTTGGTACAAAAAAAATCAGAGACTGGAAGCCTGTGGCCTTGTTCTTCCCCGTGCTGAAAGCGGTGCGGTCAGCACCTGCAGCTTTAGCCCAATATATCATGTAAAGGCTGTGAAGCTACACATGAGCTGGTTTTGTATGCATTTCCCAAACTGGCTGTTTTCTTTCTTTAATACACTGCAAACATTTCTCTGGCTGACACAACTTATTATTACTACGTCAAGGCTGTTCTTGCATAATCTTGGCATCAGCTGCAAAAGGCAACCGAGTGCTCCCGAAATGTATCTTACACAGAAAACCAAAAAAAAAAGATAGAAGAGCCAATTCCAGCAAAACATCTGTGATGACATATTCAGCCCGTTATTTTGTCAACAGTGCAAGTATTTGATGGCATAATAAAAGGATACACTTTGCTTACCAAAACATTAAGGGATAACAGCCAAGTTAAAGAGGGTGCGATTAAAGGTTTGCTTAACCCACGGGATTCCGCTTCCAGAACAATAAAAATAGATCTGTTTTGATCCATCTTTCAAAGATCTATTTGTATGGTGTTGTTTGGGGGTTAAAAAATCACTTTAAGAAAAGGGAGAGGTTTGGGTTTTTTTAAATTTATCCTTCATACTGAAAAAAGTTTTGTATGTTAATCAGAATGACAACAAAGATCTGAATTGCAAAGGGGGAAAATCAAGCCCACCTGGGAGAAGAGATAACAGGAATTAATCATGTGCAAACTGCTTTGAGGAAAAAAAGAGCACAATCCAGTTTAAAGCCTCATTTTAAATTATTCCTGTGCACTAATTTTCTGCTTCATTTTATTGACATAATTGATGCTATACTTCATCACGTCTTGGAAATACACTGCAATGGGCATATTTCCTTCTGATACATGTTTTTTCAAACAAAGAGCAAAGAAGTGGTAATTTATAACAGCGTGTTTTTCACATGAAAGTTGACTTTGATGAAAAGTACCTGGGTTTGGGGGTTTGGGGGTTTTTTTTGTGCTGTGCTTTCTCTCTGCAAGCAAATACTGAATTCCAAAATCAAATCAGTATTGTAGTGTTTATGGCATATTACTGCACTGGTGAGCTTGGCATTCCAGTGGTATTTGAAAGCGTCCAACAGAAACATTTCTTACAGAGAGACACTTAGCACAAATGGCCAAAGGTATCTATGGAAATTACAACCATATTTTTTTTCTGAAATATGTACAGGAGTACATAGAGGCAAATAAATGTTATAGGGTACTGGCACCAGCAATTCTGCAGTGTCCTCCCTTCCAGAAAATACAGTAAAAATAAAATAGGAATTGAGGCTTTTGAGCTTTTGACTGTCCAACTAAAGTACAATTGTTATTGTAATTTCTGAGCAAATTTCCTCCTTGTAAAAAAAAACTGTACACAACATGCACACTTTCTAACTTCTGTGGCAGCTCTTAGGAACAAAACTAAACCTTTCTGTTACAGGCAGCATAAATGTTGTACTAAGTTGTTGTTGGGCCTCTGGGTGCATGTCACTTAGAGCTATTTCCAATTCCAGAGTTTTACAAATTAATTATTGGTGTTGTTCGTGCTCAAATAAATAACAAATGACTTGAAGATGATAGAGAATGACATTTCTCAGTCTGCAATTAAAACTCCAGAGTTCCTAAGCTAGAGAATAAACATGACTCTGTCAGTAACTGTATCACATTTCAGAAAAACTCTGTTATTTATATTAAGCCTGCTCTATTTCAAATTTTGCCACAAGCTCAGCTGCTCCATAAAATGGAGACTAATACTCTGCTAGAGAGTAGGGTACCATGCAGCTGTTCCAATGACAAATACCATAGATAAAGTCACAGTTTTGTTTTACTGCAGGTAGACAATCCGATGATCACGCCTCTTCCAGTGCAAAATTAAAAGAAACAGCATTAGATAAACCTCGTTTCCTGGCAGAAATTGCCATAAATTTCTCAGTTGGAAGTTCTGCATAACACTAAGGAAATCACTGAACAGGCTCCTGATTTGCCGTCGTATAAATTAGTGCAGAATGGCTGTTGTAGACCTTTTGGTCTTTTCCCTTTTTCTTTCTCTGTGTTGCATATTCCTCAAGAATATAGGATTGAAGGCGATTAATCAAATTCCTTTAGATTCAGGTTTAAAGGCAGTTGTAACGAAATGGCACTATGAACTCCCCCCTTACTAGTGCTGTATGTGCCTTTCTGGTAAGGCTGCTTCAAAGCAACATGGTTCTTTAGAAAAAAAGAGAGCCTGAAAACATTTAAATTGAGTTTGTAATTAATTTCTTTTTATCTCTCAGGTTCTCACATCTGGTTAATACATCCCTCAGTTCAGCTTGGACTCACAACAGTTCCGGACTTCATGAACCTTGAATCAGAAGGTAAACCTCTTGTTGCTGGGCACCTGTGGATTCCCTCCCTTGACTGTGCTCTTAATGTTGTCTGTTGCTCTTCATAGTCTCTTTTAATTTGGTTTATTTTCAGTCATGTGATGCAATAATGTAAGTTCAGTACAGAAGAGTCTGTTGGGCTGCCAAAGCTAAAAGACAACCTACAGCAATTCTGAGTTGTAGAAGAGACATAGCAACCTTTGGGATTATTGCTTAGCAACTGCAAACACACAGAGGAGTAAAACTCACAGCCCGGCTCCACAGCAGGTCTGAGAAATCCCTAATTCACTTTAAGATTTTTAATGGTTGAGAACAGATGGGCATATATTAAATTCCTGTTCGCTTGCAAAGCCACTTTGAAAGCAGGAGGAATAAGATCTGTTTTGAAACCTGCTCCAAAGGTAAGAAAAAGAGTTCTTCAAAGCTTTGGAAAACAAAAGAGAAAATCTTTTAAAATTGTAATTGTATTGAAAAGAAGATCATGTATGAAAAGGGTATTGGCTCTTTGCGATTGTTGAGATAAACATCTTCTCTGAACATGTTAGGGAAAGACAAAACTACTTCTGAGCTATTGCTCAAAGAGTGTCAAAGAGATTGGACTCTGTTTTTGAAAAGACTTTTGTAACTCAAACATCACCAAAATGTTTACCTGGACAAACTTTAGTCTTTATGGCTCCATCCCACTCTTCAAAATTCTCCAACAGAACAACAAAGAAATCATCGAAGTTTTATTATGAGCAGATTTGGGGTTTGTAGAGAAAACGGGGAGATAATCTTTTTGTACCTGCAGGGATTCCAGCAAGAACATTTCTCTCACAGGAAAGGAGCCAGGAAAGTGGCATCCTACTAAATAATGGAAAGCTTATCTTGCCTTCAGCTTGAACAAAGGCTTGCAGGAAACTTTATATCACATTTCAAATTTCCTGGGTGTTTCTAAAGCTTGTCTCTGTGCACTATGCTTACTTTTATTTGGACAATTAAGCCTCCACTCGGTAATGTCATAGGCCTTGAGAGCTCTATATATTATAGAAAAAATTCTCAACTAATGTAAATCAGCACTGAAGTTCATGAGCCGATGGTGTCTTCTACAAACTGGAGGTGTGTCCCTGTAATCCTCCACAAATTCCAAATTTCAGGGCCTTCTTTGTTGTTTATTTTAACAGTTACATGTTATTTGTAGTTCTTCTGTACCCTTTTAGTCTCCTTTTTCTGTCCTGCATTAAAGCAGTGGGCATAGTTCTCTATGCCCTGCTTCCATTCCTGGAGCTATGCTAATGCCATGAAATAGAACAGTCGCACTCAGTTGTTTCTTGTTTTATTTTGTTTTTGTCAGAGACATAGAGATACTTTATAAACATTTACCAGTTCTCAGAATCATCCTACCAAACGGGTGAGAGAAGTGTAGAAAACACATTCGTCATTATTCAGAATCGGCCACCTCATAAAGTAGAGCGCAGTTGTCACTTTAACATTGCACAGAAACTGCAGAGTGGTTTCATAAAGGATGTTAAAAAATAACATAAGTATTTGAAACTGCGAGAACAGTTTATTTTGGCACAACAAAACCAGCTGATTTGGACTGTGACCAGAACATTTGGTTAACGCCCTGCTTTCAACCAGAAACAGTCTGCTTTTACAGCTTATTGAAAGAAAACTCACCTAAGCAAGGAGCAATTTGACAGAGCTGACAGGTTTCCCTTTCTACCATTATAAATCTGGTCTCCTTTACAGCTCATGTCCTTCGGTGGCAAAACCTTCTTAAAACCCTCTGTGTGGGTCAGGCAGCCAGCTTGATCCATAAATCCATCTCATTCCCCAGCAGGTAATCATCTTTGAAAACAAATTACCGGAAGATGCCAACAAGTCCATCCAGAAAACAGACATAAAATTTAGTGCTGTGAGGTATCCTACCTATCCAAGCAATATTTAGACTCAGACAACGGTTATGAACCAGAAGGTCAACATATTAGTAATTACATTTGTGTGCCAGGAGAGCTGTAGATCACATTTAAGCATTTCCTGGAAGGCTGAACTCCCTTCAGAACAGCTACAAATGCTTAAATAGGAAGAGCAAAACCTATCCAAAGCAATGGTAGTGCTATGGATACTGAAAGGCCTTAATGACAAGCACTTTTAAACAACAGTCTGAAAAGGGTAGTGAGGCAGCAAGTTCAGAGTGGAGTTTCATCTTTAGTTTGGAAAGGTGTTAGGCTCTCTCTGTTAATATCACCCTTCCCTTGCTCGTGCTTAACACTGGGTTGGGGTTTGATTTTTCGTGCTTTGAATCAAGCAGTTAGGCAACATTCTGCTCCATTCTGTTATGTGTAGGTCCCATTACAGACTCAGACAGTTGTGTGTGGAGACATGCAGCAATAGTTTTCCAATTGTGCCTTGTGAGCAACTCAGTTTCTTCCTGATATTTCACAGAATGAACATTTTGAGAAGAAAACAGTGGCATGTAGGAAATTGTAAAGGGAGGTATCTGCAACTCTCTGTAGGTCTGTCTTTTACAGAATAATCTACAAGATTAAGTGCTTGTGAACAGCTTAATTACAGAGTATACGGTATAGAGTTTCCCTTTTTCTAGGAGCTCTGCTGACCCCAACACCTATGTCCTCGTTACCCTAACAAAATGTCCAGGGGAAAAAATAGTTGCCAAAATTGAAATTAAGTGGTCTATGGGACAAGCTCCCTCACTATTTTTCACAGCTACAGAAAAGATGAAGCAGAAAAGGCATGTGGATAAAGAAATCTTGCTGCTAAGCATCTGGTATTTTCCATTACTTGCTTCCTTTGTCTTGTATCCACTGGATTTCCTGGCGACATGGAATGGGACCTAAACAGAAATGATGATACTAGGGGTAATAGGAATCCACTAGTTAGAAGTGGGGACAAGACTTCTGAGCAGTGTTCAACGCCTGGTTTCTGAGTGTCTAAATGACCTGGAATTAATCACTTCTCTTTGGTGTCTCAAATTCTTTTCCTGTAAGAAAGGAACACACTTACTTAGTTGCCCTGTCTCCAAGGGCTGTTGTGATACATAATTAATCTTTATAAATCATTTACTGATCTTTGAAGTGAAGGGGCTGTATTTATTTAAGAGTACCAAGCAGTACCAACAATAAAAAAAGGAACATAGAAAAATAATATTATAATATTAGTTAATTCCTAACAATAGCTTTTCTTCCTGTGTCATCTGCTAGGACACTGCTGCATCTTGTGGCACTATATAACATGCTGCTTTTGTTTTGTGTCACAGTGATTGAAGTATGGCTGCTCGGCCAAAAGAAGCAGCCCAAACTGCAGGTCTAAAACATCCCAGACTTGGAGGTAAGAGTATGACTGCCACAGAAATGAAAAGAGAGCAGAAGAAGAATGAGCTGCCATGTCTTAGTAATTATGCTCCCTGGAAAGACTGTTTTTATGAAAAAGTACAGCAGAGGTGTCTGAGTCTGCAGGAGACAAAGGTGAAGATGATTAATGCACAAAAGGCAAAAGAAGAAAAGGTAAAAAAGAGGGAACCCTGTGACTGGCTGTCCAGAGAGTGGTTCAGTGAAGACAAAGAGTCACTAGATACTCGCATCTATCTGCTTGACAAACTCTTACCTACATTAATCCCAGGAGTGGAAAACCTGTTAATGGAAGTGGAAAGAAAGAATGCGCATGCACCAGACAAAGAACCAACTAAGTTTAACCCCATTAATTTTCTTGGAGAATATCTGATGAGACATCACCCCCAGTATGGGATTTCTACAAAACCAGGCCCGTACCTGAGAGGAATGAAGATGGTCCTGGAGGAGCTAAAAGCTGAGGTCTTAGGCACAGCACCAGAGAGGTGAGAGAATTGAAAGTGTGGCTGCTCACAAGACCAGAGCTGGTTTCTTGGTCTCTGTTTTCCAAAAGGAATGGTGTGACTGCAGCCTGGCTGGTGAAATGTGGAACAAAATGAACCTTGTGGAGTACAGTGCCAGAGATGGTCGTTGACTCTCATAAAAACTTGAGAAGCAGGATGAATGCCAGAAAAGTATCACACAAAATGAAACACTAGTTATTCCTGTTTAAGGCAATATTCTGCCTTTCTCAAGTATGTAGTTCTTCTCTAGACTCTATCTTAAATATATGGAATGCAAACTGCTTTCAAACCGGTCTAGGTTAGTGACAGCAGTTCTTTAGGACAGGTGTTGGTATCAAAGGGCTATGGATGCTTCAGATTGTGTCTTCTATAGTCTCCCAAATAAAATATAAATAATAATAATAAAAAGATAACCTTCTTTACCTCCTCAGGGTGACTTCTCATGACCAAACCAACAATGATACTGTCCTGGCACACCGTAGAAACTTTGTCTCCCGAGGTTTTTACTTTAGTCTCTCAGCTTCCTTTTTCCATTTAAAATAGAAACTGTTTCATAATTTATGTTGCTTGTTTCTGGGGTATATTCTAGGCTGCTTGATTTAGTATAATATTTAATGAATATTGGAAGGGGGTTCCATGGCATCTTAAAACGTGCTAAGGTTAGAATGTGAGTGCATTGGGTGACCAATAATACTTTCATTTTAATTGCTTTCTTCAGAAAAATATAAAAGTGAACATTTGCCTTTATAGATGACCCAGACATGATTGTGAATCATGTCAAAGTTACTCATTTGCTACTAGATCACTTTATTCTGTAGCTGTGTTTGTAGAATAATGACTTCTATTTGAATGGCTGTCTCTTCTATTTGCATAAATGGTACATACAGCTTGAAAATTGGTTTCAGGGTTCCAGTGTCAGGAATGAGGGAAGTAAAATGCTGAGATGTCTTATGCATAAACTCTAAATGAAGATAATTGAAGTTCCCATTATTATACTGAATAAAAGAATATGTTAAATCTCTCTCTACTGCTCTGAATTTGTGTCTCTACATTTCTAGTCCACATGCTGTTACCGTTCATGGTAACATGCCTTGTGTGAATACAACTAAAGCAGTGTGATAAGTGAATTTCATACAGTCACTTACCTCCTTTTCCCCCCCAGATAAAAATCTTTCTAAGTGACTGATTGTGGTCAGTGTGTAAGAGCTCAGCTTTTGGCTTTTCTTCCTAAGCAGACACACAGTAATACAACCAGAGCTTGTAAAAGAATTTCAATTTTATTTTTATTTATTTATTAAATGATGGTTCACTGAAACAAATGGTCTAGGGAAACATCTTTTTCAGTGAGCTTTCACTCAAGCAGAGGTTGTTCTGAGGGGATATTTAGGATGCCAGCCTTGCCACACCTTTGTTTTGGGGACTGTGTCACCATTCGTATTGCCTCACAGAGGGACACCAGGATGCAGGAAGTTCAGAACCATCTTATCTTTATTTTGCAAAAGAAATTGATTTAAAATATGTAACATTTCCTGGGCTTTTGGGTTGGCTTTGAGGGTTTTTTTGGTTTTCCCTGCTAAAACGCTCTTAGCTTTCATTGTGAATTAGAGCTTATTTCTGGAGAGGTTGGATTTTCCTGCAGAATGAAGTGTTGGGTACCAGTGACGCGTTATCCTGGCCTTGGCTGTTAAGTCCATGTTTATGTTTGGAGACAGGTTCTCAATTTGTAGCTCTCAGAGCTGATGCAAAGGAAGTGGCTATTAAGACTTGTAGAAATCAATTTCTCTGTAGCCAGCGTTGCTGCAGGGGTTCATGTAGCCATAGCTGTGTCAGGTTTTGCATATCCACTGGTAGTAGTATCATGGGATTTGCATTCTCAGCAGCGCAGGATTTGCATATTTGTGATGGCTGTATTGTGGGATTTGCATAGGATTCTTAGATCACAGCACCACAGAGGATTTTACCTACACCATGTAGCACTGAGACTCCTAATGTGAGTCACTGGCTTTCTAATCAGGAAAAAAAACCCCACAAAACATTACAAGAGAAATGCCAGTTTGTGCTCAAAATCTCTCACATAAGCACCAGAAAGATGAGGAGTGAAATTCTGGCCCCAGTGAAGCTCCTGGGAGCCTTGACATTACCTTCCGGAAAGGCAGGATTTCACTACAGGTTCTTAGAAGTCCTCAGTCAGCTCTTTCAGGCTTCCTCCAGTCTCTCCTTAACTGGCACCTGACTGGGAGTCAAGGCATGCAGGAGAACAGATGGGAGAAATTCCTTATCCAAATGGATCGGAACCTGAAACAGAGATGTTATTGGTCCAGGGATGGTAGTCCTTCAGTCTGAGTCAGCCATCCTCGTGTGGGAGTTAGGCGGCTGTCTTCCTGAGGAAACATGTTTCATTCTGCAGGGAGAAGTCACCCTCGCTGCCATCTCATCTCCTCTGGAAATGTCTCATACTGAAATGAGCTCAGCTTGAAATGAGTGCCCAGAACTGTCAGAGCCTGCTTTGCCTTTATTAACTAGGGGGGAAACATTTTTGTCTGGGAGACAGCAGGCAGAGGATGCAGCTGCCCAGTGGTTTAGGACCCTAGAAATAAATGCAAAACTGCAGCACAGTGGAAGTGCAGCACGAGATGGAACTTGTACCAGGCCCAAATTAATCACCAGAGCACCTTGGCAGCCTCTAGCATGGCCTTAGCTCTGCTGTCAGCTTGCAGACCGCTCCTGAGGAGGAGCTGCAGATAGAAATGCCCTGGTTTTCTCTTTCTCTCTGTAGCATACATTAGAGAAAAATCTGGTAATCCATTTACCTTGGTACCTGCTCCATATCTCCTCTTTGCTGTGTCTGAAGGAGGCAGAAAACAGGGAATTATTTTACCCTTCCCCTTCTATCAAAGTGCTGGAGGCAGAACTGCCTCAGCAGGCACTTGTGCAATGTGCACGATTGATTAAGGAACCAAATTATTCATTAAGAAACCTCTGTGATAAGTGGCCATGAAGAGCAAGTACCTAGCGATAAAACTGACTGTGATCAAAGTGTATTGCTATAACATATTAAACAGATCTTTCTATTCATTAATGAAAATATTACTTTATCATTTCTAGGGTGGCCCCATAGCAAGAGAAGAGAGTAGAGACAGAATCAGCCCATCTTCACAATAAGTGAAACACAAGGGGAGGAAGGAAGGAGAAGTCTTTAGTTAAAATACAGTTTCTGGACTAGTGTGTTCTCGAGGACAAAAGAGGAGCAGTTCTTACTCTGACCAGCTCTAAGGGTGTACAGGAGGGCAGATGTCTCAATGCAGAGAGTCCAGCAGCCTCCGTGAGCAGGAACTCTGCTCCCCATATGAACTGATCCCTTGGCTTTAAGAATTTTTGAATTTCCTAAAGGTTGGGTTTTTTTTTTTTCATAAATGAAAAAAAAAAGTAAAAACCAAAGCAGATGGGTTCTACGGGATTGATTTTGTTCAGTTCTTTTGATGTGTGAAATGGAGGATTAGGAAAACCATGGCTGGGTGATGAGAGAAGCAAAGAAAATGGAAGAGGAAAGGGAGGTACTTTTAGTCCAAGCTTGCAAACTCTGTGTGTTCAAAATGACAGAGAGGTTGGTGTGTTATCCCCATCTTAAGGCAGTAAGGACTTCATTGTGTGAGTCAGCTTCAGAAATTCCATTGAACGTTGTTCTTTGCCAGGGAAGTGCTCAGGTGAAATGGTACTGGGGTTTTGAGACAAACACAGACTGATGCAATTTTGTTGGTAAATCAAGTGTAGCAAAATTAGGCACCTGCTGAAATTGAAAGGAAATTGAAGGATGTCTACATAATAAATGATTAATGCCATTATAAATGTGAAGGTAAAATTTATCATTGTTGAAACTCCACAAACTAAGACAGCCATACACATGATTTTCCCTTAAATAGCTACTGTATGCTTCACAAGAGGCTCTCTCTACATGCACTTATCTGACACTCAGAGGTTATTTCTCCAGATTCATAGTTACACTAGATTTCAGGAGATGATACACATCAGAATATAAATCCTTTCACATCCTTGGAGCTGCGCTCTGAAAACACAGAGTCACACTAGTAATTTTGTGCCCCAAACATCAAGTATTTATTTGGAGAAAAATCTACTTTACTAAAAGGACATGAATTTAAGTAAGAAGTTACTTCCTTAACTTTTGTTTTTCAGGGTAGTCTTTATCTTAAATGCGTTTATGATGGTATCTTTCTAAACCATATTCCCATGTCCTACAGGCTGGCCAGACTGAAGTCTGAGGCAAAGAGCAAACGTAAGGAAAGGGAGCAGATGGAAATTATGAAGTCTCAGGTGAAAAAGATGAGAAAAGAGGCGCTGGCAATTCAGTTCAAAGAGTGGACAGCGGATGTCAGTGGCAGAATACCAGTTGCACTGGTAACTAGGGATGATCCTTATTAACACACTGCTATGATTGTTCTAGACAGGAGGAAAAGGAAGGTTGTGGATAGTGCAGTCTGCCCTGGCATGGCAGCCTGGAGCACAAGGATGGGTAATGGCTCTGACATGTCTTAGGGTCAGGGTGCAGGTCGCTGTTTACCACTTAGCCTCACCAAGCCCTGATTCCTCAGAGCACATGGAAGGATTGCAATGTTTTTCTCACAGGCATCCTGGAAAGCTAAATGCCCTGTGAGGTACTCAGACACTCCTGAGGTTGTTGGATACATACCTCATCACTGGATCTCCTTCTCTGCAGGTGGTTATCCATCAGAATCCTCTTAAAAAGGTCCAGGGCAGCCATTCTTGGTCTCCGGTGGCCTCCATTAAATCTTCTTTCTACCCCTGTGACTCATACAAACTGATACTGCAGCTCACAAAAGACGAGATTTGCAGTAATTGTAATACATCTCCTGCATCTTTCTTACAAGTGACATATGGCCCTAGGAAATTGTCCTCTGGTTACACACAACACAACAAAGACAAAGTCTACATTTAACAGGGCCCAGCTATGTGTGGTAAGAAGAATGGGTGGCCCATACAATTAATTATTGCAGGTGATTTATTTGATAATTTCCTACTGTTGTCTGCATGAAACAAGCCTTTGACTATTACCTTGATTTGTAGGTTCAGAGTGCTCTCAGGTCTTTTCTGGATATCACTGATTCTACTTCCACAGACGTGAGAAAAGGTAAGTTTTTGATGTGTCTCCTTTAGTTTTATTTCTGTGGTCTGAATTCTGATGCAGACTGTGAGCAAACAGATTGATAATAGAGAAAGAATCTATAAGGATAGTTTCACCAGCTAGGATATTAACCACAAATCTCCAGACAGATTGGAAAGAGACTGAACCATCATGTGGTTTATTAATAGGATCTTGAAAAGTAGAGAGAGAAGTTCAAAAAATCTTTCAGAGAGATAGAAAGAACAGATGCAGGCCATTTCCAATTACACCCTGCATTAGGCAGACGTTGCCACATGCTTATCAATATTTTAAGGAATCACTGTAACAACCTCCTCCTTCACCTGCCCTATCATATGGTGGTCTTGGAAATCCCATGGGCGGCTTGGCATAACTGGGAGGTAGGGAGGAAAGGTAGGATTGAAAAAAATTGAAGTCTACAGTGTTGTTAGCTTTTATGGTTTCAGAGAAAATGCTGAAGCCTACCTAACGCTCCACCAAATCACACATCTTGTCTAGCCGTTCCCTTTGCCAGTCCCAGCCATGGCAGTGACACACAGCACAAGGGCAAGGGCCTCTGTATCAGATCACTCAGCACAGAAAGACTTCCCTGATTCCTGCCTGTGTTATGTAGCTTACACTTGACCTCCCCGAATAATGATAATTGAATAGATAGAGCCAGGAACACAGAAGTGGCACCGTACAGCCTGCTGCCAGCCCTTTGCATTGATAGCCTGTAATGATCACCAATAATAACAAATTGGCCTTTGCTGGAAGATGGGATGGGAAGCAGGGAACCTCTGGAGTGCATTTCTGCTGGCTGCTGGAGTCACCTCTGTCTAGAGCTTGCCCTTGCTCAGCCCTTTCTACATTACAGAATTGTTCCTCTGGATAATGGTCCTATATTGGTAGTACGTTGTGTGAATGCCAAACACCTGCTCTGGTGGCTGTGGTTCTCCAGTGTGAACAGCTACTGGGACAGGACATTGAGAAGGAAGTTTCTGTCCAGATGCTTGAGGTGCTTCATGTCATATTTCATTAATAGTGCGACTCCATTTCTTAATGTCTTTCATTTAATAGCAGACAATATACATTAACAAAGCATTAAGCTTTGGTGTAGAGTTTAATAAAGATAATGTCTTGACCATCAAGAGATAAATGGTGGATTTTCTCATCATTCTTGATATATTGTAGAAGAAAGAACAGAAAAATATTCCCAATAGAAACAGTCTGCCTGTGCTGAAGCATCTTGTTCAGAAATCCATGTTGACATTTGACATACCTTCTCGGTTCCATTACAGCAGCACAGAAACTGACCAAAAAATAGGTTTGAGTGTCAGAATCAGTAAAAATATTCCCACAGAACTTCTTGGGAAAAATTCTAGGATTTTCAGGTTCCAGTCTTGCAAAGCAGAACCCACGTCCCCAGAATTTTAAGGCAGTTTTGTCTGTTTGTTAAATCAAAAAGAATTTCATGCTTCACATTTTTTGTTGTAAGTACCACTAAAATCATTGCAATTTGCACCAACATATGTCAAGAATAAATATGACTATACAGTTCCGGTAAATTTGCAGCAAGAGGAATATGTAAGAATCCCATTTAGCCTCTATACAGTCAGATGCTTCAGCTTCTACGTAGGATAGCCTCAAATAAATGTAAGCCAACATGAGGAAAAAGTTAATGTAACATACAGTACACAGAAAAATGTGTACAATGTGCAAACCCACAACTGTTTGCTTTCTCAACCAATATCCCTGCATTTTTTACTAGCGGTCTATGGCAAGAAGCTGGAAATTGTCAACACACTGGAAAAGAAAGTAAACGTAGATGAATTCACTGAGGTAAGAAATGAAATAAGAGCACTGGACTCAGAATATGATGTTTACCACAAAGCAGTAGCATTTCCATGTGGACAGCTGAGTACGTGAATGGCTTCACTCCTCCAGCATCCCAGGTAACTGGTTGTACTGGGACATTTCCCGTTCTATCTCCATATCTGACCTTCTGGCCAGCAATGGGGATGTGTTTTGCTTTCCTTATTGCTGCAGCCTGTGCTGCTCTCTGAGAAGTTACTCTGGAAGCAGAGGTTTTTAGGACATCCTTCTCCAGTCCCTTCCTAGAATGCCAAAGCCCTCTATAACCGATACATTGCCTGGAATCACTTGAGAATTCAGATTTTGGTGGTTCAAGGGAGGTTCGGTGTCCCAATATAACCATTAGCCTGAGGTAATTAATACTGTCCCCAAATAATTGTTACTTCTGACGAGATTCTATTAACTATAGAGAAGCCTAACAAGTAATGAACTGGGATGAGAAGCTCTACCAGTTTTTCCCCTGAACTATTACTGGCCAAACTGCATCAAATGTCATAAATATATGTGAAGCATAGCAGGGCTAACAAATATGTAGTTTTAACAGAAATGGCATCATTGTGAAACATCAGAAGTGTGGGTTTAATTCACCAAAATCAAGAAATGCAGTTAGAAGTTTCACCCCATTACTCTGCCTTCATCAATTTGAAAACAACCAAATCAGTTCAAACTAAATGTACTTGACAAACTCTCCAGGCCAAGACTTTGCCGGCCATTTCTACCTACGACGGAGCTAAACTTTATGGCTTGGTAATTAAACCTGTGAAAAAGGATGTTTAGAATAATGACAGACCCTCAATTGCAGCAGTGCTAGTGGGTGCTGTTACAATAATTAAAAACAGAGTATAAAGCATCTGTGCAGAGACTAATTTTATGCAACCATGTGTGATTTTTGTGCCTTCTTTGCTCTCAGGAGATGCACATGTTCAGTATTTTGCCCAGAGATGCATTTTTATGATAACTTGTTAAAGGCTTTTTTAAGCTTGAAATGAGGTATTTTTAATTTTAACCTTAGAATGACTGCATTTAATTAAGAAAACTATTGTGGATAATGGGAGCCCAGAGAATTGCTTTTGTCAGTGAAATGAAGCATCAATCCATAACCCCTATGTATAAGCACTGAATGAATTCATGCTCCATTAGCATTAGAAAAATGTTTGGAAATATATTTTGTGTACTCTTTAGTTTAATTCAATTGAAGATGTGACAACAGAGATCAGAAGTACAAAAGACATGGACTGTCAAGCTGTCTGATTTACCAGTCTGCAACGTTGTTTTCAGAATATATTCTCTGATGCTTTTTCCAGTCCGGCTTTAATTGAATCAAACGATGAGGCTTTCATCACCTCCCTTGGGAACTGCTCCATAATCACAGCCCTCGCTCTCAGAACAGGGCTGCTTCAATTTACCTTTGTTCATCAGTTTACATCATCCACCAAAATTGGAGAGAGATGATCTTTCTCCACACTGGTCTAGGCCCTTTCACATGTGGAAAGCATTGCTTTTTAATGGACCTTAAAATTAAATGGCACCTTTTTTTTTCTTCCTTGAATTCATTGCAGCTTTGGGTTACTTAAAGGCTGTCAGACACCCAGTAGAGAGACCTCACACGTTGTTATTGGGTTTTGGGATATGTTTTTTTTCAGACATGCGAAACAGTGGCTGTTGTATTTTTACATCCTTCGTGACAAGCTCATGGGGTCATTTATATTAAGAGTGTTTAAATCCCAGAGACCAGTCCATAATAGTTTATTTCACAAGCTTGGTACCTGCATGAACATGCAGAACCCCCAGCAGTCTGACACAAAGCGATTGCACCAAGGGAAATACTCACTCACTTTGCCTTTGTAGGGTCAGAATCAGCTTTTAAAGGTGAGATTATTTTTCATCATTGCATGTGGCTTCCCCAGTTTCTGTTGAGGTCGGCAGGAACAAAAAGCAAAGGTCCATTGTTATTGATGATAATGTGTTCACACACACATTAGGTTTCACACTGGATAGCAAGAAGGAGGCGTGGCAGCTTTCTTCTGGGGGCTGTCAAAATCTCTTGGTTAATAATAAATAAATGGATTTTTATTCTGTGTACACTACTTTACACAGTGGAGTGCTTTACACACATTAGCTAAGAAAAGCTTATGCCTCTACGGTAGTTCCTCCTGCCCACATAGCTGAACATATGCTTCTAAAATATTTTCTGTGGAGCTGTTAGACAGCAGTATTAATACACAAGCCTTTGGATGTGTCATCGAGATGACATATAAAATAACAAGCTCCTTGTCCAACCTGCCTCCTCCCAGCTGCTGTCATCTCTAAGGTTCATACAAGCTGGGCTCCAGCTTGTAATCGCTCTGAAAATCCAGTAGATACACATAGCCCCAGATCTGCCACCTTCTCTCCAACCCACCTACATCCTTTCTTTTTATGCTGAAATGCAGAAAACCCACACATTGCGTTAGGAGTTCTTCTTTTCCACCAGCCACCCCTCAGGCCCTTGGTTGCTGCTTTTCTGCTCTTCCTCTCTTCTCCACTTGTCCCATATACTTGGAAATTATGCAATACAGACATGCATAATAATAACTTATATTAATATTTCAGTTTGCTCATGCCTGTGCACCGTTTCAACAAGTCAAAGATGTTCTAGCACTTATGTCAGGTATCCATACTCTAAAAATGGGATAATGGGAAACATTCTGTGTTTGCAAATTCCTCTTTTTAACTGCACAGGTTCCCTGTTACTGCGGCTGGCTCCAGAAACCTGCTACAGTAATTCAGCCCAGGCTTTGGGATTGTGGTTTGTTCTGGTGGCCATTATTATTTATGTCATGCACACCACATTTTTAGAACCATACTGCCTTTGCTCATAAAAACCACATGGCTATAAATCCAAAGTGTTAAAGTGTCTCCAAGGCTAGAAATTAAAATAAATCTAGAGTCAGTAGTATTTATTCCCTGTGTCAGAGGACTTAGGTGACAGCAGGCTCATTTTCAAAAGGTCCTTTCCTTTTTTCTTAATTTTATCCAGACTGGTTCTCTAAACACTGAAATTGTGAACAACGGTCATTTTCTGGCATCAGAGGGTTGAGTGATTGTCAGTTCTGCAAAAACTAGTGGCTCAAAATATCTCCTTGGGAGTAAAGTCAGGAATACTAAATGTTGCAGAAACCCATGGAGAACTTACATCCTCCCTGAGATAACTACTTTAAGCAGTGGCATTTCACAGGAGGGATTCCAATCCAGCAGCCCTGAACCACTGAACATGATAAGTGACCTCTGGGCCAGGAGAGGAACTGTTCAATATGCATTCGGGTAGCACCCACTGCAGCACTCCAGGCTTTTTTGGGGGATATTGCTGCTTCTGAAAGAAAGAACACAGTAGGCAGTGTAGCATCCATGCACCAAGCCTGCATTATGTTACCAGATTAAATGACAAATTCCCATGTATTTCGTTACATGCAATCAATATTTAAGAGGTCAAATAAAGCTGAAAATACTTGAAGGAAGCTAACCCTTTACACTGCTGCTTTCTCTCCGTAGTATGTCCATTGCTACACTGAACATTTTTCAAATGACATGTTCCAAGAAGCTCTGAAACATTTCCGTCAGTGTGCTGATGACTTCCAAGGAGCAGTAAGACACGACACGTGGAGGCGAATGTTTGCCGACCTCTTCCTAGATCGTGATTACGGAAAGGTAGGCAAAGCAGCTGTCAGCCTAATTTCAATGTGGTGATGAAGTTTGGTATTTCTCTGGGTCAGTGCTGCCTCCTTATTCTTCATGACTCCGAATACTCTCTTTGTGATTACTCAGCATTATTTTACAGGACAACACCTGCTGCATTGTCTTCAACTTCATAGTTCTTGGGCACAGAAATAGCCAATAGCCTCTAAGCTGATGGCTAATTAGAAACTGAATGACCTAACGTGATGACTTGAGGCCGAAGTTTGATGACTCTGGAGAAGAAATTAACCACAAACTTTATTACTTTTGGTTATTACCTGCTCCCAGAGCACATTCAGAATGTTTGGGTGCTAATTTGTCTATTCAGCTGTACTTCAGAAGAGATAACCTGAATTAAGATTGACCTTAATAAATGTGCACATTGCTACAATAACAACATAGGTTGTGTTAATTATGTTGCATTACTTTATACACATTTAGCACTTCTATCAATAGATTTCAATCTTCTATCAATATCAGTAGATATTGACAGATATTCTATCAATGGTTTAAATTTACAGTGCAGAATCTATCTTTGCGACTTCTCTGGGAAAAGTACTGTGAACTTCAGGCACAGTTTATGGGCAGGAAATTAAAATACAAGTCAGTTACAGAGCTGGAACTGGAACTCAAAAGCCATAATTTGGTTTTCAGCAGCTCTAAACTCTATCTATCATCCTCTGAATACAGCTGCATCCCTAATTAAAAAAATAGCAAGATTTATTTAAAAAACAGTAAATAGTAGGAGCTGAAGAATCTATGACATAAACTATTGCTAAAATCTTAAGCTTCATCCAAAAAGTATGGTACTTGTTATGAGTAGCCTAAGTTAGCCAGTTGTGGGCTACTATACACCAAATGATTGCCATAATCTTACAGTTTTCTCCCCTACATGAATTACATACTCCATTCAGCACTGCCCTAGTGATGTTTACAGCCTGCCTACCCAGAACGAACTGTGCTATACAATGTCATGCTAATAATGTCGTTACCTCTAAGAGAATGGAAAGGCACAGCA
Organism: Nycticryphes semicollaris; assembly: GCA_013400055.1. Taxonomy (NCBI): domain Eukaryota; kingdom Metazoa; phylum Chordata; class Aves; order Charadriiformes; family Rostratulidae; genus Nycticryphes; species Nycticryphes semicollaris. Next base: position 219,061 of record VXBJ01006734.1, on the reverse strand, counting down.
TGTTTCAACACCAATGGTGTGTTTTAGAGAATAGCAGGCAAGTTGTTGTTTCAGGGATGAGGAGAGAACTGTGTCTATGTCTCAGTTAGAAGACGGTTCGTTTTCCTATTGCCCTGTCAAGAAGAGCGATGATGGATCCTCCTGGGTAGAGCGATACATAAAGCTGAGTCCTATCTTCGCCATGCATTTTGAAAGGTTCCCTTCTTTGCCTTTCATGTTGTAATGTGACTTTCTTCCTATTATTTCCATGGCAGTAATCACCATCTCCATGCTACTAATCCCAGTGGAATCTCCGAGGCAAAGAGCCAAAAATGCTAACACAACATAACAAGAGCGAGCAGCTATCAGCACAGACACCATGGCTGCCCAGAAAAAAATGATCAGAGCATAAACATGGTTGCTGCTTCTAGCTTCTGAGCCTTCGAGCCTTGCTCTGCAAACTGAGTTCACTAAACTGTAGTGTGGACCACGCAGTTCTTTTAAACTTGACCTGGTTTCTTTTGTGTAGCTCTAATAGGTCCTGCCATACTGTACCCACAGGGAAGATAAAAGATGCAAAGTAACCCAAGGACTTCTACAGCTTGAATGTGATCCATTACCTGTAGTACTCATTCTGCAAAGCACAGCAAAGCAGTTGTTTCAGTTCCTAATTTACATTTGTTTGGTAGCAGGCAGTTATTCCAGTCTGCATGGTGAGTGTGGCTGGCTGCCTCAGTGAGTTGCAATTAAGGCCAGGGAGCTGAGAAAGCAGTGTTTAAATTACAGTCAAATTAGAAGGTATCCACATGATCATTATTGTGATTTCAAATGCATGCATCCAGAAGGATGGCAGCTCAGCAAGAACAGCCTGGACTATACAGTGAAGCAGAAACTTGCCAAGACAATACCAAAACACAGTTGAATCACTGCTGTAACACTCAAAAAGGCAATAGCTTGGTAAATTTTAAGTTCCTTCTTTCTCTGTGCTCACATGTATCAAGTATAGTTTCTTTTATACACAATCTGTATTCATTTTCAGGAACATTTTAAACCTGGAATCTTGAAATATAACTGGATTTAGTCAGAGACTAGCTTTCAAAGTAATGAAGTTTGAGATGCACTGATTACCTTTCTTGCAATACAGCGACAGCAGAGACTGCTTTCTCATGATCTTTTCTGCATCTCTCTTCTCCCCATCTCTCTCGCTAACGAGCATATTGTGCTGTTCGAGATACAGGCATCACATTTCCAGAAAAACAACCAAGGGGTTAAACAGGGACCTCTCACCGATGGAATGGCAAGTCTGGTTTAGTCTGTGTAGCCAAAGGAATTACTCATAGATGACAGAGCGTTGCTGAAAACAACCAAGAATCATCACCTGCCAATATCTAGGTGACAAGAAAATTGGGTCAACGTGTTTCAAGTCTCCAGCCACTGAAGCTGGCACTCGTTAAAAGTGGAGACGAGTTTTGGGTGGTTGTACAAACACAGATGGCCTGCTGGTATTTATAGTGAATGCTGTACCTGTCCTGCCCACAAGCCTCCATACGAAGCGCTGATGGGCAGGAATCTTTCACCAGCCTCCCCAGTCATGCACGAAGTACAAAGACACATGACCTTTTCTAGTAAATTTAGGAACTCTGAAAGATGCCATAACTGGGTATAGGATCTTGGAACTGGTTTTCCTGTTGTAATGCTCCTCTCTTCTGTAGGTAGCTTAACTGTGACGTGTCCCCCCCAAGGGGCAAATTATAAGGAAATGTGCCCTGAAATAACAGGGACCTCTGGTAGAATGGCAAATCTGTACAAACTGTAAATGTTAAAACAAGGTGGAAAATATACCCCTAATTCATATTCAGGAATTTACTATTTTCTGATATAAAATTCTTTAAATCACAAAAATCAGGAATTAAGTTACAGGATTCTGAAAGGCTAAAACTGGACTGGACAGCTGCTTATATCTCAGTTCTGATCCTTTCCTAAGAAGTTGCAAAAAGCTTTCCATTTCCTTTAGAGGAAAAGTATTGAAATAAGAGAAAATGTGATGTATTCACTTAGTTTTCAATATTAGCTTCCTTGGGAGGCACTTCACCAGCAGAGATCCCAGAAGGGTGTCTCTCAGTTCTCAAATCCTCTATTCCTCACATTGATGCCATTAATTATGGTTTTAGGGTGTAAATAATGTAGTCACCTTGAGTTCATTTCCAGAAAAGAGCAGCAAACTTCTTCCTTTATCTCTTCAGCCTAAGGGCAGGAAAAGTTCACAAGAAATTAAAAGCTGGATGAATTTTACCTTTTGCAGTTTTTAATCTAAGAACAAAATGTGAAAAGGAAATCAATAATTCAGTTGGAAAGCTACTTGCTACAAATAATGAACTTAAGTAAATCCGTTCGCTAATTAACTACTGTATTTCGCTAATGAGAGGGAAATTACAAAGGTGGCAGGACTGAAATGATGACAATAGGAATTCATCATAAAATGGAAAGCTTGAAATTGTTTAGATTTCCTTTACTTTTTAAACTCATAATTTCCTGATTGGAAATGGCCCATTTCATTGTCTTTTCCTGGTTTTATTGTCTGTGTGCACTCACCCCGAGTAACAAGGACTTAATAAACTCTGCATGTTCCTCTGCTCTGGAAATGCCAATACCTCTCTCACCTCCACGGTCAAATGGGTTTGAATTTTTAAAGGAAATTAGGGAGGTTGTCATAATAGCTTGAATTTTCGGACTAATTATTTTCCTAGGCAGTTGCCAATACATAATGCTTCAAAGAAATGATGGGGCACAAAACCAAACTGCGATCTGCAGTCACTAACATAATACAGCACAGCCCATAATATGTGAAAATTCTTCCGTAGTACTGTCAGGCAATCAATATCTGTCTTGAAAGTGTGAAATGTTGAAGCTTTGATCTTTACATGAAGAAGTCCTTTGGCAGAAGCCGTTACCATCATCCAACTGTAATTTGTCAAGAATATGTAAGAGGATGTGCCTGCGAAGTGATATGTATGAGGGGTTCCAGCTAAGCCCAGAGAAGAAATTTTTAGCTCTATGAAATTAATTCATTTCTTAGAAATTTGTACTGGTGTTCTGGTAATGGAGAATTTTCAGTCACAGGTAATTCTTGGCTAACAGTGCCTTTGTAGTGCAGCAAGTGGTGATGTAAGACCCAAGAACCACAGGAAAAAACCCAATAATTGTCATCTTTTTGTCTAGGTTGGTCTCTTAGACAGACAAAAAATACTTGCCCTACTGACAGACTTCTATGACAAAAGCCCGGGGGCTGCTAAGAGGGGATTCTGTAACCCAAGACAGTGTAAGTATAATATGGGGGTCTTTCAGCTGTGGTTAAAACACGAGGAGGTCACAGGAGGTTGTAGAGTTAATATCTAGTTTATAAGTGCTGCCAGAAATGAACAGAGCCTGGTGGATGGATGAATGAATGAATGAATGCTGAGACCTATACACCATAATTTACAAACACGTTTTGCAAACTGTGGTGCAACCTTCAGAAATACTTCAGCACCCAAAACTTTTCTTCCCTACTACATTCTGAAGGACTTTTTGGAAGTAGGATTGTTTCCTGAAACAATCATTCTTTCTTACTGGACGGTATTAGAAGTTAATTTCATGTTTACGCTAAAATTTCTCCAGGAACGTGGAAGGACTAAGAAAAAACACATCTACAGGAAAGTAAAATATTTTAAATATACCGGACATTAATTACTTGCTAAAATCAAACGTAAGGCAAATTGCAGCTTCTTTCATAGTATAGAGAATTATGAAACATGATACTAATTTCCAAAGAAATATGTGTAATCCACAATAACCAGTGCAGTTCTCTGCAGGCAAAGACATTCTTCTGAAGTTCTGGGTTTCTGTGAAGTGTGCTTGCAGAAGGTGCTTTCTGAGAGTTTGTTTTTGCTGGGATTAACTTTTTTCTTTAAAAAAGAAATATTCTTATGCAATAATAGAGAACATAAACCCAAATGAAAACTATCACTGTATCAATATTTGTTCTATTTTAGGGCCAATAATTGAGCTGCAAGAGATTGAGCTTGCAGATTTATGGGGCGGCCATGATGACCAGGAAAACATCAAAACTGAGAGGCAAATGGAATCTGCAAGAGCAGACAGACAGGAGGAAGATTTCCCAGGATCAGCTTCTCTTGGGTACAGCCTCAGTAGAGAAGGAGAACCTAGGTCTGAAAAACAGGTAGAGGAAGAAGAATTTAGCCTGGTCAGAGAGCCTGATACAGAAACAAATACAGAAGAAGATTATCCTATCTTGGATAGAGAACCTGGATCAGAAGGGCAAGTTAGTCAGGAGGGGGAGAATGTGATTGCAGAGGCAACCAATACAATCTCAGGACCAGCACCTGCAGGTGTAACTGTGACCTCAGAAGTCAGAGCTGTGGCAGAGGAGGACGTCATTGCCTCAGAACAGGATGCCCCGGTTGCAGAGGTTGTAAGAGAAACTCCTGGAAGAAAGGAGAGTTTTTCTAGGCAGCACGGCAGCCAGTTTGACCAACAGACAAGCTCAGAGACAAGATGGGAGGATGAGGACCTTGTGCAAGACCAGGGTAAAGGTAAGGCATTCTCCTTTATTCTGGCAGACCTTAATCTTTGTCAGTGTATACATTTGGACTGGTTTAACTATAGGTGTAATTTTTAATCCATTTCAAAACTATTGAAAAGATGTGAGTGAGTACACAAGACTTTGGTATCTTCTCAGCACGGTGGTTTCAGAGTTTGCTCCTCTCACAGGACGGCAGGTGAGTCACTTTGCTGGTGATCTGTATTCAAGGCACTGAGCAGACACTTTAATTCAAGTGGGGACATTCTGAAGCAGCAGCATTTTTATAATAAGGAGAAACTTTATGTTCTGTTTCACTCTGTAATATTAGTGTAGCAAGACAGGAGACTGAGCACGTTAACTATAGAAATGACTTCTAATAATTTTTGAACTGTGAGGGCCCATAGGGAGATATGTTATGAGATCATATAGCAGGAACCTTTTCTTTTAATCTCTCACTGTGTTTCCAAAGGACCACCATCCTTCTTAATTGTATGCAAAGGTCCTTGTTCTATGGAGGCTGTGGTCAGACAACCGTGTGTTTCCTAAGAGGTACAGAAGGACGAACCTCCTTGCTAGTTCTCCGTGAATACATGCTCATGTCTCACAGTTTAAAACATTGCAAGAGCTGGGTCTGCATTGCCAGAGCAGCCTAGTGACAAACTTAGTACATAAAAAAAAGCTGTAAAGCTGATAGTACAGCCCACCAGTACCTTTGTGTGGCCAACTTCCAGAACACAGCACTTGCCTGTCATTCAGCCAGTTCCCGGCTGTGCGTCCCGCATTGTTTGGAGCATGCGGTACTTCCATCTCCGGAGCAGATTCCCACCCTGTTCTTGCAGAAATGATGGTGTGATGGTACAATGCTCTTTGAGAGAAAGGTGGATGGAAACTAGAAGCCTGAATATTATTTTGAACCTATCTCAGAAAAGAATTTATCTTATCACTCTTGCTAAAATGGATATTTCTAGCTGGGCTTAAGAAATGTAACATTCACCAGGTGAATTTTAGGAAGCCATATTTCCAGCCAGTAAAAATAGCTACTGATAACAAGGATAACCCTAGAGACACAGAGGTAGTTTTTACACGTTAATCAGCAGGGTGCTCAGATTAGTAAGCTCTGGTTCATGGAAGATTTATTTTTAAAATTGCAGGTCCAGCACACTCAGGCAGACAGGATTCTCCAGCTGAAGGTAACCAGGAGTTTGAAGTGCCATGGTCAGGTGACTGCTCTTGTCAGCTCTTTTCATCTGCTTCAGAAACTACAGCCAGGATAGATGTATTTAAAGGCTTTTAGAAAAGCCTTGAGTCTTTTTTAAAAGCTTGTGTCATGACAAGTTATATTTTATCTTTCATCAGGTGACCTTCTGACTTCCGACCTAAGTTTCAGGTATAGCAGCTATGGAGAGAGAATTCCAGAGGACTGGAAGTGCGACAAGAGTAGATTTCCAGGTATTTGGTCACAAAGTTGTGTGTTCACTTGGGCACATAGCATCTAGCAGTGTCTGCAGACATGCCAGTAAAGCTGAGAGCTGAAAGTTTGGGCAAGAATGCAACCACTAATTCCTGAAGCTGACTGAGACAGGAGCAGTGTAGTTTTTGTCTCAGAAGGCCACTTGCTGCATAACAGTAATTTCAGCTCACCTGTATTCAGTGATTTGACCTGGTTTTATGACGGCATCCATGCTAGACTGGAGCACAAAGCTGAAGAGATACTATTAGAAAAGTATAAGCAGATGAAGGCCTTTAGTCAGCATGGAGTCAGCCTGAACTCAGCCATTTTTTCACCAAATAGGCAGTGCAGCATTCAGGACTGCATTGATACTTGCCTCATGGCCGGCTTTAGTGTGGCATTTGGCTTCCTGCAACACACTGTGCTTTCCATCTTTCAGATTTATGTCCCATCATGGCAGAGATTCAGAACCGTGGGGCTTCTCATACTAGGAGTGCCTTTGATAAAACCTGCCTCTATCTGCCACAGTTTGTACAGCTCATGGAGATATTTGTTGGTGAAGACATTTCTCTGCCAACTGTGAAGAGGCTCATTTCATTTATCAAAGAAGAATACAAACAGACAGAAGAGGAAAAAATGGAACAGCTAGAAAAAGTAAATATTGATAAGTTTTGCTGATCTCTTGTCCAAACAAAAAACAAGCAAATGCCTACAGACACTGACAAAGTCAACTTTTAATCCCACGCTGGCAGAGCTATTCACTTGCAGCCTGGCATTCCCTTATTTCTTCAAAAGACCTTTTACCCCTTTGTTTTCATATGGCTCCTCCCTCCCGAGCCCTTAGCTCTAGAAGTGATGATGGACTCATCCTGTTGTCTGTCTGTTCTAGAGCTGGACTCAGTGAGACAGCAGGTTGATAGCTAATTGCAAAAGAGCTCAAAACATTCCATTCTGCTTATTCACCTTTATAATAGCCAAGAACCTGATCTCTGACCGACTGCACTGGCATGTACATATGAGGTTGTGGATGTTTTGGGGAGGATTTTAAAACAAGCGTGTTTGGTTTTGCTATGTGCATGGCTGTATGTGAATGTGCACAGGCTGCTTTGTGTTTAAGTTACAAGGTGCTCTTGCCATGAGTTGAAAGAATTTATATATCCGGGTGGAGACCTTCAGGCCCCGCCTGGATGCAGTCCTGAGTGATGTGCTCTAAGCAGTGCTGCTTTAGTAGAGGAGTTGGACTGGATGATCTCTAGAGGTCCCTTCCAACTCTGGCAATTCCCTGATACTCCACTTCAGCAATATTCTCATGCACAGCATCAGGGTGCACACATCGCTTCAGAGTACAGATACGTTTTGTGGTGGGTCTATCCATAGTAGCCTCTCTAGCTGCATTTTCCTTAGCCCTTTTTCTAGTTTCCCTCTGTGCTGCTGACCTAATTTGGATGAGATATTGGATCTGACGTCTCCACTGTCCTCTCGCTGAGCACACCACACACTGCCAGTATTTTGGCCTTTAAGAGAATTCCACTCCAGCCATTTATCACTGTATGCTCTGCAAAGACTGGGTTAAAAGGACAATTTGTACATGCCTTTGCTTGGAGCCCACACACTTCAGGGCAGCACCAGCAAAATGACAATGTATGGAAATGCAAACTGTAACATCTATGGGTGTTGCTAATAAACCTGTGGTTAATTCTTGCTGGTAGGATATTTATATTCTGGGAAACTTGTGCTTATTTGAGTTGATCTCACCTTAGACCCAGCAGGGACTTCATTTGTTCACTGGGAAATTAACCTCTGCAGGGCTGATTCTGCTTGGTAAACCTGAACTCTCAGCTCTGTTTAGTGTTTCCAAATATCTCCCAGGTTTAATGTTTTATCTCCAGGTCTAAGCTGTGTATGTACAGTATTTTCCATATTTGTGTAGTCACTGAGCATCAGTGTCCAGGAATTATCAAAGACTGGCTGTTTCTCTGTTGCAGGTTCACCGCGTCTCTCGCTTGGCCCAAAGGAAACTGCTTCTGGAGGCACTTTTCGAAAAGTGGGACAACAATGCATGCGGGTTTCTGGACATGGAAGAGGTGGATGCTGTTTTAAGCACATTCAAGGAAGGGATGGAAGAAGAGGCCTTGAGGAAGGGTAAGGAAACAGCTCTGCCCTGAGAGAACAACGTCAACACAGCAGGCCTTGAACCATTCAATGACAGCACTAATGAAGTTGTTGGCAAGCACCGATAATTTTTTGGTGTTGCAAGCAGTCTTAAGCATACAAGGTGTCATGTATAAATTGAAAAAGAACAGTTATCCAGACCTACTTGTTGCTGCATAGCTCCATCCTCCCCTCCTGTGCAAGTCTTGTGACAGATTCCCAATCAGAGGTAGCCCAATGCTTTCATGACGTTGTGATGTGCTGAAAATTATTTCAGCTGTAACATGCAATATATAGGCAGTAAAAAACACACAGAAAGCCCCAAAAACCATGTTTTGCACTTTGAATCTAGCCTGTCTGTGTTATCCAGCTCTTTCTAACAGATACATTTTATTGTGCTGTCTGCAGGAACATATCTCATAGGAGCTTTCCTTATGGGTCTCAAGTAGCCTTTAGTAATCCACACTGTTATACAGCTCTATTGAATTAGATACCAACTTCAAGTCTCACTTCCCTGTTGGCTCATTTCTCCGAATAAACTTAGCAAATTTGGTCCTTGACAGAGTAGACTGGGGTCAGGCAGAAGTGCTGCACGTTCACCTGGACCTGTCTGGCAGCCTCACACGTGTTAACATGTGGGCATTAGGTGCTTTGAAAGACTGTATTAGCAATTAAGAACACGTCTGCGCGTGTGCTTGGGTGGAGGGGACTGCTTTATTCATCTCCACACGTATCTTCATGTTGCTTGCTCTGCCACGGATTACCAAGCATGGCTCATTTTGGCAACAACCAAAATCTCTTTATTCTGTAGCTCCCTTGAGGCAGCTGATGGGGATCAAACCAGCATACTACAGTTAATTGTCTCCAGGCTGGAGACAGCCACAGAAGAAACTGGTAGTTTACAGCTCTCTTGTATTCAAAGCATGCCAGAACGTGCTACAGAAAGATAGAAGGACATAGTCCCTTCCATGAAGGGCTCATAAACTAAAGGACAAATAAATAGAAAGATAGCATAGCAAAATCAATACCACCTACAGCAACATAAAACTATTTCTAGCAGCTTCAACCTAATCTCTTAAAGACATTGCGGGTTTGGGAGAGGGGTTCACAGACATTGCACTCCTCCTGGATGAAAACACAGAGTGGAAAGGGGGTAGAATTATTTGATTTTCCTTGTAAGTGAACAGTGTAAAGTTACAGATACAATGGAGAAAATCATTCATTATGCTGTGCCCCAGTAATGAAGGCATTGATCATGCCATGTTAACTTCATGTGTATTTCTGTCTTTCTCTCTCTCTTCAAAGAGAGGAGAAAGTGGAGGTGAAAATCCAAGTGTTTTCATACGATAAAAAAATTCTGCCCCCTGACTTCTGGGGGGGAAGGAGGAAGCCCTCATCTCCCATAACCATCTGTGTCTTGGGTGCACTGGGAGGCAACCAGGGCAGATCCCTGCCTGTTCCTGGGCATTATTAGTCAAAGCATTTTCCATTACACTGTTCCTTATAGACCAATGTATGTATCACAAAATACTCCCTGCTTAGAAGTAAAGTCACACTTCTACCTATATATCTTTGCTAGTTGGAAGTGGCTTGACAGGCAGATCTTTCTTTGCCTTTACGTCTTTGAATCCTACAGGATTTGAAATCAGGATGCAGGAAAATACCCAAACCAATGATGGAAGGGTTAGTCGTGGGAGTGCTCAGGAAAGAGCACAGCCAGGAGCAGGATGGGGTGAGCACAGCTCGGACAGAGCACTCGGGCAGCCCCGGCTTTCCAGGGCCAGGCGGTTCCAAAGGCTGTGCAAGAGCACCCCCGTGAGCCCAGCGCCGCCGTGAGAGCTGGCACGGATGGCGGAATGCGGGGAGCGAGCTGCTCTGTCACACTGGCTGCTGCTTTCAATAACATCTGGATAGACACCGATGGGGTAAATTGACATTCTCATGCTCAGTCTGTTAGGATTGCAAGTGTGAAATGGATCCCATTTGTCTTCAGGATCTCTTGGCAAATTGCAAGTTTGTGAACTAGAATGAGTAGATACAGGAAAGTGATTCTTGGGAATCATAACCTGAGCCTTGTGACATTCCTTATTCCCCCATCCTCCAAGCAAATGGAAACTGCCAGACCTTTCTGCTGCAGTCTTATTTGCCCATATTTGAGCCAGCCCAGCTGCAATCTCTGGGCCACCAAGGCACAGCTCTGATCCCAAGCCTTGTGCAAGATGGGAAGGAGCAGCCTCCATGCAATGATCTTTATTCCTTCACTCCCCTGGAATCTAACAGCCAGCACTTAACTCTTTTAGATGTTTCTCATATTATTTTTTTCTTCTAAACCCTGTATTTCTTATAAAAGCTCTCTTGCTCCACATCTACCTCCCTTGGTGCAGTACAGGTGATTCTAGAGCACTGTTGTCCCTACCTCTGTATGACTTCAACAGAGCTTTTGTTTTCTTTGCATTCTAAAATTCTGCATTATACTTCAGTCAGAAAATCAGAAATCACATTAAAAACCACGACATGTTTTCTAGATGTTTCTTTCTTTATGAGATTTAGCACAGTACAAATTTTATTTCAATAATTCATCAAAGCCACTTAAAGAGGGGTCATTAAGAATGATAGTTACTTTGGAAGGCTTCAAAAGAAGAAGTGTCTGCAAGCATGGTATATAATGGGAAATCCAGGAATTTGAGTGGTCTGTGAAATCATCTGCAGAATCTGGCTTTCACATTTTTAATGGGACTGGTGAATAGTTTTCCTGTCAGATCTCGACTAGTCTTACTGCAGAATGCCTTCCTGCTGCCCAGTCCCACCAGTCCTTCAAGTGTCCATAATATTTGGTTCTGATGTGAAGATATCTATGATTTTGGATAACTCTGAGCAGGTTTCCTATTCTCCATTGACCTTTATTGTTTAGGTATGTTGCAGAGGTATGGAAGGGACACAGGAGCAATGTCGTGCAGGTTTCTTTCTGAGCAGGTGAGAAAGTAGGCATCTAGAGGAAAAGGTCTCTCCAGTCTTGAAACTGGAGATTACCTGTGAGGATGACAATTTACATTTAGGAGGTGGCTGGAAGAAACCCAGAATGATGGACTGGAGCACTCCACCCAAAGTCAATTTAGGGCTTGATTCCTATTTTGCACAGGAAAAGTAAAAGATTTTATTCAAATAGACTGTCCCTGTCTTATTTTCTCTTTCTTCTCTCAGCAAAGCAACACCTTTGCTCCCGTTACCCACAGCTCAGCAGAGTGGGGAAGCTGTCCCCAAAAGCATTCCGGACTTTCCTTGAGTTAGTTGCTTCTGAATTCACTGGAGATGAGGATGAAGCTATTGATAACTTGGTAGAATTTCTGACCACAAGCGTGGAACGAAGTGGCACGGAATGTTTGCGAGGCTTCACCAGGAGGAAATGGCTGCACAGCATCCAGCAAGCAGCTGAGACCAGCGGAGCGAGCATGGAAGCGGTTTACAAAGCGGTGTTTAAGGTCCTCTCCCAGGTACAAAGCCCAGGGAGCACAAGAATAGTTTGTGTTGGGATTGTGCCAGTGACTTCAAACCTCGGTGTGCTTGAGTAGAACTCACAGATGGCACGGGAATCTGGACTGAGGCTGGTCTCCTTGTGCCTTTCTGCACTTTACTGGTGTTCAGGAGAGCCCAGGATTATGCACAGAGGGTCACAGGTCAGATCTGCCATGCAGGAATCCTTGACCATGCTCTGCCAATACAGGAGGCATTTCATGGATACTTACATCTCAGTTTTTGAAGAACTGAGTCAGATCAAATCTGGAAATCCATAGTTCTAGTTTTCTTGTTCTGAAATTAAACACACCAGACTCGGTTTGGGACAAAGATGATCAATTTGTACTGGAAGTAGTTTCATTTTTAACTTGCAGCTGCAACTTTAGATGTTTGTCCTCACCATTAAAGCCCCCTCAAAGCAAAACTTCTCTCATGGTAGCTGAAGTGTTCTTACAATATTGTCTAGATTTGTAATAACAACTCTGGCACTCGTTTGCCTCATTGTTCCAAAGGAATCTCCTCTCGGAGGAGTTCTGCTTAGGCACAGGTTATAATTAGGGATTATTTATATATGAATTGCTCCCCATTAAGAGCAGGAAAAAAGAAACCCATTTTCCTTGCCAATCAAAATAGCAAGTGTTTTGGCTTGTAACAGAGCGTACCGGTCAGACACGATCCCAGCACAGACACACGGCACACGGTTGGTGCATGACATGCAAAATCAGTGACCCAGAACAGCATCTCAGCAAAAATGAGACAAGTGCTAAGTACATGAAATAAGTGTAATGGCCAATGGCTAATGTGCATCATGTAATGGGAAATACTTGGTTGCTAGGATGCAGAAGCCCATGGGGATAACAAGAAGATCAGTGCATATATTGCTCTTTTGGAAGAGAACCAGCTCGCACCAGAGCGAGGACAGACTCTCCTACGCTATGTGGCATGTACCACAGATGATGCTCCATATGTTCTAAACAAGATACTTTACAGAGACATGAAAGGAGTGAGGTAAGAAAAGATGCAAACAACTGTTACTTTTTCTCAAAAATCTTTGGAATGTAGGGGTAGCAGGCAGTGTTTGGGGCACACTGAGAACAGAGGTCGATAGAGTACTCCACAGAGGAAATCTCCTTAGGGACTCTTGTGGAATGATTGATTATCGTATACGTGCCCTGGTACTTTGCATGGTCTACTTAGAACTGTTCTGTTTGGGATTTCACTCCTTTCCTTGGGGAGATTAAATCACAGTCTAATAAATCTCATCCGTTAGCAAAAAATCTATTATATTTGGCCTACATTTTCTTCTTTAAAAATTAATTCCCTTACACCAGTTTACATCCACAGGATATTTTTGAGAACAATGTCTTGCCTTCCCTAGTGTTTACAATAGAAACAGCTTTCATGCCTCTTTACTTCTTGTTCCCAGAAGCTAGATATATTTGTCTCTTTCTTTAAATATTGCTTCTTCTAACCTATTAAGTGTAAGCGCTGCTCGCTTCTGTATTCCCTTGCATTATATTCATTTGTTGGTGTTTTAAAAACGTCCTGAGGATGAAAGGTGCCTTATTTATTACCCCTCTCTTGGGAAGCAAGTGGTAAATGTGGTATTTCTGGGTATGGTCCAGAGTACGGCACTAACACCTTCCCTCTCTGATGCCCAAAAGCCAGAGAGATCAAAGGTGTAGTATTTAATGCTTTGCTAAAGGTTTTCTGCTATTCTGAACAAACCTCTGCATAAGTTTATTGTTCAGCTTCACAGCTGTTGAGGAAGGAAAGCCAATCTATGTTCCAAGAGTTCAGCTCCATGGAAATATCCACTTCTGGAACTACGACCGCCCAGTGGAGGAGAGAAAAGGTTCACTCCTGGTACTGCCATTGCACGATGCTCGCTGGAGAGTCTTTGGTATTTTAGGAGTTGACACACTTCGGGACCAGTCAGAAACCATCTTTCTGACCCATGAGATCAGTTTCTATCAGGTGGGTGCCATCAGAAAGCAGTTTGTTAGACCACTTTCCAAAAAGCTGTGTAGGGACCACCTGAATTTTATATCTCCGTTCTAAGTAAACTTAAGATGTACAGCTAAGACAGGAACTGTAGCCCCCTTTTTACAGTATATGGTGAAAGTAGTGTGAACAGAACACCTTAACAATATCATACTGATTAGTGTGTTATCTGTAATTGATTACCAGGTATCACTCCAACAATAATTTATTTCAGCTTCTCCTGACTAGTAAATTAATTGCACTTTTGTGCAAAGCCCAAAGACAGTCGTTTTTATTTCCTGAAGCTCTGCACCTGCAGCTATGCACACACGTTTCCATAAAGTGACAAGAAACCTTACTTTTTACATGGTGGACAAATTCTAGGCAAGAGCAGATCAGTTTTGGGATGCTCTTCAGAGCCGGCCTCATCGTGGCTGCATCGTCTGGGCAGCAGGGAGCGCAGTAACCCAACGTTACCAGTCAACTCGGGTCTCTCTACACTCAAGTTTGTCTAGTTTAGGACTTTCCTGTGACCTGGGCACGCTGGAGTTTTAGAGCATTATTCAATAAGGGACATTTCACAGTCACTTTTCAGCTTTACAAGTTCTGATTAAAATAACTTGTTACAAGCCTTTTGTTGCACGAACGTTTCCCCAGCTTATTTTTTTGGTTGTTTGTTTTTTACCCCCGGAAATGATCTAAAACTGTCTGGCTCATTTGGAGGATTCTGCTTTCACAGGGAGTTTCTCATGCATTCAGCAAAGCCTACCACCGCATCCGCACACTGAAAAATGTTCTACAAATGACTGTTACTGCTCTGGACTGGTTGTATCCCAGAGCACCCAGCATCCACACTGTTATTACATACCTGGTGGAGCCTGGAAAAGACAAGGTATGCAGATTACTGGAGAATTACAGAATGTATGGAAATTCTTCACATGTCAAAATTATGTTATTTTATTGGAAAAAAAAAAAAACAGTCTTAGCTAATGTATTAGCTCCTTATTCTGAACTAATATCAGCAGCCAAGACATAAATACAGCTCAGGAAGTGGCTGCTACCAATTAGCCAGCTTGTAAAGGCAGCCCCCCTCCCTGCAGATCATATTCCAGTTGTTCAGCCGGCACTGGGGCCCTGGGAAGCTTGTCAATTCACGTACAAGCGAGTTAAGGAGATGAAAAGGGTATGCAATATTTAGGACTGATCCTGTGTCATCACAAAGTCTGCATGACATCTGCTGTAGCCATAATTCAGCTGCTTCCTCTGATAAGCGTGGTTTATGTTGGCAGCTTTCTGTTGTCATTCCATGCTCTGCACTGCTCCCTTGTTAGCTGCCTGATAGCCAGGTCATTTGCTCCCCTCTGTGCTTTTCACGTGTCAAGGCCCACTGACACAAACATGGCACGAGAAAGAGGACTGGGAAACAAGAAGAGAAACCTCTTCTTGGCCTGTGGATGTTGCTCAGTGTGGAGCCTGCGGGTGGATTAAATAGCCTGGTTGAGGGAGGTCCAGGGCACATTCTTCATGCATCTTGAGCAATACACTCTGGGAATAAAACCAAGTATTGTTGGGAGGTGACTTTAAACCACCCCATTGCACTTAAATGTACACGGGAATTTAAGAAATAGTTTCTTCCCTTTCCAGGCTTCAAAATGGTTGTTCCTTTCTTGGATGCAGCTAAACCTCCCTCTTCTCTCTTGCAGACATGTGACTACGCTCTTTGCAAGATAATTACCACAGATAACACAGGACAAAAAGAAATTCATAGCTCTCCTGTTCTTCTCCTCAGAAAAGAAAACCTCTTAAGGTGGGCTCAGCACCTGTGACAGAATGAGTCACCTCTGGTCCTAGCCTCCAGTTGGCATCAGGCTCGATCCACATGAACACAAAGCCCATGGCAAAGCAACCCTGCAAGGGGCTCTGTCTGTAGCTCTCTTGCTATCAAGGCTTCTTGTGTGTGTGTGTACATGATACTGAGTTGTGAAAGGGTGAGGAGTATTTTCTCTTTGAGTTCAGACCTGCAAAAACTTAACTTCCAACTCAATGCTTACCAGCTGAGCTGTCAAGCAAGCTCTATGTCTGTTGTGAAAGGTTTGCAGGATCAGAGCCTACACCAAACTGTTTTGCTCTTTAGAATAATCTGTCTTTTTTCCTGGCCATATTAGTCACATTTCCTTGAGCTGTTTCCTTCCACTGCCAAGGTCCTTACAGACTTGTCCTTTAAGCATATCACCCTTGTCAAAGTTGGTTGAAGAGCCATTTGCTGTTCCAACAGATGTTTTAACTTTTTAGAAAACTCTATAGAACAAATATCAACATGGTTATAAACAGGAAACCGTCTTTAAAGAAAGGTTTGTTAAATTCTTATGATTTTCAGCAATTGCCTTGGCTAAGCAATAATGTGTTCCACAATGGCACTTTCTCCTTTTTGTATATGATATGCTTGAATGATACTTAAATCTGTGCATATTTCAGTTCAAGGAAATAAAGAGTGATTTAGTAAGGTAATACTTTAGGTTTAACAACATGAGATGAACAGCATGTTACTAAAATACGCTAAATAAATTACCAAAAGAAAGCAGAATAGTAAAGCCTGGTACATTTTCCTCTCTTCACTCTCATTTCAGAGATTACCTGTTCAAGTGCGCAGACAGTTCAGTGGTCATTTGCACTTCTGTCTGCAGAGAACAGCACATTGTGGTACCTCTCCGTGACCTCTCAGGGCAAGCTTTTGGGATATTCGATATTAGCATTGGACACCACCAGAAATTACCATCTCATGAACATAAAGACCTGTTGAAAATGCTGAAGATGGCCCAAGCTGCCTGCTCTGAGATACTGAAGATGTCACCAGAGGAAACAGAACCAACCAATGTACTGGGTATTGTCCATACAGAGCCAAAATGGATTTTTTAGGGGTGAATCTCAGTAAAACCAAATCTAAAATATAATTCCTACAAATGCAGAAAGACATACACGTAAACTACTCCTGAGCAAACCTAAGTTAAACAAAATGTTTAGATTTTAGCTCTAGTTCACAGGATTTTTTGTGCCCAAGTCCCACAGAAAACAAAGGTGTGAAGCAAGGTGTTTGTTGCCTTCAGAGATCTCGAATGCCCTCCTCAGACCTGCCCCAACTAAGATCAAAAGAATTTGAATGTCACAGTTCCCCAAATACCTGCATGTCTGAACCTTCATGAATCTCTGCTTGCTCCTGAGGCAAGTTTTGTCTCATCCTCAAGCACATACCCATTTTTAGAAGTTTCATAGGATACTTGGGCTGTATAGAAACCAATCACACGGTCAAGGAGACAAAGAGCTAACCATAAAGAGGGCAGAGCTTTTCAGTCTTGAGTAGCAGATACGTCTGAGAAACTTCTTGAAAAGTTTGCTTTTGATTCCAGAGGCAGAACACGTGGTAAATTCGAGGCATGCAGGGATTCTGTTCCACTGGTTCATGCTGCAGGACCTGCGCAAGTGCATCCAGAAGCTTGACGCTGAGAGCTTTGCTGAAATAAAGAGCTATGTAGAGCCTCCAGCTCCGGTACATAACATAGTTAAGACTGTGCTGTTGCTCCTCCATCCAAACTGGGAGGGCTCAGAGGAGACTGAGGACTGGAGTCAGTGTAAACTGGTGAGACTTCAAAATGTTGAGACTTTGTTTTCTCTTCTTCTTCTCCCGAGAAGATAAAGGGGAATTTGCCAAGGGTGAATTAATTCATTACTTACACATTTCCATATGCTTGACTTTGTCATCTTTAATTCTGTAACCCCTCTCTTAACTTCTTCAATGCCACCTGAGTCTTTTTGTTCTCTGCATTGCAGAAACTTGATGACAATTTGATTGAGGAGATTTATTGCTTCGATCCAACTGCTGTATCTGTGCAAGTTCAAGCAGAGGTGCTGCTGGGCTGCATCACAGGTAAATATCGTAAACTAATTGTGAGATTACCAGACACAGTGTCAGTGGCAACCAGCTGAGTGCTTTTAAGGTCCTTACATCAGAAATTAACTTTGAATCACAATAGATTAAACAACAGATAAGGGTTCCTAAAGAACTGCAGTCTTTCTTTTGGTCAGTAAAAGTCATCCTGTTAAATTTAGAATCAATTTTCACTGCCTTAAGGAAAAGGGATCAGATCAGCTTTGAAACCTGCCAGAAAAAGTGAGCTCATTGTAAACCCCCAGTACCCTTAGTAACAATGATGGTACTTTTGGCAAGTAATATGTAAAGATGTGTTAAGAATGATGGTTCTTTTGGCAAGTAAATCTTCTTCAGACCTCCCTGCCCTGCCTGAGGGACTGACCCAGCTCCAAACAGCAACACAACTGTGGGCTGACAGTGTGAGTCCTCCTCTTTGTAAACACCATCTGCCAGGTACTTCATATACTCACTGGCCATATACGGGATGGGGTTTCAGTCTGTCTTTCCCTCTTTTAATGAATGTGGGCTTTTTTGGTGCCAGAGCAGTCAAGAGGCTATTATTATTTGCAGTATCTCTGAAAAATAAATGACTTGTTCTTGATGAGATCTCTCCCTTGATGATCTAATGCCAGTCTGAGAGGTCTGTTAAAAACCAAATGTGGACAAAACTTGTTAATTTAGCTGGGGCTATTTATCAACATGCCCTGCCAGCTGATAAGCACTGAACACTTAATGTCACAGTCCCTTTTCATGTGTATATATTAAACTAATTCACTAGAAAGAATAAAGCAGGCCTAGAGCATCCAATTTTGCTTTCCTCCAGTTAGGGATACAGATGTCATAGAAAGAATAGAGCTTTGGTAAACTGTTGGTGTGCTACAAAAGGTTGGTTTCCCAGCATGGAACTTATCTCAGAGAGTAGGGTCATTTCAGTGGCGTTAATACAGGTCTAACTCACAATTATAGGAATTCCTTTAAAATGAACATCAGGTAATGCCTATATGTTCCATGTAGAGTGTGCTGCAATAGAGAACAGAGCACAAAACAACCTACACTCCATTGACAGAGCAACCTTTAATGGTATGATTCTGTGGTGACCTTTACTAGCATTTAGTAAAAGAGCTTTGAAGGATAATTAGTCTTAAATCTAAACTCAGGGGGAAAAAAGCACTTTTCTCTTTACATTTTAAATTACCAAATATTTAGAATAACAACATAGCAGAGTACTTTGTACAACAGGCGACAAAATAAGTTATAACTCCTGTGCTTGACCATTCGCTGTCACGATGATACCACCTGCTTTTCAAAGCATCACCGTTTTCCAGTGTGGAATTACTGGTCTCGGGGAAGACTCCACTGCTGGGATGATCTTCTCTGTTCAGTGTGGTGGCAACACGGGTCACAGGTTGGACTTGGCTTTGGGAGTTCCCTCTCTTCTCTGTTTCAGGGGAGCTCAGAGCAGTGGCGAGGCATCAGGGCTGGGGACCAGCCCAGCTCCTGGCCCACTGGGTGCACACCTGCCTGGCACTAGCCCAGGGCATGAGCAGCCAACATGGTAAAAAAAGCTCCGGTTTAGCCCCTTTTGGAGTCCAGTTCTAGTTTGTCTCCAGTTAAATCTCTTAGTTGTTCATCTAACCTTAGTGACTTGGGTATCTGATATCTTTTACTCAATTAACTGCTGCTTTTTTCTTCTTTATGCGTGGCTACCAAGTATTTATTGTTAAGATGGTAGGATGTCTGTTAGGGATTACTAAGAAAAAGCAACAAAAACATTAAAGGGAGCAATTTCACGGGTGTATCTACCAAACTTTAAAAGCGTGAGTAAACATATTTTTTTTAAAATTGATTCTGATGAAAGAGAGGCAGGGATGAGTTTATGGCCACCAAACTACAATGCTTGTAGATGATGCAGCAAAAATTGTCAAGATTCAGTCTCCTTAAATTACTTTTTAGGAATAATTTTAACTTAAGGGTATTCGATCAGCATTTTGTCAAGTTTTTCTTAACATGTTGTGGAAAAAGCTCTATGCTTTTAATACAGCAAATAAAGCTTTCTTATTGGGATAAAGCTGGAGATTACGGCCAGCCACCGTCGGCAGCAAGATTTCATCTTTCCAATAACGTTTCTTTTGGCAGAATAACATTTTTAATAAAATTTTGGGAAATTAAACTCCGCTTTCTCTCATTATTCGCCAACAGCCGAAGTCTCCAAGTAGGTGACGGCTATCGGGGGCAGGGTGGCTTCTCACTTCCCTCCCGGGGCGACCGGGGGCCGCGGAGAGGTAGCCCGCCTCAGGCCTCGCCCGCCGCTGGGCCCAGGCAGCGCCTCAGCTCGGCTCGTTTCGGTTCCTTTCGCTTCCGCTCGGCTCGGCTCCCCTCAAGGCGCCGCGAGCCGCCTGCGATAGCCTTTCCCGTATCGGCACTTTCGCCACTCGCCAATGGGCCGCTAAAAAATCCTTGTCGCCCACGTCCGTTCCTTTCCTCCCGCTCTCCTCTTCCCTTACGGAGTGGGACTGCGGCGCGGTGCGGCAAGAGCCGCCGGGGCAAGCGGGGAAAGGATTGAGGGGGGTCGTCTGGGCCGCGAGGAATCTGCGGTCGCGGAACGGCCGGCGGCTCTACCTGGCGACGGCGACGGCGACGGCAACGGCCGGGACAAGATGGCGGCGTTGAGCAAGCAGTGAGTGACGGGGGCGCTGGGGTTACGGGACTCCGCTGGGTTACCGCCGGGCTTCTCAGGGCAGAGGGTCCGATCGAACCCCGCTCCCGCGGGGGGGGTGTCCTTGGGGCCGCCGCTGAGGGCGGGCGCAGGTGGGGCCTTGTCTCGGACCGGGGCGAGCTCTGACAGAACACCCCGCCCGGGCCGGGCTGCAGGAGGGGGCTCGCTCGTCCCAGCCACGTACCCTGAATTAATTAAAAACAAACCAGACACGAAGCAGTACGAAGTCATTGGAGGCTGCTGCAGTGTTGCCGTGTGTCTGTGTGTGTAATTTTGACTCTTACGAAGTAAAATCTCCTCAGAATTTCCACACAACCCGCTCTGAGGCTACCGCCATCACCTCTTCTCCGAACGCGGCCCAGGCGGGATGCGGCGGTGACCTCTCGGCTGCGCTCAGCCGCCGCTTTTGGGGAGCGCGTTCGGAGCAGACGGAAGCAAATGGTCCGTCACAGTGACGATGTAGTGGCCGATGGCATCCTGGGGGTCGCCAGCTCAACGCTATGGGCTGTGACGAGTTACTTACTCCGTGATGGAGTCGGGGAAAGGCAGGTGGGGGAGAAATTCCTGATTTAGTGGTCATGACCGAAAACATGGGAAATGTTTCTGAGCACAGAGGCTGGTGGTGTCTGCAGAAGAGTTCTGCATGACATGAGCTGACTCTAAGTTTTGTCTTTTGCCATAGCTGTATTTGTGGCTTGGTGGTTGACACTGCAATGTGAAATAGGTGAATTTATTCCCACAGCAAACATAGTTACAGAATAGTGTTTAGTGTAGAGTAAGACTAAATTTCTGCAGATTAAACATTAGTGATTTCTTTCTTCTCCAAGGGAGAAAGAAAACATCTCTTGGAGATCTCTAGATGGGAGGAGTTTATGGCCTAATTTAGGAAGATCATGGCATGCAGAAACTTTGCATGGAAGAAGACAGCAATAGCTATAGGAGGAGCTGACAAGGCTGAGAGTGCAGCTGCTGCTTGGAGTTGTACTTGATACATTCGGTTGATGCTGATCTTTTGTTTCTAAAATTGTGAATGTTTTTTGTTTTGGAACATTCTACGTCTTTTGTTGTAAGTAATGTTAAACCTAAATTTTTTTCTCTCTAGATATGGGCTCATTATGCCCAAAAAATTGCCCCAGAAAAATCTCGTTTCACAGAAGCTCTCGGTGTTTGCAGATGAATCTGATGAAGAGGTCAGTTCAGCAGTTTTCTTCTGAAATTTGCCTCATCTTCTGTAAATTGTTTGTTTGCAACCCTTAATGCCTGTATCAGTTTATGGCAGTGTCACTAAGATACATACCATCATTTTGGATTTGGGTGTGAAATAGAATCTGTGTTTTGTTTAGTGCAAGTTACATGAAAGTGATGATTTGTTTGTTAGTTACTTCCTGTCAGCTCTTCCAAAAGCTTATCAGGTGTAGAGACCTGTTTGCAAGCATTAACAGTATCTAGCTCATACAGAAACTTGTTGGCTACCACTGGTAAATATATCTGCAAATAGAAAGACAGTAGTAATCAGCAGTCGTTTCTCAGATATTGACTTTAAAGTGTAGTCGTTATATGTATTTTATCCTTTAGCTGATTCAACCCATATTTCGTATAACTGATATATGGTATTCAGTCTCACTGTAAAAAAAAAAAAGCAAAGGTGTACAAACCAAAAATTCTAAATAATAAAAAAAAGGCAAGTAACGCCTACTTAATGTAATTGTAAAAGTACTCACAGTACTTGTCATATTGAACAATACACAGTTTGTCTGTGATCACAGAGTTTACTGCTACTCTGTGATGTAAGACTATATTGCATGATATTGATAGTGATCTTTTCTGTAATGTCCTTAGATATTTATTGGGTTTTTTCAGTATTACCTTCAAAATAATAGCTTTGCACCTGCCCCAGTAGAGGGTGCTGTACACTGTAACAGTTACACTTCTGGATGTTCTGCTATGCCTATGGGGGGGCATCCAAAAACTGGGGTGGTATATAGGCTGCCTAGGTATATTGGCTACATTACAGAAACCTAACTTCTCAACCAGAATTTCTGAAGCAATTAAAGCTGGTAGTTTGATAGTTCATAGGTAAAGAATGGAAACTCAGAATTGTGGAGATGACTTCTCCACAGGGATGGAGCTTTCTGTTACAATTTACTGGGTTTTATCGACCAGGAATTACTAGTGATAATTTCATCATCACATCATTATGTGTATAGTTAACTTTTCCCCACAGAACCTAGACAACAAAATTTTTATATACACATAGTCTAGAACTTTAGTTTTTAAGAAGTTGAAATTTCTAATCAGTTGAAATTTAGAAATGGAACCTGTGTTACAGAAATGTTGTTATTGCTCTAGAGCTTCACTCAGTGCTCTTTCTTTTGTGTGGTTGAAAAAACCAGCACTAATGACGAGTCAAATAATCTTCGTCAGTTTCTATTCTATTATCAAAACTTTTTTAATGAACTAGCAGTTGTTATTTTATGTCACAGAAAGCCTGAATCCAGCAATTCACAGCCTCTGCACACCTGGCTCTATTGCAGAATCCAGAATGCAGCTGTTGAAGGTGACTGAGCTCCTTTACAGAGGGCATGAACAGCCTGAGGGGCTTCTTAGTGATATCCATTTAACCCTCAGCTTGAAACTGCCTCAGTGCAGCCGTAGGACTTACAGGAAACACAGAGGACAGGAACATGTCTTAAACCCCAGCTCTTCCCTCGCTCAGCTCCTGTCCCCAGTGCTCTTAGGAGGTGCGTCTCTCCACTTGTGCTCAGAGCTGGCACCGTGTCCCTAAGGAGAGGGTTTCTATTAAACACAGATAACAGACATGATGATGGATCTGATGTCCTCAATGGCAGGAACACTTTCCCTGTTGATTTGGGATTCGGTATCTTTCTCCATGTTAAGGGACTAGAATTTTCCAGATCCCAAGAATGAGCTTGAATTAACCTTGTCATTAAACATTGCACGGTGGGACTGGGAACCCTCTTGAGTATGGAGCTATCTCGTGTTTTTTCACGTCTTAATTTCTTTTAATATCAAAACATTAAAGCAAAATAATGAATGCTAGTAATTCTGAGAATAATAGTGTGTGATGCTGTCTGCTAACTTTCAGTTTAACAGATCAAGTGTCCTCCCTTTCAAAAAGGCTGACAGATTCACTACCAGTCTGCTATAAAGACTCTCAAAAGTTGTCATGCTCATCAGTATGGTACATGCCCAGCAAAAAGTAATAATCTCATAACTGCCTTTATCAAAGAAGATCATTTTTTAAAAAAAGCAAAATTACTTTATTAGTTCAATAATAATTTCAGAGCTTTTCAAGATAAGGAGCAGCATTTGGGAGGGGTTTCATTTCCTGTCTGCTACCTTATCAGTCACAACTACATCTCAAATGTCTGGAGATTATGTATTTTTAACTGAACTCTAATAAAGTTTGTGCTGGGAAATCTGCACACCTGACTTGGTCTGTGATTATATATTAGATACCAAACTTTTGCTCCCTTGTTTTTTAAGTGTTACTATGCATATTTCATTAAGATTTTGCTGGTATCCTGCTGAAGGAATTGGAAAGGTGTTTTTGCTGTGGCTAAGTACATTGTGGATATTAGTTGCTGATGAAGATGGTCTTTGATTTAGTTTTTAAGAAACAGAACATCTGGGATGGAAATATTCTTTAAATACGATGTTGACTGGGAAGAAGTAAACCAGCTGGTTGCAGTTGCTTCTAGCCAGTATGAGTCTCAATTATTTGCCTTCATAATGAAGAGTTGTTGCTGTCTTTAAAAGCCAGGGGGGAGGTTGTTACACCGAGGAAAGCTTGTTGTAGATGTTGTAGAGAGTAGATATTACAGCAACAAACCACGATACTGTTAGAAATATGTTTGCATTCTGACGTACTGTTATTCATGATATATCTGTTTTCTCCCAAAACTTTGTTCACTTATTCATGCATTGTGTTTTCAGAAGTGGCTTGTCAGCATTCCCAGTGCACGGTTCCATGTTCTATTTTATCTTTGGAATTTAGTTGAAAATATCTCTGTGGTACAGCAGATAGAATTTCTGTTTCTTGGTTCTGTCAGAATTACCCGGCGTATGTTCCTGTACCGTATCAGCCTTTCAGAACTGAGGTGTTGTTACAGGACATAAAGTGTAGCTGAAAAAATAACTGCACATAGAACACAGTAGGAGAGAGGTCGGAGAGTCAAAGTGGATAGTTCTGTGAAAGTACCAGCTTGATTTGCTGTTTTTTTCAGTGACCATCTAAGAGATAAATCAAGTGTTTAAGCAGACACAAAGGCAGAAACTAAAAACAAGCGGGAAACCATATCCTGTTGTAGTCTCAGATTTTTGCTTTTGGTTACAGATCTTTCTGTTCACTTTGCAGCTTTGCAAAGGATACAGTATGACTGAAAAAAAAGATTGATGGACTAAGGAGTATTGATCATGAGCAGAGTTTCTGCAACAGTTTGTGTACCTAGTAAGACTAAGTAGACTAAATGGGCTCTTGGAAAACAGATTACCGAGAAGGGAGTGGAGAGGAATAACTCAAGAGGATGTGTGTAAAATCAGGAATGATTCAGAGAAAGTGAAGGGATTTTGCCATTTCTCATAATATGAGCGGTAGGATGTAGTATGGAATTGCCAAGTAACTGGTTTATTCTAAACAAAAGGAGATTGGGGATTTTTCTGCACACAATGTATAGTTAAGTTGTGGAACTCATTGCCACAGGATATTGTGGCATGGCCAAAAACATAAATGGATTCAGAAATGGATTAGTCAAATTAAGGGATGCTCTTGGTTTCAAACAATGGCCCAGGTGCATCCTCCAGTTCAGGAAGTCCCTAAACTCCTGGTTTCTGGAAGCCAGAAGGGAATGCCAGGGAAAGCTTATTCTGTATGTGAGTTGTTTTTCCATGTTCTTAATCTCCTGCTAGTAGCCATCACTGGTATAGAGTATGAATTGAGATGAATCCGCTGCCTGACTTGATTTTTTTTTTCCCCACTGTGAAGGCCTGAGTCCCACATATATTTAGTGATTAACCATGTGCAGGCTATAGGTAGGTGATACAGGACTCTGTGAGGTCAAGCCGTAACAAATCACTGCTAAATGCATATGCAAGGGAGTGTAAGTAGTGTATTTTAAAATGTTTTCATACCAAAGTGTAACAAATCCAAAGTTTTCATGATCTGAGATTCCTTATCTGATGTGAGGAGAATGAAGTGAGCAGAGTCACACGTCAGCCTTTCCAAGACTTACCCACATGGGCCACAAACTAGAGTTCCAAATTATCCTGCAGTTGCTGCTTGGTCAAATATTTTTCTGTGCATCCAGTTAAAATTAGATGGTTGTTGTGAGAGATTAAAATCAAACTACATGTAATCTGCCTGACGTCATTGAAGCTTTTCATTTCCCTTTAAAATGTATTTCACTTGAAACAAAGGTGATTTGATTTATGTGTCTGCTGCAAAGCAGCATGTAGAGAACTCTAAAGGGCGGTGTAAAAGGTCAAAGCCCCCTCGTGGGTCTTTCGTAACAGGTTATATTGGAGCAGATTTCATCTTTTGGTTTTAAAAAAGCATTGGAGGGATGTCTTACGTTGCCTGTCAGTAAGTGCCTCACCTGGGTTTTTGGTAGCAACCACACATGCTTTTCCTTAGGAGGCAGGGGAAGGTATGCAGCTTATTACAAGATACTCCACTAATAATAATTATTCTGTCAGAAATTGTTGGTTTTGTACTTCTTGTTTGTGGGGGAAAAGCAAGTTGGGCATTTCACATATACTTTGAGAGCATCTATTAAAATAGCTGTGACATTTTTTTACAAAACATTCTCAGCTTCAGATTTAAGGTTGTAACTTCCTAGGAAACTAGCTTCAGTATTGAAAATGATGCCAGTCACAGACTAAGACTTGTTTTAGTTGTCTCGTTTGTGGAATTGCCTTTTTAGGTATTTGCTTTTGAACTTGGAATTGAGCTTTTTGTATGAAGCTGTAAATTGTTTCCATGCTCTGTCATTATTTGAACGTAGCTGAGACAATCCCAACAACGTCGGTCAGTGGTTTGAAAGTCTCTTCTTTGGTTGTATAGGGAATGAGATAAGAAATGGAAGAGAACAGTGAGAAATGTTAGTTGATTGGGGTGATTTATTTTATTATTACCTTTTGGGTTTGGGTTTTTTTTAACCCTTATCTATTGTGTACATGTTACCCTCCATGGTCTCATAGGGCTGCAGAGTCTCGTTTCTAAGAGTTTCTTGATTTGCATGGCTTCTATGTATTTTCACAGGATAGGGTTAAAACATTTTCTCCTTGCAGAAAATATTAAACTATAAGCTTTGTGCTTCAGAAGAATAGCTTGAGTGCAGGGACAGAGAAAGCATGAGACAGATTGCTGAGCTTATAGGGCCTTTAATAAACGGACAGTTGATAAGTAAAAACAATACAAAAGGATGGGGAGTTCTCATTTATCAGAGCTCATAGCACAACAGGAAATTGTCAGCCATAAAGCATTAGGGAAGGTGTTTGTTTTTGGTAAACTTACTGCCACTGAAGACAAACAAATCACAGGTGGGCTTCTTTACAATTACATGTACAATAACAAGGGTGATCTATTACTTTTGTGTTTATGGTAGACAAGGAATACATTCTAAGCAGTTTTAAATATCTGGGTGGAATAAAGTTTATTCTGTAAATATAACTGCAGTATCTGTTTTGTCTTTTACTGAGCCCTCGCTTTCTGGCACAATGCAGGGAAGATTCCTTACTGTTCAGGTACCTTCCTGTAAAACCAGTGTAAGAGTGTCTGATACAGGAAACCTTCAGTGACAACCCTTAATATGTCAAGCAGAGAACCATCTTCTTCCCTACGAGCCAGGAGGGAGTCTAGGTCTTCTGTGTAAAGCTGGTGGATGTTCCACTCCCAATTTAAAATAGTTGTTTATCTTAAGAAGTTTATATTGACTATTTTGTAGCATATTTTAGAAGAAAGCATGTAGCATAAAAATTAAGTAGAGTATTTTAAATATTCTTTAACACCAGTGCTTCAATTTTGAAAGCCAATGGTAAATACTAGATGAAGTCAGGATTCTTGCAGATTATTTTAAACTAAATAATCCACTATCCACTTCCCCTAGTCCACCAGCCAACCAGCTACATAAATAAATAAGAGACTATATCCAATTCTAGTCCAAATAATCAGCGAGCTGCTGTATATACAGGGTATAGTCCCTGATACCACAGTGGGCTCTGTGAGCGTTGCTAATGTCAGCCAGGCTCAGCTTCCTAAAGCCTGAAGAGCTGGCTGCTTCCTTACCTGCAGCGTAACTGAAGGGGAGCATAACTGAGTTGTGCAGGGGTTTTCTTCCATCAGTGCACATCACCCTTTCTCTCTGTCACTCTAGTTTCTAACCACAAGGTTTAACATTTTGAAAGCAGGGATGGATTTTATTTGCGTCTGCATTGAAGCGATTAAAGCATCAGAAAAAGTGGGAATATGTGTTAAGTTCCCATTTTTGCTTGTCTCTACTCACTCAGAGTGGACTAGGACACAATATTATGACTATTATATGTGTCCTTTTTTTCCCATTGTAATACACTTGAAAAAGTAAGTCCTGGCATGTCCATGGGAGGTGAGCAAAGGTCTGACTAACTACAATTCAGTGGATGTTGTTACGTGATACCGTATGTACTTCTCCAAACCTTGACAGTGTTTCCTTAGCGCCTTCTCTTGCTGAGTATAGAATTACATGGTTCTCCTCTTGAGATACTACCTTTCAGGTTTGGGTTGGCTTGTTTGGTTTTTAAACTACACAGAAGTGTGCAATCTTTTTATTATTTATGGGTTGCATAGCAGAAAACAAATCCCTTGCAGGTGATGACGGTGTGTACCTGTTAGTTAGTCCCATCCGAGCTGAGAACTCGATAACAATCTTAACTGGCCTTGCTGGGTGGCAGAGGTCCCAAAGATGCTGCGTTCTGGGGAAAGGGACAGACATAAACGAGAATGTGTGAGTTTAATCTTTCTGTGTGTTGAGGAGGAGCCGTTGACTGACTGCTCAGCACAGAGCCAGCTTCTGGTCACCCGGTGTTGCCCAGCTGCCAGTTCAAGCGGGCAGGGTGTCTGAGGAGGTGATAGAGGAAATGAAGAGACAGAGGGCACAAAGTCACATATAATGAAACCAGTATTAATTCTGCTGCGGGTGGCACAACTTGTTCCTTGTTTATGAAATTAACCATTGAAAAAAATACATGGACTGTTTACAGTCTGTCATGTAGGAAATCATGGAAAAGCACTTGAGTTTTTTTCTTGTTGACACATCTGTTCAATTTTTAATAGGGTAAGAAAGAGGGGTCATGACATGTTATTATTTAATTTTAAGCATCAAATGAAATCAAAAGGCTTCTTATTCAGAGGATCTGTTTCAATTTACACAGTGCTAATTCTGTTTGATTTCAAAAGATCCTAGTCCCTGCTGCCAAGCTCCCTGCGAGTTGGTTTCCACTTTTTATTAAGAGCTGATTACACAACCTCTTTGTTTTGTTTTGGGTTATTTTTTGCTTTTTTTAAAATGTGATATAGAGCACGTATTAGTCAAAGTTGCAAAACTTGGGAAGCTGCCAAAGTGCAAAAGGATGTTTCCTTCCTATTTCTGCTTTTTAAGATTAAGAGATATTTAATTACATAAACTACGGTATGAGTCCTGTCATCTGTAGTGAATTTGTTTAATAAACAGTATTATCTATCGGTTGACAAAAGATAATGCAGTTTAATTCAACACTAATTAAAAGACAAAACTAAATAAAATGCAAAGTTTTTTTTTTTTTTTAAAAAGCATGATTAGAAAACATGTTTTCAGTAGTGGGTATGTCTTGTCTTAGGGATTGCTGTTTTCTGTCATATTAATCTTGAGAAATCAAACAGTGTTTGAAACATGCTATTCAAGGCGGCAGTGTGCTTATTTCTAAAAACCTGGAACTAATGATACAGGTCAAACTCCCCAAATCCTTTTGGATACTTGTTTTTCACTATGAACACAATTTTTCATGTGGCTGTCAGTAAGAATGTCTGCTCACGACTGCTACATCTCTGATGACATTTACACACTGGAAGAAGAACATGTGTGTTCCAAATAACACCTATCTATTTCACAGACTATTAGAAATAGAAGTTAAAAAAATCATTGAGAACATTTGTCTGTCTTCATTCACAACAGTTTAATTGCCAAGAACATTAAAAATGTTTTGATACATGAATTGATAGGAGGGTATAATTACAATTTGTGATGATTTGGGGGGGCTGTTGTTTTCTGTTTTTTCCTATGGCAAAACCTGAAAAAATCACTGTTAGAGGGTGTGTAGGTGTATTAGAAGCACCCTTCTTTTAGGATTTGTTTCAGTTCTGGCTTTAGCTGTCCGTCACTTATTGCACTGACAGACTGACCCTTGCCATAGGTCTGTCTTTTCTACAAGCTTTTTGGCAGTGGTTAGAGGCAGGCGTTTCAACTGAACAATTTTCACAATATGATATTTTATGCAGCTTTTGAGGTACACACATCATTGAAATAGTGTTCTTAGACTCATCACCGTTTTCTTTATGAAAACCCCAACCTATATTTGGTGAGGTGCTGCAATACTTCACTTAATAAAAAGGGTGATTCATTGTATGCTTGTGAATGAAGTTACAAGGTTTTTTTGCTTGCAGAAAAATACTATTGAAGTGAGAGACTGACTTATGTAACGAGACTATTCTATAGTTATTCATTAGAGTGGGAGAAAAATAACATGAGCTGTGTCAATGTAATTAATTTTATATCTCCAACGTTTCCTTACAGCCATCTGTTGGTGAGAGTCTTCAGAAGGAAGCTTTGAAAAAACAAGCAATGAAACAGGTAAGATGCAGTGAGGACTCTTCATGCCAATGGCAAATTAGGAATTGCATCCCTTCCCTTTTAATAAATAATTGCAGAAACGGAATTATGCAACTTCAGAGTTAGCATTACACCTTAAAAAATTCCACTGCTGCTCTTTGCAGCACAAAACTTTATTTAAACTTCAAATTGGAAATTCTCGGAGCCTTTCCTCTAGCAAAGCTTTTATTTCACTTTTCTGGGCAAGATTGTTCTTTTTTGAAATTCTTCTGGCTGTGATCAAGATTAGCAGAAAAACTGCCCAGTGAAAGCTGCAAGAATGAGGTTTAACACAGAGCTGGTCATAATTTAAAGCACAACAAAATTTCTGTTTAGTCAATGCAAGCACTTAAATACACAAGATGCTGCAGTTTGTTCTGTGGTGTACAATGCATCAATGTTTTTTGAATTTCTTAAAGGGTTTGTTTTATTTGTAGAATATAATGTTACAAAGTATTGGGTTGTAAAATACTGAAATATGTACCAACAGTGAGCTTTTTACTGTAACAGAGGGATAAATTGTACAGAGGAAACTGGAATTTTACATTTAAAAAAGTTCCAGACCAATAAAAGACACAGCTAGAAGGAAAAGATGTTTATGCATCATTCATTTAACATGTTGCTGTTTTTTGATGGTGGTAATATGTGCTTGAGAGAAATTTGTATGGTTGCTGTTCAGCATTCCTCTTCTGTTGTGAGAGATCTGATCTGAGGGCTCCCCTAGAAGTTGTTTTTTTCTGATAGGGCTTTTAAAAACAGCAGTTTAACAGCTCTTACTCCCAAATTGACTGTACAAACAGGAGGTAGAACTGTGAAATATTTGAATTATATTGGTACATATTTATTATTTGAGGCTTTGGCGAAGGGGGATAAACTATAGATGAAAACACAGTAAAATTTATCAAAATGTTGTTTACTCTTTATAAGAAAAATTAATAACATCATTTGATGGAACAGTTTGCTCATTATGAAAAAACTGCCAAGTTATAACTGCAATTGCTAGTCATGACTTGGGTGTTCATCTTCTCAGTCCTGGTGAGCAGTTCAAGAGCTTTACACGCTTTACACTCCATATTCTAATGGATGTGTTTATACTATAGGTCTATAGGTCTATTTAAATTACAGTGTAGGAATAAAACATCGTAAAAAGTAAAAATTTCATGCTTCATTTTTTGGTATCTTTTCCTCCTTTTTTTTTTTTTTCTTTTAGACTAAATTGGAGATTCAGAAGGCTTTGGAAGAAGATGCTACAGTGTATGAATATGACAGTATTTATGATGAAATGCAGCAGAAGAAGAAAGAAAGTAATGCCAGAGTGTTATCTGGAAAAGATGACAAAAAGGTCGATACCTGAAAACGTATGCTGTCTGTCTTACCTCTCTGTATGCTTGGAATAACTCTGCTTAACTTTTAAGCTTTGCCAAATGCATTTTCTCATGGGGAATCCAAGTATTGTTCTCTAAATCCTGTTAGGTAAGGTAGTAATTTGCAAGAATTTTAGTAAAACCGTTAGTTCATCAGGTACCTCAGTGTCCTGATCCAGTGGCATTCTGGAGGGCTGCAGAATGTGACTTTCCCACCCAATTTACAACGTTTCTGAAGAGACTGTTACAATGGGATAATTGGATTAGAGGCAGTGGGCCCTACATCAATGCTTCTGGTAATAAAGTCTCTTTCATTATTAAGGCAATGAACCTAAATAGTTCCTCCTCAGTAGTGTACTTACTGGAGGACTGGGAGAAGACTGAAGTAATTAACTTCCATTGGTGAAATGTGAGCCATTTCCACAGCCCAATGTCTTGTTTCAAACCATAGCTGAATTATCTTGACAAGTGATGTTTTAATTGTCACTCTATCTATTTTATTTGAAACTTTTGTCAGGTAATGTGGGTATAAAAGGAAGGTTCCCACTCATGTACAGGGATAGAAAGGCAAGGCTGTTACAAGACAGGAGGCGAAGGGGTGAGAAATGGAAAAAACATTTCATGTCACAATCTCTTTTGTTACTGGGAAGCATTCCCTGGTGGTGATCTAAAAGGGAATGACAGTTTATTTCCAATAGCTATCAAACAGTTAGAGAAGGGGAGAATATGTTAGACTAGCTTTTGTCAATTTTCTTCTGTTACCAACTTTCTTCAATGTCTCCAGTAATCCCAATTTGCGTTTTCTTAACCACCTTCATGATCTCTTTTTTTCCTCCTATTTTAGCCCAGATACATCCAAAATATCCTCAAAGCAGCTGAGATCAGAAAGAAGGAGCAAGAGAAAAGAATGGAAAGAAAAATTCAGAAAGAGCGTGAAATGGAAGGAGATGAGTTTGCTCACAAAGAGGCCTTTGTGACTTCAGCCTATAAGAAGAAGCTACAAGAAAGGGCTGAGGAGGAGGAAAGAGAAAGAAGAGAGGCAGCTCTTGAGGGTGAGATTCACACTGAAATAATTCCTCTTAAAAAGAAGTATTGTCTTGTACATGGTTTACAACATTGTCATCTGGTCTCTCTGTGAGGCTTGAGATAACTAAAATCAAAGAAGACCAGATAACAGATACCAAACTGGATCCCATGTGCCTGTTATTTTCCTTTGTACATACCACTAAAGGAACAGAGGAATCTCCTCTGTGTGTCCTTACCATTTGAGTTGCTACTTTTAATTTTTTGAGGAAGGGTCAGTTGTTGAAGGAAGACTCATAAGTGCAGGGTAGTGGTGCTTACACTCCTTACTTCAAACATTCTATACAGTGTCCCAGAAATGGGTGTAAAAAACAGGACATAGGATTGTAAGAGAAACCAGGTTGATTCGGCCTCTGAAGGTCACCTGGTCTAGCCTCCTGCTCAAAGGGTACTCTGCTGTGAGGCTGCTCGGAGCTTTTTCCACTCTGGGCTTGAAAACCTACATGATGGAGATTGCAATCTTGGTGGTGTCTACCAATTGTGAGTTGTGTCCAATCAGTTTTTGTGGCACAGTAAATCCAACCTTCCTTTCTTTCTTGCAGCGTACCTGGATGTGACCAAACAGAAGGATCTCAGTGGATTTTACAGACATCTTTTAAACCAGAGGGTAGGGGAAGAAGAGATGCCTAAATGCAGCTTCCGTGAAGCCAGGTAGGGTGCGATTCCAAAAGGCTTTCAGATATAATCCAGCTTCTGGCTGTTTGTGATTCCAGAC
Source organism: Nycticryphes semicollaris (assembly GCA_013400055.1). Lineage (NCBI taxonomy): Eukaryota > Metazoa > Chordata > Aves > Charadriiformes > Rostratulidae > Nycticryphes > Nycticryphes semicollaris. The sequence goes on along the minus strand of VXBJ01006734.1, from coordinate 185,701 downwards.
TCAGCAGAACTGTAAGAATTAGACAGAGAGTAGTAAAACAGTGGCAGGGTAAACTGATTACTTTATACATCTGATTAACAGAATTATTTGAAAAATGTTTAGTAATCATCAATAGTATAGACTATAAGGCAGAAACAAAGAGGAGAGGGTTGTCATCTAAAAAGTATCAAGAGGACAGCCATACTTGTAGAACTGCTTGGTATTATTCTATATTTACTTTGGTTTATATAATATTTGGCAATCTGCATTAAGTTCCATATTTTCAATCATGAGGGAGACATAATTAATTAAATATTGGTGTTGTGGTGAAAGGAAATTAATCAAATATGTAGGAAATCCAGTAGGAATTATTTAAAAATCTTAATTATATATACATTCCAAAGCAAAGTAATGAGATGAGGCTGAATTATTTATGTAATTGAGAAGGTGAAATTCTGCCTTGTGGATAAATAAATACAAGCCATAACTAATCTTTTGAAACACTTTATTCAGGTTAAACCTCACCTGTGATAGGTCTTAAACATGGGTGTCACTAGTTAAGTGCTTGCCATCACAAGGAATCTGCAGCTTTCATCAAGATGTCTTCTAGATCTGAGGTTGGATTATTAGAACATAAATTTTTAGCTTAAATGAAGAATGTGATCACTGTGAAGTTACCCAGCTATCTGAAATAAGGGGATTCTTGATTATATCTTCAGTTTAAGGATATAAAACCTTATTGTAAATAAATAGGGAAAAGTGGTATAGAAGAAATGGGATATAAAAATTACTGACTGGAAGAAAAGCAGAACAGCTTCCTGAATTTAAGCAGAAACTAGGAAATTTGAGGCCACAGTTTTGTCATTTGAGACTTGAAAGTATTGGCATTACTCCTGCGTGTGTGGAAAAACATCCTGCCTCTAGCTTTCACCAAAGAGAAACACCTACTTGGGTTCAGTGGTGCACAAAGATGGCTGCTGAGGTGGTTAAATGTATTTGGCATTTTGGGTTTCTTCTTTTTATTGGTGAAATCAGAGTTACTAGTTTGCATCTCTTTATAAAACTGAAGCAGCAGTGGTCAGCACACTTGGTTGCCCATTTCCTTTAATAGTTCTTTTTCAGAGCATCTTCAGGATCACGTAATATTGTACTGTGTATAGATCATTTGAAATTAAGGAAGTGTTTCTTTTGTGAGTTGTATATAAAATTAATTCAGGGGAGAAAAATTTTTACTGTAGATGTTGCTTCCTGTAAGGGTTTTGGATAAGCTCAGGTGTATATTTTAATTTAATTCTTACGGTGATAAATAGGATATACAGAGAAAATGGCTTGAATTTTAGATCTCAGAATTTGCATCGCTTGCCCCTGAAGTGATCCGCCTTTGACTTGTCATTTTAATTAATTGGACGACTAAATAAGTGATCCAGGTTTTCAGCAGTTTTTAGTCATTGATCATCGACTAACCATGCTTTCAAGCCTGCATCAGACATTCAGTCTTACTAGAATGTGTGCTGATTCATAACAATTGACCACAGATTGTAGCTGTAGGATTAAAAAGAAGATACATGTGGCTTGTGTGAATGCACATGTGTTACTTTATCAGTCAGAAAAAAAGGATAAAGCAGAAATTCTCTGTCTGCTGCCCAAATTGGTCCTCCATGGATCAGCTTTTTGTATTTAAGGATTTAAGAATCTCTGAGCTGTTAAAAGATACTAATTTCTATCTGGGCACGAGAGTGAGATCTTCAGAAACACTGGATTTAAAAAAATCTACTACTAATGGAAGCCATGTTCCTACCTCTGTCAACTAAACATAAAACTTGCTTCTCTGGAAAATTATTTGATGTGAATAGAGGAATAAACACGAAGGAGAAATCGTGTAGCTGGACGAAAAGCTTACACAAGAATACAAATCAGTGTCTTTTTCCTTAGATGGAGGCTACAGATACTTAACCATAGTTATTCTTTTTGATAAATTCATCAGCTCATATTCACCAATGAACCAGATACAGGTATTTAATAGAAATCTGTTGCACTGGATTCCTGGAAGCTGAGCCACAGATAGATTTGTTTTCTTACACTTCTCAGTAGCATCTTTTGCTTAAGTCCTGACCAGAAGTCGGTTTGTAGAAAAGTCTGAGATTTCGGGCTGTGTAATGTTGTTTTTTCTTTTTTAACATAAAACCTGTAGGATAAAGGAAGAAAAAACTGACAGTTATGATGAATCCAACCAAAGGAACAAATGCCCATATGAAGGACAAAATCTGAAGCCCTCTGTTAAGAAAGAGAACAATCCAGATGCTGATACCGACTTAGAAACTGATAGTAGTGATGATGATAAGAGACACAAAAGTAGTAAAGTAAATTTGAAAAAGAAGAAAAGGAGAGCGAGCTCTGTGAGCAGTGAAGAGGAGGCTAAACTTCCCAAGAGCCAGAGGCATTCCAGGTCACCAAGCTCATCCAGTGTGGAGGAAGAGCTGCACACAAAAACCCAACCAAGTCATCTCACAAAGAGGGGAGAGAGCAGACCAAGCAGAAGGGGAAATGATGAACAATACAGGGAAAGAGATTATGAGAGAAGTAGGACCCACGAAAAGGATCACCAAAGGGAAGAGCGACACAGATACGGGGATCACGGTTCTAAAGATAACTACAGAAGGAGGGAAGAGCAAGATGATAAACAAAGGGGGAAGGATAGAAAAGAGAGGGAGGGACATGGCAGAGAATGGAAGAAGGCAAAGGAGAGAGAAGAGAAGGGCTCAGAAAAGGAATGGGAAAAAGAAAGAGTAAGAAATGGTAAAGATAGATATAATGACAGAGAGAAGGAGAGAGGAGAGAAATATAGAGAAAAGGAAGATCATGTGAAGGAGAGGAGAGAGAAATACGGTAGTGATGAAAAGAGATACAGAGAGAGGAGGGAAAGTTCTCCTGCATCTTTAGAAAAAGATGGAAAGAATGATCTGGATAAAGAGAGAAAGGGAAAAGAGAGAGAGGTGGATGAGAAAGGGAGATCCAGCTCTGGAATTTTATCTGAGCAGAAACATAAAGCTGGAGAGGAAGGGGAGAAAGAACAAGCACAGAAACCATCTGAGAGCATGAGCAAATTCGCCAAACGCAGCAATGAAGAGACAGTGATGTCAGCAAGGGACCGCTATTTGGCAAGGCAGATGGCACGTGTTGGTACTAAATCTTACGTTGAGAAGGAAGAAGATTAATGTCCTCGTGGTGGGCAAAAACACTTGGGCTCTCAACCAAGAGGAAAAGCCATTGCTGCATGGACGCTTGTACAGAAGTAAAAGTGTATCCTACTTATTTATTCCTGGCTTTCACAAGAAATTGTGTGTGCCATAATAGAAAAACAACTTTTGAAATGGATTCATGGATAAGTTGATACACACCCTTAGTCAGTTTATAGACTTGAAATATTAAATTTGGCTGACTCTGTCCACCCTGGACTTCAGTACCCCATCCTTGGTACCTGAAGATTCTGGGACAGACCTGGGGGTGTTAAATAACATAAGGTGAGAATACTTTCCCCTGGCAGACCCTGCTCATCTCACCAGCTGAAACAGCTCTCCTGAAACAAAGGTGTTCTCAGCCCTTAGCAGGAGTCATTGTTGCCCACTAATGCACTCAAAAACGAGAAGCAGGCCTCTAAAAGTAGGAAACAAGCAAGAAAAACAGCCTGAATAACAATCTAGGAGATTTCTGTATGTAGTATGGTGTTTTATAAGCTAAATACACATTGACATGGATTTTGTATTTATGTGTGGGCTTTGGATTTGGGGACCTGATGTACAGAAACAAATAAAGTGTAAGATACAGAGTGGATATAATACATGGGTCTTTTTTAATGCTTGCGTTATTTTACTGCATCTTTTTTGTGTGTGTGAAATAAGGTTTGAGTCTTTTTTTTTTCTTGTATTACAGTCATACCTGCTTTTGTCCGTGAGGTAATATTTTAGATTTATCAGTCTGTCTGTTCAAATGATCAAGAGTAAAGTTATCTCCAAAATACAGCGGTCATAGTTCTTAGAACACATATTCAACACTTTTCACAATGGTTTCTTTCACTTTGTTTCATAGTAAATTTATCACTTTTATGCTACAGTGAATTAATGTAAAAAACCATAGGATTTTAAGATTGATGTTTCTCCAGTATTTTATTCAGCAGACTTTGTAATGAGACAAAAAGTGAGTAGAATTAAACTGCCAGGCCTGCCAGTTTACAAACACTTGAAATTAAATGAGTTTTATATGTAAGCTAATAGTGTAACTAAGCACTTACTCCAATTGTGGATCTGTTTGGTTTTGCTGTTCTGTCTAAACAAACGTAACGTGCGTTGGTTCTTCAGTTGCAATAGAATGAAAGATTATTTAGCAGCGGGCCAAGCTTTGGACACGAGGGAAATCCTCTGCTTTTTGTTAGAGGTCTTGCTGGTGTGGTAAACTGGACCAGCTGCTCTTGTTTTTTCTTGGAACTGAGATTTATCTTTGCGTTTCCCATCAGAGAGAGGCACGAGAGAGGTCTATAGATGGTTTATGAATATTAAATTTATTACAATAACAGTTTACAGTACAAGGCACATACTGATGACTTACAATCAGCTTGCAACACTTGTAACTAAACAGCTGCATAAATTAATACAGGTGCATCATGTACAGGTTGGAGGGAATACTTAGTTCTGTACAGCTAAAACTCCAGTTTTTCCTCTTTGCTTAAAAGGCAAACATGGTCCTAATGTACCAGTTCCATAAATTCCTTTTCACCATTCAGAATAGAGGGTAGGATACACTTGTGTAAAAGGTAAGTGGAAGGTGAGCTGAGGAGAAGGAATTTGTTTCGTTTGCCTGAAAACACTTTTAATTGCAGTGCAGCCCATTTGGTATCAATAAAACTAGGTTTTGTACAAAACCAATATTTAATGTGTTGAGCTACCTAATATAATAGGGTTTTCTTTAAATGTTTTCAGATAGGTATGTAAAAGGAAGAAAAAAGAATCAAAGATAAAAATAAATGAAATAAATTTCTTAATATTTCAACTACTCAGCTAAATAGAGATACTATAAAATGAATTTATTACAACATTTAGAAAACTTCAATATGCCATATAACAGAAAAGTTAAATAAATAAATCAGGAACCAAACTGCTTTGCAAGTTCAGCTTTTCTAGAATGAGAACATGGGTGCATATTATCTTTCCGTTATTCAGGAAAAGAAAAACCTTTTTAATCCACTTCTGGAGGGCTTCCTTACCCCTGTCCCCATAAAGACCTCAGACTGGATTATCCTGGTGAAAAGAGAGCAAAAATCTAACATCACTAATGATCTTCTGGACTGCCTGTTTCTAAAACTATTTTGAGGGGAGATTTGCACGTCCATATTGCTTTTTGTAGCTTCCAGTGGTTTTAAAAACTTTCACCTCTTTCAGTCTGTCTCTGCTCGGAGTGCATTATTCTCATTTTTCATCTGAGAAATTCAAACTGAGAGATCTCGCCCTATTTTACACTGTGACTGTTGCAGGGCTTGTATTAATATCAGGGCTTCTTGGATGGCTTTTAATCCACTAGAAAACAGCGGCATTTCTTGGGAAGTTGCTCAGCCTTCTCTGCTGAAACCACCAGAGAGACACTATCTGTTGTATATTAGTGTGTTAAAAATACAAACGAAAGGTGCATCTTTTGCTATTTCAAATGCTCTTAGGAAAGATTAACATCAGTAGTATTGCACATTAAATAGCAGGGATTCCTGCGATTATTACTCTGCAAATTACTCTATTAGAAGTAATGTTCCCAGTTTCAGTTTGTTTGCAAGGGCCGAAAGAGAAACGTTGGCTTTGATACAGAGAATGCTCATATTTAACTCAACCATTTCTGCCCCTGCCTTCACCCTTCCTGATAAAAGGCAACAGATCAAGAGGCTTTTCCAAGTGGGTTATTACATAAATGACCAAAAATTGGAGCTGTGAGTTTCGGGGGAGAGTTGTGTTTTTGGTTTGATTTTGTTTTTGTAATGACCCTAGCATGAAACAGTATCAAGTCTGGAAAGAAATTCCATATGTAAGGTTTATCTATTTAAATGCTTATCCATTTAGGAGGAAAAATACCCAGCATTAGTTGATCACTAGTCTGAAGAGTGGAGAAGCTGGGTAGGGTTTTCTTCTTTATTTCCCACACTTGATACTGGATACACGTGAGTACCTCATTCATCCTACACTGACATTTCATATGTATTTTTCCAATTAATGAGTTCATAACAGAAAATTTTATGAAAAAAAAAAATTCTGATTGCTTACTTAATGGCTTTCCAATATTAAAAGAAATCCCAGACCATTCCTTTTTTCCTCACAATGAAGCCAATTTTGGAAGTAAGTTTGAAATACACTTAAGGGCTAAGCTAAAAAACTAATTTTTTGGGGGAAACGGTCCAGTCAGACTGATTTATTATGTTTTTTTTCTGGTGGTGATGAAAGAACATACTCCCTTTTAAAAAATAGCTTAGGGGTCTTTTGTTTGTAGTTCAGAAATAGCAGTCCTTGTCCCTTTATTTCCTTACTGGGAGTTGGGCTTGAGACCTAAAGTTAAGTGAGCTGAAGTCAATAGCTGAAGTGGAAGAGGCCTTTCTCCAGGAGGTGTCTGCACCCCTCAGGGAGAAAAACCCTGGCAGAAGTGATGAAAATGTTTTCAAAAGGCAAACACACCATCACTGCTTTCCTCTAATATGGCGAGTTCTTTGTAGTGATGTAAACTCTTCAGTGGGTTTCTTAGTGCCTGCTGCTATAACCTTGTTAATTTTAGCAGTACGTTGCCTAAGTAGACCATGAGATAAAAAAGAGACTTTTATCCTCTATATTATTTTACTTTTTTTGTTATAATCTATGTGGTAGAGTAAAAATACAAATGTAAACTTTTACATAAATGATAAGTACTTAGGTTTATCTAAACTTCCACGTAACTGCAGCAAAACTGTGGTCTTCCCACTGACTTAGCAATGGCAGGCAGTCTGAAGGGCAGTTACAGTTAGAGAGGGTATATAATGTAAAGAGGTTAGTATGAGCATGGAAGTTAATTTGTATATCAGTGCCTTGAAATTTAATATAAATAGTTCTGCTGAACTCTGCTCAACTTCTTGTTTAAAAAAAAATATAATTCCCCTCCTTTTCTTCTAATGTGTTCACATTAGAATAGGAGCTAATAAATCTTCAAAGTAGGTTTGTATAGTTCATTAAACGTGCTCTTGTCAGCCAGCCAAAAGGATTATTCTAAAATTTACTTGTACTATGAAAGAATAGAAAAAGCCATAAGCTCCAGCAAGTTTTAGGTGTGAAAATTACCTAAAAGTAAAGCAGAGAAGCAGATCTTTAAGATTCCACTTTTTGGCATTGGAACTCAAAAAATTCTTTTTTGGTCTATATTTTCTTTGGGTGTAAATGATAGATCTCTCAGGACAATGATTTTGTGAATATCTAGGTCAGTTATGGAAACACTGTAGTAAGTGCTGGCGACTTGGGTGCTTGTCAAATAACCCACGATGAGTTTTTGTGGCTTGATTGGGTCTAAAGGAAAGGGAAGCCTACAACATCACAGCAAAGGGGTTGGTAATGTTTGTTATGCAAGAAACAATTAACAGAAACTGTTACCATCATCAAAATGCAGGAAAGAAAACTAAGGATAATGCGACCAAATGTGTGTGCTAACGAAAGCAGAGCTGTACATAGTGCGGCTCGGGATTGTTTTCCTCTGCCTCTCTCTACTCCACTACAGGCATAGGGACTGAAGAAATTACTACCTTCTTTTCTAGCTTATAAAACCCTGTGTTACTTGAGTAATGTATGGCTATCAGAGATATTTTTGTATTTTTCAATGTAGTTGAAGCAATTAGAACCTTAGAAGCGAATACGACATTGCCCGGTACGAACGATCACGATTGAGGAAGATAGAGGAGCGCTGCCAGAGACTTGGGATTCTACACCTAATCCTACCTGCCCGTACTCGTCCTACGGTGCCTTACTGAGGCATTCAGCCATCCCCAGCGCCCACGCCTGGAGCCGTGGTGGTCTCACACCCACGGACATCCTCCTGCTTTCCAGAACGAGTCAGTTCTCAAGTCAGTTCCCCTCTGGTTAGAAGTGCACAGTACGTTGTGTTGAATTGCTTGGATAAATGCGCTGGAGTCATCGTGTTCCCAAATGTCCAGTGTCAGCGACGCAGCCTCCACGGAAAACTCCTCGGTTTGGGGTCTCGGCTGGAAACGTAGTTCTTTGCGGGGGAGAGTGTGGGGAAAGTTACGTGTTATGCTCCGCTTCTCTCCCCGCAGAAAACAGGTGAAGTTTATACTGCGTTCATGCGGATGTCTCCGAAAGGAATTTCTGTAGCTGTTTCTGGAGTAATGCTTTTCAGAATACGCTGTTGGGAAGAAATCAGTATTGGAAATGGGTTAATTGTAGAGGTAATACACAACAGGACAGCCGTTTGGAAAGGGATTTATAATAAAATTGTGACTTCAGCTTGAGTTACACCTCTTGAACTACGACACAAGGATGTTTCAGGCTTCTGTTATCTCAGCCCTGTGAAGATGTGAGGTGCTGCTGAAGTGCACAGCATTCTTTTTTTAATTGTTTGTAACAGAAGTTGAATCAAAGTTTGACAGATGTCATATTAATGCTTTAGGACTTTGCAGTTTACTTGGATACCCTGAGCCAACTGAACATATTCTTGCTGAACTGGTATTTACTGGTATTTACATGAACTATCAAGAAATCCCCAAAATGTCACCGCAGGCTGTCACAGGTTTATGGCAGAGAAATCACAGGTGTGGGAAAGAAAAAGAAAATTGTTCTATACCCAAGGGAACCAATCCTTCACTGCCTCATTCATTCATAATCAGTCTCTTGTCTGATTTATAGGAAAAGCCTGAAGTTCACCAGAGCTTAGAAAAAAATTACTTGATTTAATATTTTATATGAATACATCAGTGGCCTTAATAAGATGTGGGGGGATTTTTGAGTTAACCCAGAATGGGCAGGAGACAGCTATCAGCTGGCTAGGAAGAGAACAGCAATAATCCTCAAGTCCTGGGTCATTAGGCCCTAGGAAAATACACACGTAATTTTTCTTGGAATCACTTCCTTCCCAACAGTCAAATAGAATCAACAGAGCATTGTAGATACCTCCTTAAGTGTTCCTGGAGTGATAATCAACCGATAAACCATGTAGATTGGAATACAGATGACAGACGAGGTTCCTATGCAGTAACCCACCACTGTGGTCCAGTAGGGATAATTATATTCAAAAAGCCGTAGCTCAGGAGGGTTGGACAGAAAACTGCAAGTGACAAACTGAAAAAGAAGAGAGGAAAGTATGAATATGTGGAACTTGATGACACACACTGTGTCCCAGCGTTGCCCTGAACTGAAAATAAATGAGCAGGACCCAAGAAGGATGAAACATGTCAGCACTCAACACAGTCTAAATTACTTTAGGATGGATTTAAAAAACAAACAAACCAAAGAACCCCCAAACCCATGTCCAGACGTTCCTTCAGGAAGTTTAAAAGAGCTCAGGTGCTTTAGGTCATAGCCCAAGCAGTAAGTGAAAGGAACTAAATAAAAATTCTCATATGGGTTGCTTATTCCATAAATACATGTGGTGGTGTTTCTTGCTGTAGAATCATTACAGAGAAAAACGAGGACAACATTTGTACATTTAAAGGAAAAAAAGATGAAAAGATGGCAGATGGACTAAATCATATTGATTGATACCAGTGTGCAGAATATCATCCAGTTACCTTGTACTGAACCTTATAACTCAATTCCAGCTAAAGCATCTTTTCCAGAAAGGCATCAGCTTCATTTAAGCCACCAGAAGTGGGGAGGGTACAGTTTCCCTTAGCTCCTTGTCCCGTATTTAATCACAGTCAGTGTCAATTCTCCGTTGTCCGAATGTAATTTGCAGCCGCTGTGGTGGTGGTTTATACTGGTCTTTATTGGGTTGTCGACCCTTTTAATACACTTTCAAATACTGTTAAAGAACTTACCTGTGGTAATCACATCAGCTTTCAGTTTTCTCTGCCATAAGCTTTACAGATCCTGTTTTTTTCACTGCTACTTATTTTCCACACATTTTGTCTTTTCTATGATACTTTTCTGGAGGTTTCAGTTCTTCATCAGTAGCTTTTACAAATGTTATTACTAGCTTGGATGAAGTGTTCTGGTGTCAGCTTGATTACTGCTGTTAGATCATTTTCCTGTCCTTATCCTTCATGACTGAAAAATTTCTTTTAGTTGTATGTTACAGTAATAATATTTATGACTATTCTTGGAAGGAATCTCTGACACCATTTTTTCCGTAGTATCATCAGAAGATCAGGATTACCAGCAACATTTCCATACAGAAATAACATAATAGCTTCTGGGCTTTCCTTAGTTTAGTTTCCACAGAAAATACAAGTGGCTCTGCCAGTAACCACATCACTGGAACTGCCACCCTCTCTGGTTATTTTACTGTTTTAGGATCACAGAGAGGACAACAGTACAAAAAATATTTGTGATGTCGCACTTCTGTTTATAGCCTTTTCTTCCCTTCTTTTTATTGGGGTAATAAATCTGCTAATTGTGCATTGATCATTACAAGTGTTTTGAATTCCCTTTGTAGGTCTTAAATCTATATCATGAACTCTGTCCTGACCCGCTCTGCTCCCACTGAGGCTACTAACAATAATAGATAGCATGAAGTAATTTTGTATCAGGAAATGAACACTTTATATTAAAATGTTATCAATAATACTGCCAAGTCAAACATTGGGACAGTATTTCCAATTCTGAATTACAGATTTATAAAGGTTGCAATTAACTGCTGTAAAGTTTAAGTGGAATATTCTAAAGTTGTCAGTCAGTGGTTGCTGAGACAGTGTATTTACTTATCTTAGTTTTCCTCACCTTTTGTTGCTTTATTTTGCGGAGGTAAATATAAAGCAGCAAAACAAAGTAACTTTGTTCAGCAGAGGGAAGGAGGGCACTTACTCAGAACCCAATCTTATCTATCTAGCTCATCTACAAAATCCTTAAAGGAGTGATTTAGTAACAAGACCGTGGCACATTGTATTGGATTTTTTATTAACTGAGCCTTTTTGAATTAAGAATTGTTTCTAAAGAACTTCACAAGAAAATTCTGTAATTAAGCTTTTAGAAGTCTAAGAAACTCCATTGTTCAATGGTAATTTTCTCGTGCTGGAAAGAGAAAGCTGTAAAGAAAACTCACCAGAAGGAAGATGGGACTAATTGCTACCCAGCAAACTCGCCAGTACCAGCCTGGGGTAAAGCCCAGCATTTCTTTCACATCGTTGCAAAACTGGGTGATGCCTGTGGAGACAAGTGAGAGGAGAGGGGTGACAGCAGATACGAGTGTTTCCTAAGTGGATGTACAACAAAAAAAATTCAGAATCTGTCAGAAAAGACACTTTTGTTCCTATAACTCTTGATTATATTATATCTTAAATTATTCTGAATTGTAGCTCTTGTTACGTTCAGATGTCACCATTCTTCTCACAGAGAACAAACTGATAATAATTCTCTTGGATTTGGTAATCAGTGAGTTTGTAAGAAGGTTTTATAAACTTTTTTCTGGAGACATCAGCGGTCTTGTCTGCAGAAGCAGAGGAAATGCCGGTCTGCAGAAGCTCAGGAGTTTGGGTCAGCGGTGTTTGTCAACGTGGCAGTAGACATACCATAGAACCAGGCCACAGCAACTGCTTCCAGAAAGACGACAGTTAGGACAGCTGGACCAGTGGCGTATTCTTCAAACAGCTTTACCACATACGCGCCTCCCTGGAAAAGAGATCAAATTATCAGTGAAGCAAAGATCCAGTGACGGAAATCCTATAAAATGCTGTTGTTTATTATTGCCTTCATCTGGACCGTTCACAGACGGGTCAGTTCTGTCACTTTGTGGCTGTTCCTGCCAATGAAATCCTTGAGGGTGCCACTGATCTGCTTTGTTTTGATACTTCACCAATGGGGGTGCCATCCAGAAAAGCTAAAACCGAATCTGCTGGTAATACTGGCTGCATTTTTAATGAACAAATGAGATTTGGAGGGGTTTGGTGGGATGGGGTTTTGCGTGCCTTCTGTGGTGGCATCTTCTTTCTCCAACCTGAGTCATAGTTACTGAGAAGGAAAGAAATAGGGTGTTACTCTTTCTTCCCATTTGGGATCTGGAATCAGACGACGGCAGAGAGCATTGTGTCTCGGAGAGGAACTGAGTCTCCTTTTACAGGAAATGCTTTAAATAAGAAGAAGGTTGCACATAAATGAGCAAGTGGAGTGAAACGTGAGAGGAAAGCCAAGTGTTTTGCACTTCTCCCTTGTGATCATTACACTCATTACTCAAAATTTTGCTTGTTGTGGAAACGAAATCCCACAAGCCCCACAGGGACTATTTGCTGTGACTAATCATGATTTCTGGCCTGATTTGATGAGGAAGATCCAGGAAATTCATTGCTAGAAATTTTTGGAGACCAGCAACAGTCAATTACAGCATTCTCTAGTAGATGATTTTTTTGATCATTCTTTTTTGAACTCAAAATAGACTTCAAAACATTGAGAAAAATAAAAGAACAATTTGTATTTTTTTTAAACATGGAGCTTTTGAGAGCAAATAAACCATGTATAAACCATGTATAAAGTGTGGAAGGTTGATTACTGATTCAGCAGCTGGAGTGATGGCTGCATCATTTTTGCTGTGTGGCATTTTACTGCATTGGAACAGGATCATTTTGCAGCACATTCCCTAGTGAGAGATACTGTTCACGTTCATTCCAAATAGAGATTTCTGATGTATAAGGAAAACAGGCCGGAGATTTAATCTGATATTTTGGAATTCTCTTCAAAAAATACTACCCTCTCCAAGATGTCATTTGCAGGGAACTGCCAGTAAGGAAAGCCGAGGAATGGGTAAAATACTTACAAATGTCAGGGTTGCTAATGACCCCAGAAAGCAAACGATGGTCAGACCAAGGACAAACAATTCCCTGCGTTTGCTCCAGACATGGGGGAATTCATCCAACACTCCAGTAATGACTCCCTCCAGTCCTGCAAACTGAGAAGCATGGAAAAATCACTGGAAAATAGAGGGCAGTTTTACCTGCTTTGAGGTATGTTTCAATGCGTAAAGGAACTTTAAAGCATTGAACATTGGTGCTTTATTCTGCCTGTAGAATTGATGTGACTGTTGTTTACAGTTTTTCTTCAGAACTTCAAAACTTTATAAGGTGGGGACGTATCTGCAGGAAGTGCCTCTCATCCCGAGGAAGTTTTATAACACAAGCAGCAGGATGCCAATACGTGGTAGGTGGCTTAGTAAAACCAAGATTGTGAAATCAGCTGAGTTTTGCCTTCCTACAAGGAGCTGATTCTCAATCTGTAAAAACAGGATCACACTTGGCATCTCCTTTTCGCAGTGCTGTTGAGAAGGCTGCCTCCAGTTCCCACCTTTTAAATCCAATTAGTGTGAAAAAAAAAAAGCCAGAATTTAGTAATAGCTTTGTGAGTTTACAAGTACATGAAAGAAGGAGCCTGGAAGGCTGCATTCAACCAGGAGTTAATGAGTCAAGTGCTTCTGTTGTGTTTCCAGGTCTGTTACTAATTGTCACAGTGTGACACTGACAAATCATTTCATTCTGTTTAGGCCTATTTAGGTCAAAATTTGAATAATAGTCACTGTCTACAGAAGGCACATGGAGATGCCAATCCTACAATGTTTGTAATTCTGTCTCTTCTGACGTTTGGGGGGGGGTAAGGCCATACACCAGATACCTGAGAGGACCAATGTCTCTCACACTGTCTACTCACCGTGCTGTCTAATCCCAGTGTCAGTAACATCAGGAAGAAGATGATGGCAAAGAAAGTGGAAGCAGGCATGTTTGCAATGGCCTCAGCGTACGTGATGAATAGAAGGCTGGGTCCTAATATTAGAATGGAGAATTAGGGATAATCATTAGCACAGTTCTGCTGCCAGGAAGAGGAGAAGCTGTTTCACTTTACCATGTTGTCTTCCAGGGGAAAGCAACAACCCCTGGGCTATTTTGTAATGTGCAGTTTCCACTGCTTATCATAGAGCGAATTACATACTAAATATTTTGCCTAATTTGGGCTGTTCTCAATCTAGAAGTTAACATACAAATATATTCAATCTTGGAAGCAGTTTGAGGGGTAGCCTACCGGTATCTTTGGCAACCTCTGATACATCTTCGTTCCTCATCTCAGCCATGTATCCCAGCACGGTGAAAATGACGAATCCAGACACAAAACTAGTCACGCAGTTGACGGTGCTGGTAACCAGAGCATCTCTGCAACACAAGACCTAACTCTCATCAGGGAATCGGCGTCTGCTAGAAAGGATAGTTTACTACCAGACAGAGCGAGTTACTGATCTGGAAAGATTCCGACAAAAACCAGGGTAACTCAATGAAAAGAACAAGCAGCAGATTTGAAAGGAAGAAGAAAACAACCCCGTGACCACTTTTTGCTTCTTCAACTTCAAACGAGTGCTGTGACGTTAGTCTGACACTGGGTTGAATACTGGATACACACTAGTGCTTTTAAAAAAATAGGAATTACGCTAGGAATAGTAAGGAATTTAGAAATGTGTTTTACAAATTATAAATGGATGGTTTTTTAAGATAACAAGGAAGTAAGTATAAATTGCCTTTCAGCTCCAGACTTTAATTTCCTAACCGATTGCTGAGAGTAAATCATTATTATGTGATTGTTCAGCAGGGGTTTAGTCTATTTTTTGTGGCAGGTTTCTACGTCTTAGACTCTGTGCTGTAATTGGTAGAGAATATCTCTCTTTAGGGTAGGCACAATAGAGAAGAAACACTTTATATGCAGGTTCTTTTGATAATGACTTTTTTTCTGTTACTCATCTGATTTGTACATACACAGGTCTGACAATGCAGTGCCTTTCACCAGCACTCTCTTTCTTTTTAGCCACAGTTACTCTTTTGAACTCAAGTTGATGTATAGATTAAGGTAGAACTCACTGGTAGCAGTTGTTGTGGAATTTGTTGTAGCTGGCATAAGCCAATAGGACCCCAAAACCTGGACCAAGGGAGAAAAAAATCTGAGCTGCTGCATCCACCCAAACCTGAAAAATATTGAAGAACATGAAAGAATTAAGTGAAGATTGAATCAGTTTGGCATATTCAGAGTATCGTGTAGTTGTACAAAACCAGATTTCAGTAGTCTGCCTATATTCTGGTCCTGGTCTAACAAATATTTTGTTAAGAGATCACGTTGAAATAGGAATATTTATTGTAGATCTGTGAGAGCTGTAAATATCCACTGTAATTTTAGTGCTTGTGCTGTCCTTACTGTAGCTCTTTACACTGTTGTGAGTGCTCACTGGCCGTTTCAGTTCTGGCAGCATTTTAGATTAACTCGCAGTGATTTGCCCGTCACCAGTTTAACACAACTTTTGTTACGTACAGAGGATGTTCTATCCATGACTTTGCAGTGGGACTGGCCCATCTTCCTCCCAACTAACGTGCCCTACGGAGTACTCCTGTGTTTGATTGTGTATCCTCCTGGCTAAGTAGTAGATGATCTCTGCCCAGATTTTTCCTAGACTTAATGGATATACATGATAGTGTGGATGCAGCTCTGGTCCTTAGGACTCAATTCAGCTTTATTGTACCCATGACAGATGCAAGTGTGATGATCTTGTTATGAAAAGCCTGTTGTACTTGAAAAGTGGCCACAGCCTTAATGAGTAGTGTTCCTAAAGTACAATATCAGTTCTCTTTCTGAAGGTGAAAATCCTCATTCATTTATCCTCTTTTGATTGAAACATGGAGTTCATTGCAACTCATTTCTAATACTCTCTGCCATCGTGTGAGGCCATCCCGTATCATCCACAGACAGAGCTCTGTCATTGTCCAGCGCACAGATTGCAATCTGCTGTCCTCACTTCAGATACATCCAATACAATATCAATGCCCTTTATTGCTTTTTCAGAAGATGTGGTCCCTTATTGGAGATGCTGCTTTATCTGAGACTGGTGTCTTTTCATTTCCTCTTAATTCAAAACTCTCCGTATCAGCTGAGCTGCAGCAGACTTGCAAACATTAGAATTTTTAATCTTTGTATTTGTAGTGTTTATTGCCTTGGGGTTTTCCATCACCCTCCTCACTAGACACTTTCATAGGCAGTGAAGCAAGTGTAGCCTTGAGTCTGATGAACGGTTTGTCATCCACAGAGTTCAGAGCTGAGCCGTTGGGGTTTATTGGTTAGCTCAGTCTAGTCCTCATTCCTCCTTTCTTTTCCAATCCTGGTGGTGTATGCAGGCCTAACTGATTTATTCCTTCTGCACGTGCACTTTGATGCACTCCTGAGTCATGTTTTAGTTGGTAGCTGTAGAGACTCTCCTTGAGCTTATCTGCCAAAGCCTGTCAGAGGGTGGAGATCTGAAGTTTCAGCTCTAGTAACCTGCACTATTTAAATACAGGCAATGGTGGACACCATTGGGCTGTGGAAAAGCCTGCCCCAGTGTGTAATGATCCCCTCATGGCCAAGAAACCTGTGGCTAAACCAGTTGTTAGGGCTTAGTAAATTTAGTTTGCTGTGTGTCACTGTCATGGGTAATGGATTTTGTTGCAGCACAGCAGCAATTGTAGCTTCTAACTCAATGCTCACCATTTTCCTGGCAAAAAAAAATTGGTCATTCATTTTCTTTGTAATCATATCACTAATTCTATTCAACCACTGTATGGGAACCCTTCTCTTAGCTCAAACTAAATTGATGGTGGACTTTAATCTTTAAAAAACTCTTCATAGTTATGGTAAAAATAGCACAACTGTTTAAACAAGAGCATGACATCAGGCTTTTAAGTCCATGCTAAAACATCTCTTTAATTGTGCTCTGTGCTGAAAATAGATACTGAAGTATATACATGCTGATGGGCTAAGAGCAAATGTCCCCCCTTTTATCATGTTTTTTACCTCAGTGGCCAGGAGTTTTTGCCAGTCGGGTTTCAAGTAATAGAGGACACCTCTCCAGGCACCAGGCAGAGTTGCACCTCTCACTAGCAGGATGAAGAGTATGATGTAAGGGAATGTGGCAGTCACCCACACCACCTGGGAGGGAAAACAGCAAGATAGCGTTTGCCATGGATCAAAAGTTAACAGGTGATAATGAGTTCAATGAATGATAACCCTTAGCATTTATAATAGCTTCACGTAAACTCAGAAGGTCTGTAAAACAGGCAGCTTGCATGCTTTCTCTTGGCAGGGTTGTTCTTGTCTACAGAACAGTGCCATAACTTACTGTTGTTATATATTACTTGGGTAATAGTAGCAGTCGCTCTGCTGCAAGTGCTTCCCAAACACATGAGCCTATAACCCCTGTCATGAAGAAAGCCCGACATAATTCTCTATCAGGTTGATCGGCTCCTTCAGAGCTGCTGCTGGTCTATACTGTACCAAGTTGATCTGTCTTGCTTTTGCATTCACCTTGCCGGATGTTTTGACCCCTTTCCAGATGCTGAAGTATACAATGGTGAAGATTAACAATAAACAGAGGGTCAATTGCCAGCTAATGCCCCCGAGATCATCCAGCCCATTGGACCTGTGCACCTGTAGCACTTGGCGGCTGAAAGAGGAAAGAAAAACACAGTGTAGATGTTTTTTAAATAAATACTTATGTTAAGTATGCTTTGAACAGCCCCATACTGAGTGGTCTGAGCACTATGGGTAGTCCTGAATTTGATAAGTAGCCTTCAGAATCGTATTACTTTGGATTTTTTTTTTTCTAACAAAAAGCTTGATATTAATGGCACATCAGTGATGACAAAAGATAAGCGCTGACAGCTGACAGTGATTGGGAACCTCTGATCTACAACACAGAGTACCCTCCCATACACCCTAAGCTTACATACACCTACAAATAATCAGTTATTTACACAGGTCAAAACAGGGTACCTTTAATAAGCAGCCCTGCTCCCCCTCCAAAGAAAAGCTTGCTATGTGTGCCACCATTCTGTCTAATATTACTGTCCTCACTTACATGCACTTACGTATAAAATTCTTCTGCAGGAGAGATGGAGTGCAGGGACCAGCTGACATTGTCCTTGCTGAAGTAATTAGTACAGTTGCCCGTGTTCCAAGCGTTTGTGCAGCTGGTCCATGGCAGCTCCGCCGTGAAGGAGGATACGAGGTAGTAAAAGGCCCAAGCCATAATGGTGTTGTAGTAGGAGGCTACGTAAAGATCTATTATACAGATGGCAAAGCCAATTCCTAGTAAGGCAGGAAATAATTACATGAAGTGAGTGTAAGTTTTAGGCAAAAAAAAAATAGGAAGGAATTGGTTATCACATCACCTACAATTAGTGACTGTCTAAGGCATACTGTCTCAAGTGTTTACTGTTATCTGTTCCTAAATCCCTGGAATTTAGTAGAAATAGGCATCTTGGACTCTTAGTGAGGAAAAAAGACAAGACAGTGATAACCACTGGGACAAGTGTATGGAACAGGTCCTTCTACTCTGAAAGACTCTGTGGTGGGACAGCAATAGACAGACCAGGCCAAAGATGTAATAGAAATAGTAGATCTTTATTCTTTCCTGGTTTTAATTTTGCCTTGGATTCAGTAATGTTGCACTTACTTTTTTAGGGGTTTTTATTATTATTACTATTTGCTTATTTTTTTTATAAATTCAAGCTTGGGTCAGGGCAAGTGGACTGGCTTCTATCTAATCGATTTGGGAGTTGCTTATCGTGCGTGCACACAAGAGTACACTCACATATTCACAGGTTTACATAAAGTTTTATGAAAGCTTTCTTTGTAAAGCCAAAACCTTGTGTAGAACAAGCCTTACTTTGTTTTATGAGATTCTCGGGGTTTTATTCAGAAATTTCACCTTTTAGGAAAATCTTCCAGTTTTTCCCAAAATTCGTAGAAATTTTCCATTTCCTTTCTTTACCTTTGAATATAGGACATATTTTTCTCCAGATTGAAATACATCCATTTCTGTGGTACTGTCCTAGTGCTAGTTCCATATAGAAGAGAGGAATCCCTCCAAAGATGGCCATAATTGTGTAAGGGATGAGGAATGCTCCTGCAAGAAAGAAAGCAGATGGTTATAACTCTTCGTAGGACTTCTCTTCCAGCAGTACCAGGACTCCACAAACAACAGTTGTTCCTTTTATCCCACAGGGAAAACACATGTGGCCTCCCTAGTCAAGGTGCCACACTGGATTAGCATGGGATTTCTCCTAAGAGGAGCTACTCAGAAGCAACACTCATGCCAAACTTCTCACATTTCTATAACAATTATACACAGGATTCACCAAGACTGTACTGGCTACAGTGGATACAATTGTGAGATGGACTACAGATCAAATAATTAATTCCTTCAGTAAAATGCCTTTGTTTTATCAGGGAGGCAAAAGTCCTTTCCAAGATCTCCTTGATTAGATTTCTATTTTGGCTGATATGCCAGTGAGCTTAAGGCTTTGTATTCCCGATGAGTTGGTTTTGACATGGTGGTCTATCTGATTTTAAAATATTCTTTGAGGCAGGGATTTAGTCTTTTCTCTTGTGGTGGCTCTGCACCAAACAGGCTCTCAACTTCTAATTCTACTAATTCTTTAGATCTTGCTAAATATTTTTTCTTCTGTCTTAACGTGTCTATTTATCCTATCCCAGTATTTAGGGTTTTCAGTCTGCTTGAAAAATTAATTAATTACCCCTTGGTCATTTATTATATGTGATATTAGGATAAGCTGCTAAATCATCTATTTATAAACAAGGAAGTCCAGCATTAAGGAAGAGTGTACAGAACTAGTCACTGACCTCCTCCGTTTTGATAGCATATATAAGGGAATCTCCACACGTTTCCCAGATCCACTGCGTATCCAATGACAGAGAGTAGAAAGTCAATTTTTTTACTCCAGGTCTCTCTGTCTTCCAGCTCCATTAGTTGCTGCTGGCCCTCTGCTCCACAGGTGGTGGACGTGGTGGTTGTAGTGGTGGTTGTGGCTGCTGGGGCAGTGCCTTGGGCATCTTCCACCTCTCCCATTCCATTGCAGGGAACAGAGCTCTGGACCCCTGAATAACCATTTGAGATCTGAGCTGCTTCCCCTTTATCTCCTGGGCTGGGATGGACTTTATTGCCATCCTCCACTAGCCGTAGGGCAGATTTAGGGTTCCTGACCAGAAGTCCGTTTTCTTTACAGTCTTCTCCTTCATTACAGTCTGAGGCATCTTTCTTGGAAGTCAGTGGCTCGGTCTCATTGCTTGTTGCCTTTTTCTCCATTTTTTCTGAGATTTGTTCTGATCACTTGCAGACAGACAGCAGCACAGAGTCCCCTGTGGCTTGTCTTCTCCTGCTTTTATTCCCAGTATATTCCCAGCACTTTCAGAATTCCTCTTCCATATTTAAATCCATCAGATTGAAGGCACAAACACCAACTAAGAAATAAAAAAATAGTTCAAAATCCATTACAGGGCTTACTAATACTGAAAACTTTCAAGTTACAACCGAGAGATTCCGTGATTAAAATACTCTTGGAAGTAATTAACCATCACAGCATGCAGTGTGAATCATTTTGCAGACAGAGAGAAAGGAAGGAAGCAATAATCCTCTTCCGCGGCAGCAGTCGGTGTACCTGGCTTAGAACCTTTCGGGCAGATTTGCTGGACGTTGTGCATTGTTGGACAACTCACAGGCAGTCACAGACCTCCTGTCCTCTGGTACCCAGGGATGCTGTGGGAATCCCGGGTTGCAAAAAAGGAGGGCAGAGTTTAGGGTGCCTTCTATTGTTATAATGTCATCCTGTGACTTTTACTGGAAATTTCTAGATTCACCCAGTATGAAGAGAGAAGAATTAAACAGATACAAGATAACAACAGAGATACAAATTACATTCCCTTACTTCAGAAATCCCAGTGTCTGCTGTGTTTGGCAGCAGACCTAGAAGGCTCAAATCAAAGTTTAGGAAAGTATTTAAATCTCAGTGGTTTCGCATCAACTAACTTTTGAGGCTCAGACAACAGTAATACCAAGAAAGAAAAGATCAGGAAACTTCAATGGGTCTAATGGAGGAATCTTGTCCACGGTTTTATTAAACTCCTGGGAGAAATAAAAGCGTCTTTCATCCTGTTTGGATCTGCTGCCACTGTGGTTCCAGCCCCAGGAAGGGTAGTGGGTGAAACTCCTCTGCTACTGCCACTGCCGGCAAAAAAACCACAGGTATTGGGAGAATCCCTGGTTTTATCTGCCCTCTTCATACATGCAGGAAGCATAATCCAGAAGAAACACAGCACCCCGAAATAAAGAAAAAGTATAAACCCATTAGCTTTTCCTTCAGAAGAAGAATTGTGATTGAGTGGGTCATGTTTCCTTTTCTGCTCATTGGTTCAGGTAATGTAAATCCCCAACTGCCTTCACTCACCAAAATCTTGAAACTGATCCTCTGTGCTGTAAAGTCCCCGGGGCATTAACCTTGCTTTATCACTAGGAAAGTGTTACACAATCTACATGGCACCACACTATTAGTATAGTTACATGGAATTTCTCCTTTTCAAAGCATTTTACCTCAGTAAATACCATTGTCATATCCTAGCAGAAGAACAAGCGTTATTTCACTTTTAACTGTTGGAAAAAACTAAAGCAGTTTTGCTCATTGCTAGAATTTGAACAAGTTTTTTTTCCATCTTCTAGCCTTGTGCAGAGGCAGTTTGTTAAATCTCTTCCCAGTCATTTATCAGTGCAAGCAAAAGGAGAAGGAAAGTTATCGAGCTGCAGAGCAATCAGGAGGGTGTTCTTGAGATAAAAGGCTCTTGAAGGTCTTGTTTATAACTTGCAGAAATCTCATTCTTTGGGCTTACATTCTGCCTTTACCCTGATAATGTTCCTTTCATCACACAGCAAGCAGTAAGGCCTCAGTGCTGAATTCTTACAAGAGCAGTACTTTGCTACCATTAGTTAATCATCCACAAAGAATAAAACATCTTCAGAGTTTCAGAGAAAAATACTACAGCAAAGAACAGGAGTTTCTGGTTTACCTGCAAGCCTATAAAAACTGAGTGCCTTTGGAGTCCGAAACCTTCCAAATGTCCTTATGTAGACGAAAACATTCCTACCACCACTGGTGGCAACGTAAAAATCCCAGGAAAGGCCACAGCCAATCATCCCCTTGTACAGAGCCTGTTAAGTATAAGGTAAGACTATGGAAAAGTAACCTGAGCCTTTCTGGACTTTACACCTTTTAGTCAGAAATGGGAAAGCAGTAAAGGATGTTGATTTAACTGCATTATCTCATGAGACTGAATTTTCCATATCTCAGAATTAAACACTGATCTATATTTGTAAAACACTTTATTTCTGCACATAGATTTATTTCTTGGCACTCCCTTTCCTGAGGAGAGGTCGTTGAATGTGTTGTTGATTTCCCAGAACTGTGACAATCAAGATAGCTGTCTTACGCAGAGCTAAGCTCCTTCTGGTCTTCTGCAACCACAGGAAAGAAATATCACGTTATTTGAAATAACTTTTTCACATTTTCACTAGTTTGAGCCTCAGATACGCAAAATGACTTGTGAAATTTCAGGGGCTTCACCTGGAATTTGAACTGTTCTTTTCCGAAAGAGAATTAAAGCTTATCAGCTACCCTGGGAAGTCTCTGGAGTGAGGGACTCTACAGCTATGCAGTAGTGGCAGAGTTGGCACATGGAAACAGAACAGCAGAATGTACTTCCCCCTCCCCTGCCCCCATCTTACTACAATTTAAGACGAAAAAAAATTACCTGAAGGAATTGTAACCACTACAAGGTGAACAGCTGCAGACCTAGAGCTTTTGGGGTTGAGAAGGATGCCAGGGTCACTAGGGAGGACAGGGGAAAATGACGCTATTAGTGTATTTTAGACCTCAGCCTCCACCTCATCCCTGTGCACCGATCTCTCAGTAGTTACAGGTGCTCTTATATAAATACACACTGGCTTCTTATCACCACCTTACAGAATTGAAAGAAAAAAAAAGAGAGATGGCGGTGCCTTCATTTGGTTGTGATCTGTGTTTTGTAGATGTGACTTTGCTCCTTTGAGAGGCTTTAAGCACCTACGTCTTTTCTCTCACCAGTAGCTCTGAGCAGAGGTTATTCTAAAGGGCACTCTTCATCCCCACGGTGCTGCCTGGTCCAGGAACCACATGGAAGGTGCCACGATGTCAGCCCTTAAATTGCACTCCTCCTTTTGCAAAGAGTCACTGAAGAGGGTTGACCCTGCAACAAGCAGCGTGGCCTCCACAACTATTCCCTGGCTTTGCTTGTTTGCTGACAACACGGGGATGGATAATTGAAAATGTGTTTCTAGAGCTTGGCTAAAGCCACCGATACAGTTCACATAAGTCAAATTTTAATTAAATAATAATTTTTAGTTACTCCTGCACAGAGCTAAACTTGAACCAACACTATAAAAGGCCTGTCTGTCTCTTGATGCACAAAATCACCTCGTTTACCTTTATCAAAGCAATCCTCAAGGAGCATCCCAGGCCTGGGGGCTGGTTCCTTCCTGAGCAGGGAGCTGCACCATCCATGTGTCATTGCCCAGTTTATTTCTTGAGGCAGGCAGTGACCTCTCGTGGCAGTGTGGGAGTCCCTTGCCTTTAATGCTCTGCCCTGTCATAAACCAAAACTTTCCAGCACTTGAGAACAAATGTTGGGTTTTTTTTCCTGTTCTCTGTATTTTTAAAGGAGAAACCTGACTTGTAACGTGTTTAGGAGATAAAAACAATGGGGTTGAGGTGGAGCAAATACAAGATGCTCCCAGTGAGGCAAATCTTAATGCCTCAGGTCACCTGGAGAATGCGTTGTCTGAGGTGGGGGCAGCGCCGATTTCCTGAATCCCTCAGCAGAAGGGGCTTGTTCAGCCTCACTGTACGTGGCTGCAGAAGTCATTACTCCCAGGGACCAAATACATTTTAACGTGCACAGCTGCAAAACCTGTCTATTTGCATACATTTCACTTCATACAAATTACATTCTTTTTTTCCCATGTGTTGATTTTATAAACCAGTGCTTGCTGGAGCACCAGCTACTCACTGGGTTGTAGCTGCATTCCTGCAGCAAAACTCACATTTACTCACACCTCTCCTCCTGCTGCCTTCTCTCCACTTACCTGCTACAACTTGCAAAGAATTAAAGTACTTTGAACTCTAAGATAAAACATCAACCTACGCCGTTGGCAAAGAGGATCGGACATTAGGATGATTTCTGTTGACCTAAATCTCACTTTTATCACCGAGTATTTAGGACTGTTAGGATTCTGTAGAATCTAGTAGAATTACGTAGCTGCTTGATTGCGTACCGCACCCTGCAGTGAAGATGCAGGTCACGCAGGCAGTTGCATGTCAATAGAAAAAGTCCAAGGAAATTACTTTTATCTTGAAAAATCAGGCAAGAGGTTTGTATGACAAGGTGGAACTCGGGTGTCCCACAGCAGATAAGGCAGTAATTAGTGTGTAGGTGCTGTTCTACCTTCTGTGCTGCGATATCAACCATGACCCTCCGACAGCCACACACCTGGCTGTTTCCAAGCCCTGGAGTCTGATAAATACAGCAGTGAACACTTCTGCTCTTCACCCATATCTCCTCACACAGTCCCAGGCTGTCCTTTTGCACAGGAAGGGAGGATGACAGCAAGGACCTCGTTAAGTTTATTCCTTTTGACACACTTTTGAGGGCTAGTGAGGTCCTCTTTAGCTGCTTAGGTGGTGTGAAGAAGTACAGAGGCTTTGCATTTTTCTTCTGATTTTGCACGGACAAGCATTTAATTAAAGTTGTTACAGGATAGCTCAGATCCTCCCATACTGCAAGGAGTCAGTAGAAAATAAAATTTCAGCCATTTAGGTCTCAAAACTAGATTATGATGAACTTTGCCTGCTCTTTGTCATGGATGAGTCAAATGAAGGGTTCATAACTCGAAAAATTAACGTCTTTCACGTTTGAGTGTGTTCCCATACACTAATTTCATTAAAAAAATGAGTACCTAGTATATCCTTCTCTCTTTGCTTGTTTCCGTTAGGTAAGCTGATAGCAAGTGTCACAGGTTGTTCTTCAGATTTCAAAAGGTGATAATCATAAACACCCAGTGAGGTGATGGAGTCCCAGCTTTGGTAGGGCTGCTGGTAACCACCAAATCAGGGGTATTGGGTGCAGAGCAGGTAGAACCTGGTATTCTGGACCACCCCTTAACAACTGAAAATCGAGTTCTTCGGGGTTTCTTTTTAGCTGTGCTTCTCTAATCTGGTTTACAAGAATCTAAATTGATTCTCAGTCGAAAAAATTCTCAAAATTGGCTTTCGATGAAGAGTTATCAAAACCCACTGAAATGAAGGGGTCCAGTGAGCTATTTCCCTACGCAGCAGGGCTGGTCCCAGCGCCGGTGATTTTAAATGTAACTGCACTGGCTACTTCTGCACATCACTGACGTGTGTGGATTTTATAAGAAACTTGCAGCATGTAGATGAATATTTGCAGTTCTCCAAGGGCTTGCTCACATTCTTACTAAAACAGAGTAGAACTGTACTCAACAAGTAGTTCCACTGAGACAATGAGCCTTCTGGGAGAATAAAAGGCTACTTACCAAAGTAAGAATGGCATAAGGAGGGAGCTGTCCCCAGTTAACTCCTGTGTTCCCAGATAAGGCTAAAATAGAGGTAAGATGTGAAAACAGTGCTTCTGACAGCAATAGTATTGGGGGAACATAAGCCTATGCTGTGAGGTTTATGTCATCATCTTGTCCGTGTTTCAGTCTGAAATGAAGAAGTCAGCAGGAAAAGAGAGATTTTTACCTTTAAAAATTCGCTGAGAAGACAGAGGCTGTACTGTAGTGGGAACGAAGCCAAATTGATGACAGTCATTTAAAGAACGGGCGAGGGGAGGAGAGGAAGAAAAATGCATTTTATAGCTTGAGAGTGTCCACATGCAGTGCAAGGAAACAGATAAGCTTAGAGGGAATTATACTATTTTTGTGTCCTTCCTCAAATTATTTATAATCAACTTGAAGGAAGAGTCATAACACAGCATATATCTCCAAATAAATAGAGCACTGCTCTTTCACACGACTCTGCAGAGGCGAATTAATGGGCACAATGTTTGAAGCAAAAGCCCTGTTTGCAGACTGAAATCAAAGACAGGCTGCACACATATGGCAGGAGGCAGATACTTGTGCTTGCCATGCTTTTATCTGCAGAAAGTAAAGAAACAGTCACTATTGTTTACAGATGATGCTTCTTTGAAGGAGACTTGTTAATAGCCATCTCCAAATTACAGCCCCTTTATTCAGGCTCCAGGTTCTACTTCAATTCTTTATAAAACACTTAGCCCGAAGACAGGCTTTGTGATGTTGTGTAAGTTCTATAAGATACAGATTGCCTGGTCAACAGAGCTGCAAATACACACTTGTGGAGGAGAGTTAAAACATCAGCATCCTCTGTGGAGGAAAGAACTTAAACGTACTACACGTTTCTGTGTGTGGGAATAATTTGGGGGGTTTTATTAAATTCCAATTTTGGGGCAGTTTTTCTTATGTTGTATCACCACTTGAAATTCATCACACCCTGTCCAGTTAGAAATTGGCCCCACAACAGTCATTTGCTTTATGCCAAGTTTACATAATACCCCCCAAAGAAAATTAGTCAGTTCACTCATCAGAAGACCCAGAAGATGAAGCCGCAGCGTACAAGACCTTCCCCTGTAAAACGCCTGACAGCCAACAACACACAGCGAAAAAATTCCACATTTCCAAGAATCCCAATCCGTGAAATGGCACGATCGGTTTTCCCCCCAGGCTTTCTTAACACATCAAAACATGTTTTCCACCACTATTTATATATTCAGTTATATTGCATTCCTCACTTAAACTTCTTAGCAAACTACCCCAGCAAGCCAGTTGGTTTCAGCAGTAAGTGTGATTAACTATAAATACATATACGACATACTCTTCAGATTTATTACTTATAATAAATCTGTCCCATTGAGCTAGATAATTTACTGCCCTTGGAACAGTTTACCTTTTAAAATATAACTTAATATGGTTAATAAAGCTTACTTCGCCCTTTTAAAATAAGTAACAGTTTGCACTGATTTTTTTTCAGATTCTGCTTCTTTATTTTTCCTTGGAGTTCAACACTTTTTGGTAAATTTTAAATAAATGTTATGCTCATAATGCAGTTACGTGGGCTGCCAAAGCTCTGATTTCAGATTGTCACAACATGTTCTGCTGCAGGCATTTGACTCCCAACATTCATAATTGCTGGACAAGCGCCTCAACGAGACGGAGCAGAACGTGTAACAGCAGAAAAGCAAGAAAAAGCATGAAAAGTTTTAAAAAAATTCAAAGCAAGCTTTCACCAAAAGTCACTGTATCTTCCTCCCCTCCCTCCCCCAAGCTTTCTTAGATGTACAATTTCCCAGTGTTTTAGAAATGACTCTAAAAAAAACTTTAAAAGTTAGTTTTAAGCTGAGAAGTTAATTTAAAATGAAGCCAAATATATTCTACATATTTTAGGGTGTTGTTAGTGTTTCAGATTTTATAACAAATGTTGAGAGAGGCAACGAGGAGTGAAAGTTACTGGAGTTCTAGTATCTGCTTGCTCTGAAGACAGCCATCTAGGAGTCTGCCTAAATTTCATAAAGCGTAAAGTACTTCCAGCAGCCTGTTTAAAAACAAAATTATAAAGTACCTGTCTTTGGGATGGGTTTGAAGCGCCTTCCTTGGAATTATCCAAGCTGGAGTAACGTTCACCCACATGGACTTCAGAGTCTCGGGAGCTCAGCCTGTGGGCAACTCAGCATCTTGGTGAGGTTTTTGTACACCAGCCCCCCTCACATGGTCTGATTTCCAGATAATCTGCTGCCAAAGAGCTCTTTAAGAATTTTTGCGTCACTTTAGTCAGATAAACTTTATGTTTCACCAGGGCTGCAGCTCAGTTTTCCTCCTAGAGGTGGGTGGCTACATTTGTCTGATCAGTTCAAAAGAGCAGGATCCAATGAAGGCAGAGGGAGAAGGAGGGGAGCTTTTCTGGGAAGGGACAGCTTTGCTGGCTGTTATTTCAGCTAGAAATAACAGGATGGTGGTGATGAAGGAGACAACAAACGGGACGGAAGTTTTGAGGGAATCAGTAAATTACAAGTTCGCAGGTGTGTCTGTAGATCCCAGAGAGATAGGACAGACTGGAACGTTATCACAATAAAAGGGCTTGGAGAGAATTAATTTCTATTGCTGAACTTTGACACTATTTTAATAAAGAAATAAGACTTATCTTTGTTTTAAAGCGCTGAGCACAAACTCTTAAAAAAGCATTTTGCTGCTTCAGTAAGTTCGACAAGTAATTTCCTTTCTTCCTACTACTCCTCAAAATATCTCACCCAACCTCTGACACACGCTTTTTCTCCAGCTTTTTTTTTCATCCAGAATGTCTTCATTCCTAGGCTTTACTATTTGTTTATAAAAAGTCATAAATCACAGGTCAACAAAACGGTGCCATAGTTTAGGTGGTGGGTTTGGGGAGGAAAAAAAGAAAAAATAAAAAAAAAGTAGTAGAAGAAACCCAGAATGGGGACAAATAAGAATAGCTCATTGTTAGAGCACAGGGATTTTGCTGTAAGCCGTTGCCAGTTTTCAGAGGCTCGTTCCAAACAACCGAAATGAAAACAAACTCTGAACACTGAAAAGCGTGGGGTTTATAATTAGCACTTTCCCCCCTTCTGTCCTCTGGTCCCTCACCGGCAGCAGCGGGTCCTTTGCGCCACCTCCAGGACAGTCCGGGTATTACAAGTGCGAGAGGGAGACACCTATCCAAGCAGTTGCCCCTTTCCCATCAATTCTTGCTGGCCATACATTAGAAAAGCTTTGTCGAATCAAATTTGTCGCCTTCAGTTGTGTCAGGGACTCATTCTTCGTTCAGCAAAACCAGCAGTTTCCAACTCGACTTCTCTCTGCCGCGCTGAATTCCCCTCCCCTGCTCTTCTTCCCGAAATAAAGAGTTTTACGCACATTAAGCTCTGCTTCATTGCGGACAGAACACCCCACCAGTCAGTGTCCTTGTCTGTTCTAACCATTCTCGGCCTTGTCTTATTCTGAAGGGTCGGCAAGGAGGAAGGCCACTATTGCTCCCTCCCGGAGCCCTCAGGAAGAGGGAAGGTCGATGTTCTAACACACAGGTGTCCGATGGGGGGTTAGACCCGGGCTCTGCTCTGGGGATGGGGAGGACAGATGGTACAAGGGATCTGTGCTTGTTATACAGATTCCCAGCTTAACATTTCTGGGGGCTAGAATGGATTTTCCAAACTCACTTTCTCTACCCTTTTACAAGTATAAGTTCTCTGCTTTGGGTTGGTCTTCTCTGAATTATACAGAGGTGGTTGTTTGAGTTGGTTTGTTTGGGTTTTTTAAGCTTTAGAGACATCAAGACCTTCGTCTGAGGTTTTTCTCCATCTTGGTCTCTGCTTAGAGTAGGTTCTTTTAACAAGTTCTGAAACACTATTTCATACCATTCTTCTTGGTCAGCACTTACCATTAAATTGCTTTCACCTGCTCCCATCAGTAGCACCCGGTGTCAGTATGTAGTTATTTTTGTGGGGCATACGAGGCTGTAATGTGAAAAACAGCATATTAAGAACACAAAACCACCTCTCATGACTTATCCTGTTCTTTGTTCCCTTGATTGTTGTTTTTTTTTTTGGTCATTAATGTCTTCTGCAGCAGCATGGTGGGTTTGGTTTTGTTTTTAATTTCTTGCCAAACAGACCGGAGCCTTTGGGGCATAATATAAATAACAGACTTGATATTTCAGGCAGACCCCTCGACTTTATGACACTTAGGTCAGATGCACAAAACTCTCAGGTGCTGGACTGAGACGGCCCCAGAGGTTCAGGAAAACTTCAGTGCATTTGTGGGCAAAATCCTAATGATTTAAGGGGAGTATGAAAAGAAAAAAAAAAAACCAAACAAAAACACCAAACCCAAGAGGGAAAAAATGGACTTTAGACAAGATGTAACTTCAAATGTGTTCACAGTTCTCCACAGATAAAGCAGCTGCAGATCCCAGTTACCAACACCAGCACAGGAATGGGAAGCATCAACCAAATTACCCAATAACAGTAGTACCAGCTGTACTAAGGGGAGAGGATGAATAATTCTGCGAGTGTGTCTCTGACTCACTGCCAATAACAGGGTAGGAACAATCTTCCAAATAACACAAACCAAACAAATACTAAAACATTTATTTGTTCCCATGTTTCGCTTCATTAGAAATCAGACTACTTTAGGAACTATTACGATTGGCTTTGGGATAAAAGAAATTCTGATTGTCCTTTCCTGCTCTTTTGTAAGCTGGCTGTGCCGGGATGTGCATCGGGGGGTTAGATGGGTTTGGAGAGGTTTTGCTATTTTCACTACAACTGTTCTGAGAGAGAATTCAGGTGGAGAAATCTACTCTAAAAACCTACAAACTGCTTGCACACACACACCCCCTCACCTCTTCCTTCTCCTCAGTAGCAGCAGTTACTATTTTCTGCCTTTTGACTGAATCTGAGATAGTTGACTTTTATAACATTATCTGTCAATATTTTCCACCTGACAGAGGAACTCTCTGTGAATTATCACGTGAAAACTACGTGGCCAAGGGGAAATGGAAACTGTCTGTTGGTTGGCTGGTTCCTCAACAATCCAAAGGTCTTTTGAAGTATTTGCAAAGGATATAAACCAAAGGAAGAAACAGGACTGAAACTCAGAAAACTGACAGGAGTTCCATAGCCTGGTCCTCCTTTACACACTCACTACCATCACCCAGAGGTGATGGGCCAAGTCTGCTAATTCCTCCTGTCACCTCAGGCTAACTTCATGCCACCGGAGTGGAGACTGAGGTTCTTCTGGATCCAGCCATGGATGCAGGACACCGAGAACTTCCTCAGCCTCTGTAGAGAGCACGTGGCCTCTCAATCACCTGCTTCACTGTCTCAATTTGTAACCCCCCGGCTGAGGGCTGCTGATGACATTAGTGACTTTCCCTTTAGGACACAAGAGCAGAGTGATCCATTAACCACCACATCCAAAGGAGCTGTAAGGGGAAGTCATTTCATGCACACTAATTTTATTCACATTTCAAACTGCTGTTTGGAACCAACCCCACTTGCCCTAACATAGGACAGTCCAATTTATGGATAACAAAGATGGCTACTTAGCAAGAGCACGCAGCCGCTGATTCTTACCACGGGCACAGGACGGGTTTTCATGGGCTGCTGTCACACAGGCAGCAAAGCAGAACATCCTACCTCACATCCCACCAGCCCTGAATTAGAGAGTGCCACAAGCACGAACCTTAGAACAGCTTGTTAAACTGCCCTCAGAGTCCTCCAAGTAGAAGAAACTCAGCTCTGGTTTTGACATACGTATTTCCCCTCCTCTTCCCCATCCCTTCTTACACAGAACTTATAAAACCGCTGGGCATAAAGGCTAAACTGTTTCTGCCAGATTGGCCTCGTTTCCCATGATGTGTTTTAGCCACGTGGATTTTCTTTCTGAAGGAAAGGAAAAAAACCCATACTATTGTATAAGCTGTACAGGAAAATATCTGGGGCCAGAGCTGCAAAGATAAGCACATGCTGGACAATACTCTTAAATACTCAAATTAAGAAGAACTGGCTTGGAAACCTTTTTTTGTCAAACAATTCTCATCAGTGCTGCCATGGGCAACAAACAACGTTAGTCCAACTCCAGAAAACAAGTTCACTCTCTTTGGCTGCTCTCCCCCCTCTCACAGACAGCACAAAGAGCAGAGCTGGTGCAATGTCATAAGCAGAAGGATTTTGAAAGACTAAAATAGTGACCTTTTGGAAGAAAAAAAAAAATAAAAGCCCCCAAAACACCACATGCATTAGTCATAATCAAAATATTGTGCATAATAGAGCTTCCCAAGAGATTTGGCTTTGTTTCAGAGCCACCAGGGTTCAGCATCAAGTACAAGTCTGTTTACTCGCCTTGATGGGAGTAACAGCGTGAGGCAGAGATTGCGCATCAGGCCCATAAAGCCAAAAGGGACTTCAAAAGATCACTCAGTCCATCCCTTTGCCAGAAGAAAGGTCAACTCCAGCAGTGCCATTTCGGACACATTCTTCTGTAACCTGTTCTTAAGGATCTCAAACAATGGAGGATCACACGTCGCCAGACAAACTATTCCAGTTCTTCGCTGCTTTTATCACCAGAAAGCTTTTCCTCATCTCACCAGATCTGCTGCAGTGGAACCCCATGACATTTTGCTCATGAGCAGCAAGAACAAGACTCCCTTCTTTAAAGCACCCGTTTATGGATTTACTTCCCACACCACTCACCTGTAGCTCACACTGGTTCTGCAGGCTCTGGTTGCACTTCCAGTTACTCCTGCCTGGGCACTGCTCCAAATATGAGATACATTCGTATGATTTGATAAAAGATCACATTGTGATTAGCATAGAGCAGAAATGGTGGCAAAATACTTGACAATAACGTGAGTAGTTAAGTGTATTTGACAAATGAACTATTCAACAATATCCTGGTAATTAAAAGGTACACCCAAACTTCCACAGAGACCAGTGTGTGCGACGTACACTTCTGCCACTCAACGCTGTAGAAAGCTGGAAAGGCCAGATACCCATCCCCAGAGACAGAAAAACACTCCACTTGGAGCCCTCTAGATCAGGAAAAATCTACTGCAAAGGTAAAGCTTTATGTTATCACTCATGACCATCACTACTAGAAGAGACAAACAGAGCAAGAGCTGCCTGTCCTCACACGTCCTGAGGTGAGGGAAAACCTTTTGACACAAGCTCAGGAAAACAGGAGCTGAATTTTGCTAGAAGGGAATCAAGTTGCAGCATCCACTGCGCTGCCAAGATCCCTTCTGTGCAGCTCCAGGACAGCTCTGTTACCTGTGCACAAAATACTGCAAAGGCCATGGACTCAAAACACCTCATTCAAAGACAGTAACAATAACCTCCTGCTGCTGTTCCCCACCAGATTCCCCTGTGGAGCCTCAGCCCACCTCAGGATCACAGCAGGTTGAATCATCTCAGGTGACTCCTGGATGAGCCCTCATCTGGGCTTAGTTTAACAGGCAACATACAGGCATGATGGGCTTGGTGTTTGTAAGAGATGTAAATACACACACACACACATGTGTATACCCAGCGTAAGATGCACTCTCATAAGCATTTAAGAACTTCCTACTTCTCTCATCCAAATTGACCAAAAGTCCAACCAAATTACAGAGTACCATGGCTACACCAAACATGCTTTTTTTTTTTGGCAACACCCACCCACCAGCCAGGAGGTGTGTGCTGTTCTTTATCCTCACTTACCTTTATTTGCCCACGACTAACCCCAGGGCAGAAGGGGAGAATTGCCAGGGTACACACCAAGACAGCTCCCCATTTTGGATTTAAATCAAAGGATTAGCTCTGTGCTCATCACCGAACTCTTCGAGGGCCTGCAGCGCCTGAGATGCCATGTTTGTGTTTCTCTTTGTTCAGAGAGAGGAGCACCTTTGACTACTGAGGACACAGAGCAGCGTGTTTTTCCTGGTATGTTCACATTCTGGCTCGCTTGGATTTGTTTATAGGTCATGAATATCTTTCCATTTCATTAGTTACATGAGGCTTATTTGAAAAAAGAAAACAGAATTGCACCAGTCACTTTAGAAAGTGTTTATTCAAAAGCTTCATAGCACCATCTTGTTTGTTTTGTTGTTTTTTTAAAACATCCAAATAAAATGCAGCAATTAAAACATCATTTTTCTGTTGAGCATGACACTAACTCCACCTGTGAAGATACTTATGGTTGTTCTTGCTAATATAAGTGAAAAATAGCGCTCCTGTACATACAGACGTAACACTGGGCCTTGACAGGGGTTATCCAGCTCAAGAATGGAAGAATAAAAACAAGTCAAACTGGAAACCTCAAGGAAACTGTTCCCCACCCCCAATTCTGCCAGGAGAGAAAATTTTCCAGAGGTAATTTTTAGCAGTTTCAATTCTGATGTCCCCTCCAAGACTTCAGCAAAACTAAAAATGTAAATATATAAAATAGTCAGGGCATTCTTTTATGGTACAAGTCAGAGCATAGATGGTTAATTTGTAAGTCTCTTGATTTATTTGTTCTAACAATCACTTCGCTGTTAATTTAAAGGGCTTTTGATGCCCATCTTTGCTAGGGAAAAACCAGGTCAAAATAATTCTCTTAAGTTGCAATGCTGGTTTCTGTTAAAACTTCAAGGTAAAAATCAAACTGCCATTGACAGCATTTGTAATTTGTTTTCATTGTCAGGTTTGGTTTGGTTTAGTTTTGCAGAGTAGCCTGTCTGAGAGCTTTAATTCAGTCAAGTCAGTAAAGCGCTATTTCCCAAAGATCCTTAAATTACGTTTCAAGAATTGGGACCATGCTGAGGGCTTGGTCACATTATCATTTGGCTATGGCTTCCGACCACTGGAATTCTCTATTGCATCTACTTCTGGTTGACCGGTAAGAGGCAAATATTCTGTAGTTCACTTGGCTAAAGCCCCCATCGGGTCCCACGCTGGCAAAACGATTGGGTCCTGCTGCATCACTGCCAAGACGTCTTCTGGTACGTGCTTCTTATCCACCACAACCTCATACACGTACTCAGAAAACCAGTCGTCGGTCATGATCAGGTAACCTGGAGATGACAACAGTTCGTTACAACAGAGAACCGTTACAGTGACACTGTCACATACACAGGTTTCCCCTCTGAATGGGGAGTTACAAACAGGACCCGCTCATGTCTTCACAAAGACATTAAACACATGAGCTAACCGGGTGTGAAAGACTGAGCACAGAGCCTGCTCGGAAAGAGCAGACCCAGAATATTAAGCTTTTATGCTTCCTCTGTTAAAATAGGCATTGAGAACACTAAAATAAATTACAATGCCCTAAAAGAAAAAAAACCCAAACAAAAAGGCATTTAAAGTGCAATGTCTCTGGTTTTAGAAGTTGTCAGGATCTCGTTAAGAAAAGGGAAATTCTTCCAGGTTGATCTATCGAAACCATCTCTGGCTTAAGAACACTTTGCTGTTTTAGTTCTTGCAGTAAGAGGAAACCATCTGCTTTCCTCAGACATAAAGCCAGCTAAATCACACGTTGCCTGAACTAAATCTTAATTTTCTCCATTAATATGATTTTTAC
Source organism: Nycticryphes semicollaris (assembly GCA_013400055.1). NCBI lineage: Eukaryota > Metazoa > Chordata > Aves > Charadriiformes > Rostratulidae > Nycticryphes > Nycticryphes semicollaris. Next base: position 150,490 of record VXBJ01006734.1, on the reverse strand, counting down.
TGAGAATTTCAGCGAACAGCCTTTGACCTGGGGAGGGAGGGGAAGTCACATTTAGAACACCACAGGTTTTAGCAGAAAGCTACTGTTGGAAACAAACTATTCAAGGTGAACTGAAAATCAGAGTGGCCGGGAGAAAGCAAGCGTTTATAAGACAGATGAGGAGGCTTTATGTAATAAAGTTCCTCGTGTCCTTATACAGTATCATCACACAATCAAATGAAACAAGAAAACGTCCAAGGAATATGGACAATAAATGCATCTATCTATACCATCTTGTTTCTAAAGCAAGAGATCAGATAATTGCCATAAATTAAAAACCCTATCAATTGTAATCCGAGCTAGAAGCCATTTTGGAAACACTGCCAAGGGAGCTGCCTTGATTATTCTCTCTTCAGGATATGAGTTCTTGGGACACACAAAAACCTCTCACTCCCAAGAGCCAACAAGTAATTGCACCCTGAGAGGATAATGAACTCTGCTGCTGACATCCTGTATCTCAGAGCTTGACAGCACTGATTAGGATCACAGTGTCTGAACAAGAAGGAAACGTCAAGCAGAACTTCAGAACATGCAAATAAGTAAGGTCGCTCTCCGAGGAGGCCCGTGCCCGGTGTCACAATGAAAGCCATTATCGATTCCTTCATTAAAAGGAGACACATACTTTGCTCTCAGCAATATATAGACCTCAGAGCCTGCCTAGGGCGACCCTGAGCAATGGGCAGAAGTGACAAAGAAAAGATTATTGCATTTCTGGACAGGGTCCACCACACAGTTTTACCTCTGGCAATTAATCTGTCGCTTCTACTCAAACCACTTGTACGTTAAGACCAGAATGTGGATGAGAACTTGAAACAAGATCGTCTCGCTGGAACAGAACACAGCACCTGACCACGAAAGCCTTCTCCTCTGTGCATGAGGCTGGTCCACAACATCAGAACAGGAGGAGAACCTGAACGTTCAGCACTTTAGGACCGAGGAGCTGCCATCCAGGGAGAGGTCAGGCAAGGACAAACCTGAAGATTTCATTTTGCCCTTGCAAAGTTCCCCAAGGATTTCACAGAAGCCGCTCTGGGCTTGTCCTGTAGCTCCTCTACAGGGAGCTCTTCTGTCATCACGTGCTTATGGGACGATGTATAAACACATACATGAATACAGACACTAAGTGTCTACAGTTAAACCCTTAAAATGTCTTAATGCAAGAAAGCATGTTTGCACCAGGCAGCACAAGAGATTAGGAGTCAAAAGGGAGCTGACTTCTAGCTGGAGATGGACCACAAGAAAGTTCATTTCATGCCAAAACAAACAGATGGACCCCTCTCAAACAAACGTGATAATGTGATTTAGTGTTCCCCTCTTGCTTGCTTTTAAAAAAAGATATCCGATGGGATAAGCCGGGTTCAGCGTCAGGTAATAATGTACTGTGTCTCCAGAACAAAAGAGTAAGCACAATCATTAAACTCGCCTGTATGGCTGACAAAGTGCCCGTAAAACACAGAAAGGAAATATTTGACTGGGAAGTGACTTTTTTTACCTCAAAAAAACAAGCGATGTTTGTCAGCAGCTGCATTCATTCCTTGAGGAAAAACAGATGGGATTCTAAGAAACACTTTTACAACAACTATGAATGTAATTACTAAATATTTAGGAGCTGCAACTCTAGGCTGTTCCCAGGGCTTCCCTTTCTCCAGGATAAACGCTGCTACAACAATTCCATGCTGCCTGCTCTGCCGAGAGGGAGTGTAGAAATAACTTCATCCCATGGCACCCAAACAGGAGTCACTGTCCTTCCAGTCCTCAACCGTACGAGTGTGGGGACAGAGGTGTCACCTGGCACCTCAGACTGAACTCACAGCAAAGCAAGAGGGACCCCGTGTGAAAAAACACTTCCTACCAGCTCTAAGTCATTTGTTTGGTTGGTTTTTAATGACTCAAAAATCTTGTCCCTGGTGTTCTGTTGCGGGCTGTACCCCTCATCCTGTCCAAAACGTAACGGAGTTGGGGCTTACTTGTATCCCCCACACCCAACTGGGCTGTGCCAAGTTTAACATCATTCTTGGCTGCCTCTTTACTGGTGTGGATTCTGGTTCTCTGCACTGGATTTAACCAAGCACCCATTCCTTAACACAGCAGATAAGATTAGAGAAAAAAAATATAAAATAAATAAATCAGTGTCAGCCAGACTCAGTGGCAGAGGAAGGGAGCGAGGACAGGCTACAACTCCTCCCCCTCTCCTACACTGGATGGTGAAGCAGCAAGGAAGGAGGAAGGGGACAAAACCCTGTCAAAGTCACCTCTTCTCATGTTCGAGAAGGAGCCCAGAAGGATACATCCCATTGCCTTCAGCTCAACAGCAGGTTGCTTGGTCATATCTAGGACAAATCAGTCAGGGATTCACCTCCCTGAAAAAAAAGCAGCCTGAAATAGAGTCAGACTTCCTAGTTCTGATGGGATTTTCTGTCAAGGCACTTTTCCAGGCAACTCCCTGACCACACATGGGAACAGACAGTGAGCAAGACTTTCCAGAGGCCGTGGCTGCTACCAGCACAAAACAGATAAGTGACAGTGACTCACCCAGAAAAGGTCACAAAGATGGCATGCACAGAAGCTACGGGCACAGGGCTTATTCAAGTCACTCCGGGGTTCTACCTTATTTTATAGAAACACCTAGCTCTTAAAAGTGGCTCTTGAAGAGCTTAATTTGGAAAAGAGAGAATGTCTAAGGAGGATAAACTATTACTGCAAACCAAGTACAAAGCAGACAATCCAGTGAAAAGCAATACTCAAAAAATCTGAGGTAACTGGGTCAATCTAGTGTTATTTCTAGTTTTAAGGCTGAGGTAACGACACTTCTTTCATTTCTAGTTGCTGTAGGTTGGGGGTTTTTTGAGTTACATGCTCAAAGTGAAGAATGCAAAAAACCACACACGGCTCCACAGCTCCCTCAGAGCATTCACCGATGCCCCAGCCCAGTGACACCAGTACAGAACCACCGCTGCTCAGCCACAGCCCAACAGGTACAACCCTCACCAGCAGCAGGGCCAGGCTTCGCTCTGCCACGCTGTGATTGGGAGCAACAGCCAATATCCTGGAACAGAGTCCAGCCTTTCTCCAGTTCTAATCAAGAACAGTTCTGAACCTTGGCCAAGGAGCACCGACACCACAGTCAAAGCTGCTGACGGACACCTATTACGTTCTGAAGGTTTGGGCACCAACCAAAGTCCACGCTGAGCAGTTGCAGAGCGAGCTGAGCAAGGCAATTCCTTCCTGGAAGTGTTCCTCTAGCATTAGTGGGATCTAACATCAAACACCAAGTATCTGGAGCATCTCAAAACAAAGTTTTTCTGACAAAAAAAAGGCACAACTAGGCATTTTTATATATTATATGCTCTATTATACATAAAGGTGCTTAACAAAATAGTTATTAGTTTGCATGTGGAGACAAGAAAAGTTTTTATGCTACCTCTTTTGTATGGATTTGGCTTCTTCACTTACTCCAACATTCCAAAGTAGGTTTTACTTCTGTCACACATTGATGAGCCTTGAAGGCTGAACATCCACAGTTTCATTGTTTTGTCAAGACTTAAAGATTTTTATTGGAATACTTTCCTGTGAACGTATAAAGCTAACTCAGAACAGACACTACTGCAAGACCAAGGGGCCAGAACTTCAGTGAAGACACTGTGCCAAGAATGCTCTATGTTTCAGTTAGCTGCTCATGTATAAGATATCAAAAGCTTATGAATAAGACCACATCCTAAAACAGAGTTTTCCGGAAACATCTTATTCCCAGAAAAATCCCCAAACATCCTGGGAAATTGCAGCCATACCAAGTCTTGTGAGCACAACATTTGGGATTAATGTGCACCAGAGGGCTGTGGTCAGCAGTGACTACAGTGCCATGCCCTGGGACTCAGTGAAGCCAGACTCAGCCGTGGCATGATAAGCTGTGTCCCACCTGGCTCAGATATGAGGGGACAAATATCCTGACAACCTCACCCCACTCCAGTCACATTTCAGAAGAGCTGACTGAGGGGAGGCCTTGGCAGAGCAAGGCAGGAACGCTCTCACCCCAACAGCCCCACCACCCACGGCAGGGCAGGTCAGGCCCTCCCAGACCAGGCAGAGAAGTGCCCTCTGGTCATGCCCAGGCTGGGCAGGGAAGCAACGAGAAGAAGCAGTTTCCTAAAACCACCGGCTCAGCCATCACTCACCACTGTCCCCTCTGCCCTGTGCCCCAGGGCTGGCTCCTCCACCCACTACAGCCCCACAGCCCCTGTGCATCCTTTTACAGGAACAACAGCCATCGACAGAAGAGCAAGTCCATGCAGAGAACCTGGCATGAGCAGAACTGCATGTTCACTGGGGATTTAGTTGTTACTAGTGCTCATCATACCAGAGAGGAGCACCACAAGGACGCTGCAGCCTTTTGCAGCACAGCTTCACAAAGGCAACCAGAATCACCATTTTTTAATGAAATTTTTTTTTTCCAGGTCAGTTTTGAAGCTTAGAACACTTGACACTTCAGTTGTTCACAGCACAAGCTGGAACCAGCTGTACACTCATTTCCTCACTTACAAAAATCAGTAAGTAAAGGCTTACAGAGACTGATAAACGCTGCTTTAAAAGAAAATATAAGCACTTAGGTTTCACACACGACTCGGGAAGATTGTGAGTAGTATCAGCCAGAGCCAGCATGGGGTCCCAGAGGTGAGAGAGCTTTAATGTACAGATTTAAGCTTAGTTCTGTTACCAAAAACTTTAATGCCTTAAAAGCATTGCAGCAAAGTCTTTCCTTCTGCTTTCAAACTAGAAGGAAAAAGCACTTCTACACAGCGCACTTGGAAGTGATCCTATCTTACTTGATACTGCAAAGCATTTCCTAGCTATTGTCCCTTTAAGAGACCAGCTTACATGCCCACTGGAATTCTTGGCATTTCAGAAGAGAACTGTTCTGCAGCAAAGGACACACGACTATAAAATTACTTTACCTTTATTACCACGGTCTTCACCCCAGGAGTTTTCCACTCTCCATTTTTCAAATGCCTCTTCTTGCCCATCCTGTGACAAAACAAGACAATGGCTATTCAATAGTGAAGGACCACGGGAGTTTACAGCAGCCAACCCTTCCAAGGCACAGATCTCCCCTCCCAAAAGCCAACAGGCGTTGGCAAGTCTCAGACGACGGCTTCTGGCTAACAACTGGAGAAATGCAGTTTTCTAAAATACTTGTCCGCCCACTTACACAAAATATGAGGAGATATGGTCAAGAAGGAGGCCTGCAATAAATATTTCAATTAGAAACCTTAAATTGAACTAAATTCAGGTTTGGATTTAACTGACAGACAGAATTTAAGCAGCCTTCCCTGTCACCCCTCCGGGCACGGGGCTGTGCGTTCTGCATTTCACACACCTTGCCTGAACAAGGGATCAGAGGAGAAGACCAAGGGCAGAGAAGCAGCTGCAGTAGTTTAGAACGGCATTCGTAAGAGCAAGTGCAAACACTTGGATGTAGCTGAAGGGTACAGCTCCCAGTTGGGTGCTTTGACAGCTACACAAGGCTTCTAATGAGCATGAAGTGTATTTGGCCGTGTCCAGCAGCGTGCAGTGTTCTGTAGCCTGTGTTGCGTGTATCTGAAGTCTGGTTCAGATCTACCAAGTACATAAAAGCACTGAACACAGCGGTGCCACAGCGTGAAGGGTGGCCTCCTCCAAGCAGCCTCCTGGGAGGAAACAGCAGGTCCCTCGAGGAACCAAAGAACAATCAGTCTTTCGCTACTAAAATATGTTTTTAATACAAAAAAAAACCCCTAACCTGCAAAACACCTCATCAATCTGCTGTAATATTCAATGGGATATTACTGTATTGCTTCAATTCTTACTTAAATACAGATGTTCCTTAAAATGAGACACTGAAGAGCTCCCAGACTAAGGGTAAGTCAACTCTTGATGCCATCAGACAGAAACTGGGATAACCATGTTTACGTACATTAAGTTTCTAACCAAACAGTGCATTTAATCCACATCAATTTTTCATGTTGTAAAATTGTAATAGGATTTTTTAAATCTCAAAGCCTTTTTGTAAGTAGGTAAATCCAAAGTATTACATTTTACAACTCAGCTTATCAAAGCTCTTTTAGCTTAAGTTAAAGTTTAATATAAGACAACATGCTCAAACAAAAACCAGAATCAAGTGAATGCGGAAAAGCCTCTAAATGCTGATCTTGTTCTAAGATAATTTCTTTTAAACTACCTTTTGATTATACAGAGCCCATCCATCATGTGCCAATCTTGTACACAACTTCCTCTTTAAGAAATCAGGTCACATTTTATGCAGCTATACGTGTAGCCACACCAAAGAATGAATTTAGAAATACAGATCACAGATGAAATCTCCCAAATCAGGTGCAGTCAGTAACCAGCGACAACCAGTACAAATACAGACACCAGTCATGAACAGGTGACTAGGTTTTGAAACACTAGAAAAGTATATAATTCTAAATATCTAACAGAAGAATACAACCTGATACACAAACCAGAAGTGTTAAGAGCAGCTCAGAACGCAACAGGAAAACTTATATGGAGTTGTAAAAAGTAACTTGGAAAAATTCTTATGACTCAGCAGTCCCATCTGGAGTCCTCAAACCCCAGAGCTCAAGCAAAGTTTTTCAGTTATACACAAGCTGTCATTTCTGAAGCCAAGGTCATGTTGGACAGGAAGAGATCACTTCAAAGAAACTTTAATAATGACAGCTTCTGGAAATGAATGGAAAACATCAACATTGCAGATAACCGAGTCGTAAATTTTCACGTGGTTCTCTTTACTTCCTACGTGCTTTGTTATCCTGCCAGGAGCAGATTTAGTTGTGGACTCATCTCAGCCCCTACTGTCTGCCACAGAGCTATTCTGGGCACCATTTTCCTTCCCTAATTACGAGTGGTCAGAGAGGTCACATGCCAGTGAGCTGCAGGAGTCACCACTGTGTCCAAGTGCCTCCTACTGGCATTTTAACAAGAGCTTCATGCTGTAAACCAGACTGGACTGACCCATGCAATGGGAGAGAGTAGGAAATACCCGCTGTCGTACTACATTTTTCTCCCTGCAAGATAAATCAAAATCTGTATTTAAAAAAAACCACCTAACCAGATTTGCTGGTCTCTTAAAAATAGAAGCTGAGTTTCTTTTCCCTTTCTCCAATAAAAGTCTGTGAGCAGAAGGAACTTGTCCAAAATTCTTCACTCCTTGTTAAATATTTATAGTTCTGTACACTCAGACACAAACAGGGAGAACAGACAACCTAGGCCTTGTGGCACACACTGAACACCAGCAGAACCACTTACACCATCAATGAGCCCAGAGCCCAAAGGAGCTGCCAGAGAATATTCAAATACATCTGTGCCAGGATCAGAACCCCTGGAGGGAAACTCTACCTTCTCGGTGACAGCCGTCAGGACCATGGCATGGGTCATCAGTGATTCTCCAAAGATTAATCGTTCCGCTTTGTTCATGTTCTTGACAGAGACACCAAACACCAGCTCGTGATTAAATCTATTAGAAAGCCACAGGAGCAATATCAAAATGGATGGAGGGAGGATTTTCACCAGTAAACAAAACAATGAGCAGGTTGCACCGTCCCACAAGTCTGAGTTCAACTGTTTTTAGTGCCAGAATAAATGCAAACACTGATCCCTTTCGGAGTCTCTCTCACCAGATACCAGGCAACCCAAATGAGTAAGACCACTGATCACTTGCAGTGCATCTTCAAAGGATTAAGATTTTAGCTAACAAGTGAAAAAAAACCCAGAACATTTTTGCTGCTGATACTGAATTGCTTAAATATACTTTTTTTGGGTGTATAATCCAAAGTATGGACAAATTTAGGCAGCCAAAGCACTGTTTACATCCTGGCCAAGTATCCCAAATGGATTTGTTTTGATTTCCTACTTACATATTCATGTCATTGATTCCCAGCTTGCCATAGAAGTGCTTTGCAACATCACAGCCAAACCACACGGCCTACAAACAGAAGGGAGAGTCACATCCAGGCCACATCCCCGCGAGTTTTACGTTACAGGAGTTGCACCATGGCATCCCCAAAGAGAAACCAAACAAACCTCCCCATCCTTAATCGACGCTGCAGCTAATTTTTTCAAGACCTCGACAGGCTGGTTGTTGTAGAGGGTTTTCCTGCCTCCTACCATGTTGGACAGGTATTCCACAGTGTACAGCCTATTGTACGGGTTCTGAGGCCGAGGATCATTCACTAGACAAATCTGCCAAAAAAAACCCAAACAAAAGAGTCATAAATTAAGGTGGCAACTTAACAAATCTTTGAGAAACAAATCTAGATGGATTTCAGGGAATCACTTTTGAGCCAGCCAGCTCTCTGCCCGTTAACAAACAAGCTGCTTGTCCAAAATACCAGGTTTATTTGTTTTTTTTATTAAGTCGATCTCATAACTGTGGCATAGCAGCTTTGCATGTTATTCCTGCTCTCTAATGACCATCTTACAGCATTTTATGACTGATTTGATCATTAGGTATTTTTCATCATGACACAGGCATCACGGAAGCGCAATGTGAGATGGCAGGTAATTGAAGGGTAGAGCACAAACAGCAGAAAATAAAAACAGGGCCTTCTTTGACTTGTGGGAGAGGTTCCCAACCCGTGTGGTGCAGTTACAGGGGTGGACACTACACTTGCAACAGTGGAAAGTAAGTGGCTTAACAGCAAAAAAACCACGGTCTTGGCAGACTGCTGCCTTTCAGCATCTCCAACCTTGTCCTCCATGTTGAAGTAAGGCTTCACATGCTCATTGTAGAACTGGAGTGGAGTCACAGGCCCATATTTGTGGTAGTTCTTCTCCTTATCCCGGAACTCCCAGCAGAAGGTCTCTGGAGGGCTCCCCAGGCAAGTGCTCACTATTCTGAATACCTGCGAGAGAAGCAAAGGGCTATGAGCTGGAACAGGCAGGTCTGCCCCTCCTACCACAGCAACACCACTGATGAAGGGATTTCTCCACATAAGAGCCAGCTGGAGAAGTGGGATCCTAATGGCTACCTTTGAAAAACATGAATAAATGTACACATATGAATTATTTGCAGTCAGCTCTGGAAATCTAGGTGTTTCAACAGTTCAAAGCCAACCTGAAAGGTCACAGAAAATCAACATAATATGTCTCCATTCTAAAGTAAAGCATAAGGCAAAACAGAAGCTTAAAAGGCTGAACATCTAAATTCCAGGCTGTGCTAGGAGTGCAGCAGCCAAAAGCAAGAGCCAATACACTGCCCAGACTCATTCTAGTGTTCCATAAGCAATTCTGAAAACTCCTCCAACAAGGTACCTCCCCAGCATGAGAGAATTTATCAAACCAATTCTAGACGAGTATTCAGCATCACCTGTTCCACCAGGTGGTCTGCCCCACATGGAGCTAAACCAGCCCTTTTAAACATGCAAAGCATTTAATCCCAGTGTTTCCCTCATACTAATCCCTTTTTTCCTGTAATGGTCATCTGGATCTCCAAGATGGGCCTTTGCTTCTTTTCAAAATCCCAGAATAATTGTCTCGTCTGTTTTAATACATTTAACAATGTCTCAGTTCAGGGTTAAGCCAGCAGCTTATGCAATTTAATTCAAGATCCAGGCCTGCTGCCTGTGCAACCCTTGCAGATGGCAGCTTTCTGTTGATTTTTAGCACAAAAAGTCAACCAGATTAAGGCATCAGTCTCCCTATAAATCAGAATATGAAACAGCACTTAAGAATCCCTACTGTACTTTCTTACAGGGCTTATCATAAAACATGCTATCTCACTGGCCGTGTAACCAAAAGACTGTCTTCAAGGATATTTAGCAGGACCTACCACAGGTACCATGAAGACAGAGCACTCAATTACATTTGAACAGATTCAAATCTGTTTTATTTCAGCTGACACTCGTCTGCTTCAGCTCTGTCCGTGCCTTGAGCACAAGAGAAGTCTTTTCCTCGCAAGGAATGAGCAGGTTATTTAAAATAAGAGACAAGGCAATCAAATCTCAGCTGCACCTTCTGCACTGGGATGCAACGCCTGTGGTTTGGGCTGGCTTTCCTGGGCTGTCAGCCTTCAACGCTTTCCTCTCACTGATTTTTCACAGGAGAGGAGACAGAAACCTTTCCCAAAGCTACTTACTCCTTGTGGAGCTACTTGAGCTCATTTATATGGATCCTGAGGCTCTCCAAAAAGTCGTTTTGTGCTAGTGTGCAATTTGTGCTGATGGCAAAAGGAGTGCAACGTTTACACCAAGTAACACTATTTGGCTGTGCACAACATACAAACAAAGGTGTTCTTGCTCCAAGCAATTAAGAAAACAAGTGAAGAGATTAATTATGGGTTGAAACAAGGGTGTGGGTGTAACGTTTTTTTTACACACATTTATTTCTCAATAGATATGTTAAAGAGCAATTGTAAATCCCCAGCCTACTATAAATATTTAATTTTGCACAGACAGAAACAAAAGGTATCATTTGCTGTGGATACACCCACATTACCTCAGATAACCCCAGGCAGTGAGAGGTGAGGCTGTGAAAATAGAACAAGCAAGAAAAATGCCTTAAAGGGGAGCAACAAGCAAGTGGGCACCAGCCAGAGGAAGGAAAACGGAGACAGAAGTCTCGAGTTACCAGGGGCAGTGGGGCCTGGGAACGGCCTCCCTCGATTGTTTTGCCACCACACCCATCCTACACCATCTCTCAGTATCTCAGGAGCTTCCTCTATCAATAAATAAAATAAGGAGACGTATTTAAGGTGACTTCTATCACTGGAGTGACAACTAGAACCAAGACAAGGCAAAGACATAGTGGCTTGTGCTACAAACCAAAATGAACGCGGAAGGGAAAAGAAAGACACTTCTGATAAGGAAGAACCCACAAAGGAGAAGAGTAAAAGAAAAAAGAATTCAAGTCACATGCACCACAGTGATTTCCGACCCGCTGCACCCTGGTTTGTTAAGTTTGTACAGTTCTGGAGTGAATATTTAGTCTTGTTTCAGTACAACTGCCCCATTTTAGCCAAAGCGCTGCCTCCCAGCGTGAGCAAACCAAGACTTGCCATGTAAATAACACTTCACTGAACAAAACCAAGTTCTACTTTGTCACATACAAAACCAGACACAATGCCACTTATGTACATATAAACACATGGAATAAAAGAGGCATCTCCAACCTTTAAAACTGTTTTTAAGATATGCAAGACGGGTGCAATTGCACATTTCAACTACAATGTTTATTGAAATAAAATCCACTTAAGTTGCAAACCACTAATACCACTGCAAGAGGAAATACTGGGTTAACTTCAGAAAATCAAACAACTTTTTACAGAACAAACAAATTGCAACGAGTTAATGAGCCTTTAATGCTGGCTCAAGGATCCCTTGTCAGAGGGCAAAAGGGTCTAAACAAATGAAGAGACAATTTGCCACGAACCGTATGTCATTGCCCTAAAAATGAATGTCTGCTGTAAAACCCTCCAAGGGCTTTTGGACACACACACACACAGAGTAGATCAGTTACATCAGTGCACTTTTGAACTAAGTGCTGATTGGCAACATACTGGGGTAGGCTCAAAGCACTGAACTACTGTTGGTCTTAAGGCACACACTTCATTAAAGCTTTAGTTGCAACAATAGAACCCAAGGAACATGAATCTCTCTTCTTTTTAGACACTCAGATGTTAAAACCACTGGGTCACTCTGCACTGTATGGTTGAGAAATGAATGAAATACATCCTTTTTTTAAAATGTACACAATTGGTCAAACTACAACAGCCTGAGCTTTTAAAATTGCTTTTGGCTATTTAAGAATCAAGTATGAGGACTATCAAATAAGAAATATGATGTGTGCCACTGTCCTACTCAGTGTCACCGGATGGAGGGCCAGGCACTGCACACCCACAGTCTATTCCAGACCTGCTGGTCAATTTGATTTTGAGTTAATTGACACAGCCAGAGGCAGATGCTGTGACTCCTTCCTCTGCTGCCGCCCCCCGGCACCAGACATCAGCTGGATTCAGCCTTGTGCTCAGCTCATGTGTTTTCCTTAACGCAGAGAACTCCCTTTTGTTGTTCTTCCCTGCTCTCTTGTGGAGAATTTCTGCAACAACACTTGTTCTGTAAGATTTTACATTCAAAGCCATCAGAATGCAGTTGTCAACCTACCTCTTTCCTATTACTTATAAAAGCCTGATAGGCCACTATTTTGATCTCTCTTAAGACACAAAATGCTACCTTCCCACAGAAACGGGCAGATGTCTCTGTAAAACATCACAGTTCTGGAATCTATAAATTCAAGGTATCTGGAAGTATTAGAAAAACCTCAGAATGAGATAAAGAGTGAGCCACCTCAGAAAAAGCTCTCTTGAATACCTCCAAGTGCAGTGGCCACACAAAACATTCCTAGGGAGGCAAACAAAAGGCACTTGTTTGGCTGATCCAATAGTTATACAACAAGAGTAAGCACGAAGTCTCATCCATTCTAGCCTCGTGTTCCAAGAAGATTTGACATGACACAAGTGTTATTTACCTCTTCTATCATCATGTCCATTGCAGCACAGAGTTCTCCTTTATTTGTTCCACTCTCCACCATATTTCTTAGCCGCAAACAGTATTCTCTCATCTGTTTAAAGAGAACGTCATTTTATTATAAGGGTATGAAAGATGTCACCTAATCAGCTTTCAGGACTTCCTGTCTGGTTGCTTCAAGCACCTATTTTACTCTTCTTAACATGTTTTCAAGATGAAGAGAAAAAACCCTTTCAGAAGGCTTTGTGAGATATTGGTTCTTTGCAAAAAAAGACAATTGAATAATTTAAGAGATCCCAAAAAATTAATCAGGAATTAACAAACATTTCCAACTCAATTACTGGTTTCCAACCATTGATTTAATGCTCACAGGCATTAGCTCTTTTTAAGGCTTGATTTCTCTTAGTTCCATAACTGATGCCGCAACATCCACACGCACCACCACCTCTGTGACTCAGAGAACAGACCGTCTTCATACTGTAAGATTTATTTTGCAATTCTAATGCATAATTCATCTCTTGGTTGATAAAAAAAATGGAGCATTTCCCCACTGCATGCACAAGTGCAGTAAGAACAGCACGTGCTTCCCATTACTGTCACCATCCATAAGGCCCGGAACAGTGAGTGGGGCTCCCTCAAGACCAGCTGGTTTGTGATGTTCAAGACCGGAATAACATTAACACCATTCATTATGTCTAAGCTCATTTCAGCACATATTTTACATTTTTTAATGTGGATTTCAGCAGGCAATTTTCCCTGAGCATGTAGCATACGAACTGGAAAAAACCAGAAGTAATCAAAGCCCACTGTAAAAAAAAATGCTGCTTTAATTGCCTTTTCATCTCGCTGCCCACACTAGTATCTTCCCAGATTACTTTATTTCTCTGGTTCAGGGGGCAAGCTCACACCTTCCTTCAGGCAGAGCTGCACACACACCGATTTAAGTTTCAGTGTTCTGAAAATATGTTTATTTTTTTAAATCTTTTCCATCAAATTTGGCAGCAATGTCTAGCAACCTTGACATGCTAATAGGTGACATGTTGAAGGGGCAGGAAAAAAGTCACCTAGATGCCAAGGGCTAGCTCTGCAGGAACAGAAATGACCCAGACATCAAGAATTAACTTTTTGGAAATCTGATGATTAGGAACAATTACTACTAAAACCACGTGAGGTACTTTCAAGCTACTAAAGCCTGGCAACGGCTGTCTTCCATGAACACACTTCCCTGCTCCATATTTCAAGATTAACATCAGACTTTGCTGATATTTTAGGCTGGTTTTTGATATAAAAGCAAGTTAAGTTGCTGAGATGTACTTAGTATTTTGGTGAATGAAGAGAAATGAAAAAAAGAGGAAGACTTGGAGCAGGGTCATTCCCATCCCCTCCCTTTAATTGTATCCTCTAAATCAATTTTACCTTATGATTCAAGATCTCATTCATCCTTCTAGTAGCCTCTGTGGTATGAGACTCTGGGAAGTATTTCTTGGGGACAACACCGTACTTTTCTGAAATAAAGCAATGAAACTGTGGGTTAACAATTGTCTTCTCAACACAGCAGATGCCTGTGCTTCTGCTTGTACCCACATAAAAGTTAAAGACAGTTGGGTTTTGTACAGAGATTATATGGGAAAGTCTCTTATTTAAAGGTCACAAGTATTCAAAGTTTACATTTTAATTTCTGACTGAATCTTGACCTCTGACCCACATTCCACAGGGATCCCAAAAGGCTGGATCCCTGAATGGCTCAGAATCATTTAATTCAACACATTTGAAAGTTCTAAACTAGTTAATGCTTTCTAAGAAAGAGTTCTCACTGCTTTTTTTCCCCTACAGAAAAGTAGAAGTTACTTGAAAATTAAGTTCCCAAAATATTTGGTAAAAAAACGGGCCCCTTGTGAATTATTCTGTGGATTTTATCTAACATTAAGTGACTTCAGCAACAGCTCAATTGCCTCCTACACTATGGTACCAGAGATCACACCACACAAATCTCTGGATGTAAGAGCAGCATCCAAAAATCTTCTCTGCCCTGATTAAATATTTAAACACATGGATGGGGGAATAGAAAAAAAAAAGGTAACCTCCAGGCTTCAAAGAAACAAATTCCTTTTGTGAATCTAAACATATTATTGCCTTCTTGATTGACAAAGGCGTCATATTGTTTCACAACACAGATGAAAGCAAACACTAGTGTAACTCAGAGAACTATCTCCTTACTCAGTGTAAGTAAGATGCCACTTAAGCTGGATCTTTGCAAGACCAGCACGGCCACATTCCACATCATTTCCCTCTTGCTGATCTTTATACCATCTTTTCTCCAGCCTGCAACTGTCTAAGTAGTTTTGCTCCTGCCTTATAGACACACCCTACCCTAGCTGTGGGTTTTTTCCTTGCCATCTGCCCTAACAACTATATACATGGATATAAATAATGTCGGGTTGAGGACTGAAGTAAAAGGGGATTGAACCTTTTTACTACAAGGAAAGTCTGGGATGTCCAATTACTTCTTTTTATCTTCTGAGCTTCTATCTTCATCAGCAATATGGAAGAGTGAAAATCCCAGACAAGATTTAAGCCTAATATTTATAAACTGTCATGAAAAAGGTCTTTGATTAAAAAAATGTAGTGGCCAACGGCATTGTGCTCCTTAGCAATCTCCCAAACAACTCTCAAACTCAATTTTTTCTTCTATTTCATTCCTCATCTCTCAAATCAGGGTGCAATGTCTGGAAGAGCTCCCAGTGACCAGTTCTCTTACCAATGATGTTAACCAACATATCCCACTGGCCACCATCATTCGTGGGGTTGGAGAGCAGGAACTGTATCAGTCTTCCTTCCACAGGCTCCTTTTTCTGAGCTGTTTCCACAAAGGCATTTAAAAAGTAGTAACAACGTTCCACCTGGGATGGACAGACAGGAAAAAAATAGGTATTTTAAGAGCAACATATGGATTAATTCATTCCTAAATATTCAGTTCTTCAGAAGTCCTAGCTAGATGAAGCTATCTTCTGCTCATCAACTGAAGCTCTTACTTTCCCTCTAGCGTTCCAGGGCTTAATCTATAAACTTATTTCAGTCACAGACCAAATATTTAAGGGGGAGTTAGCACAGAGCTTGAGGGTAGGGGAAGAGGAAATGTTAAACGGGAGTTATGCAATGAAGCCCGGCCTCAACTAGTACTAGATCTTTCTCTATTTCCCTTAAGGGCAAAAAGCCTGCACACAGCTCCCAGATCAGTAGGTCACAAACACAACTGAAACCTCAGCAGAAAGCTACAGTCACATTTCCCCTGAGCTTCCCACAAGTAGCTTTTGAAATACACACAACACTTGAAAGAAAACTTTTGCTGTTCCAAAACCTTAACATCTTGGCAACTTTCTCCTCAAGCTGCAATCCCCCCCCTTTGCTTCATCTGCATTTAAAATACATATTTAAAGAACTTCTGAATCATCTTCTCACATATGTTTTCTACCTGGATTAAGACAGCCCAGCCTAAAAGAAATTCTGTCCAACACTAACACCCAGCTGCACGGGCTGTCTCAGCACAACCCACGATCTCTACCTTATCCCAGAAAAAGAGGTACGACTGGCTGAATTCAAACTCTTCGATGTTGTATTTCTTCATGAAAGGAAGACGCATAGCATTGAGGCAGGAAAAGATCCAACATCTCCCTGAGAGATCAAAGGAACAAGAATTAAACTGGAACGTTTCAGAGCTGCGTCAGGATCTATTTTTTTTTTTTTGTTAAACACAAGAGCCATGACACCATTCTGTTCTGCCTCAAGCCTTTGGATCTGTCTGGGATCGTAAAAATATCAAAAAGCTCAGAAATCTTTTATTGCAAATGCAGGTCTCCGAATTGATGTTATCTCATGGTACAGAGGAGGGGAAACAGGCAAACGCTGCAAGTCTAAAGACTGTTATTAACTCAAGAGGATGCTGCAGGGATTCAGTTCTGCTCACAGCCCGAGGAGAGGCTGAAGGCGGCCATGGCTCCCGCAGCGCCGTCAGCGTGACATCACTCACCCTCCCACCCCTCAGCGCCATCACCCCTCCTCACCGCCGCCACCGGAGCCCCTTACCGGAGTTCTTCTGGTTGGTGACGGGCTTGCCCTCGGCGGGCACGGCGTGCTGGAAGACCTGCACGGTGTCCTGCACCACCTGCCGCTGCAGGCACACCTCCAGCGGGTCATTGCAGGTCGCCACGTTCTGGGCCAGCAGGAACCGGGGCTCGGCCCGCAGCCGCCGGCTGAAGGCGGCCGCCTTCTCCGTGCTTAGCCCTGGAAGGAGCGGGGGAGC